>OU426851.1:22651431-23211001 GCA_911387685.1 Dolichovespula media
TCGATTGCTATCGCGTTGTTTTAGCCAAACACATAACTATCGTAGTTAACGTAATTGTTGTACTTGCGTCTCATTTTCTATCAAGTTTCCGGCCATTTCAACATTCGATGCGTAACCAATTATCCTGTTCGAATAGATCGATACACCGTATCTAACACGTGCAGATAGGAAATACATAGAAAGAGAAGGGTATATATACAGATAGATAGATAGATGGATAGAGAGAGAGAGAGAGAGAGAGAGAGAGAGAGAGAGAGAGAAAGTACACTTGGCCGTTTTATCTGAAGAAGGTTTAAAATAGCGAAATATTTCTATAGAGCAGACATAAATCGTGGATTTCTAATGGGTTATACAGAGGACTAACATTGAACGTATACTTTATCGGTGATTCAAAGCTAAGAGAACTTGTAGTTGGTAGAGGGTACACACTATTCGCGCATCAGAAAGTATAAAAAGCTTTAACCTCGAACTGGCATTGATGAGCCAATCTTGCATCGATGGTAGATCGTACGTTTCCGTAGAAATAAATGAAAGAAAGATAAAAAGGGGAAGAAGACAAAATAAAAAAAAAAATTATAAAAATGTTCGAAAAGGACAAAAATGAAGAAGAAGAAGGATGGAAAAGGAGCTCGTGAATAAACCCATTGGCGTGTAATCAGTACGTAAAAATATCCTACGGCAATTTAATAACCCGATATGGCAGCTCTCTTATTTCTCTATTTCAGTATCTATCTATCTATCTATCTATCTATCTATCTATCTCTCTCTATAACTCTTATGTTTCTTTTTTCTTTCCCTCTTTCTATTTTTTTTTTTTTTATTTTATCCCTGTAGGAGGTATTCGGTATTTCTTGAGCGATTGGCCGAACGAATTTTAGATTTTTCATTATTTCTTTTATTTTATTTTTTTTCTTTCTATGGTCGTTCTCATGATTGACACAATTAAGCAAACAAAAAGATACATGGACATATGTATTCATATGAACAAGTATAAAATCAATAATACTCTTGCATAATTTCTAGTAGGTATCTGAAACTAAACAGAACGAAAAAAGGGAAGAAAAGATAAGGAAAAAGAAAAGTACGAAAGAATAATATATAGCGTATATATTAAATAATTAAAATTTTCTACGGGTATTTTTGAAAGATTTCTAAAACGTTAATCTTTCGGAGCTGATGGATAGATAAATACGATCGCGTCTTCACATGATTTCCTGTAAACGATTATATGACAGCTACGTCTTTTACATTAGATCGCGGACTGTCATGATGATGTTATACCATTTTAAAACGGCATCGTCTTTTACATTAGATCGCGGACTGTCATGGTGACGTAATACGATGTTTATCGGCAACGTCGTATAGACACGATCGGGCATGCACCTCCAGATGTAAGCACGATTATATAACAGTAACCTGCTCGTGCATATACGTCCACGTAAAACATGTGTATATATACATACATATACATATATATATATATATATATATATATATATATATATATATAAATATGTGTATAAATATATATATATATATCTATATGTATAAATATATGTGTATACATAATTTATCGTCGTTATTATCATCGTTATTATCCTTGTTATTATCATCGTTATTAACATCCTCATCGTTATTATCGTCGTTATTATCGTCGTTAATATCGTCGTTATTATCCTCGTTATTATCATCGTTATTATCATCCTCATCGTTATTTTCGTCGTTATTATCGTCGCTATTATCGTCGTTATTATCGTCGTTATTATCGTCGCTATTATCGTCGTTATTATCGTCGTTATAATCGTCGTTATTATCGTCGCTATTGTCATCGTTATTATCATCCTCAACGTTATTATCGTTGTTATTATCGTCGTTATTATCATCAATATTATTATCACTATTATCGTCGTTATTATCGTCTTTATTATCCTCGTTATTATCATCGTTATTAACATCCTCATCGTTAATATCGTCGTTAATATCGTCGTTATTATCCTCGTTATTATCATCGTTATTATCATCCTCATCGTTATTTTCGTCGTTATTATCGTCGTTATTATCGTCGTTATAATCGTCGTTATTATCGTCGCTATTATCATCGTTATTATCATCCTCATCGTTATTATCGTTGTTATTATCGTCGTTATTATCATCAATATTATTATCACTATTATCGTCGTTATTATCGTCTTTATTATCCTCGTTATTATCATCGTTATTATCATCCTCATCGATATTATCGTCGTTAATATCGTCGTTATTATCGTCGTTATTATCTTCGTTATTATCATCGTTATTATCGTCGCAATTATCGTCGTTATTATCGTCGTCATTATCGTCGTCATTACCGTCGTTTTTATCGTCGTTAATATCATTCTCATCGATATAATCATCTCTATTATCGTCGTTATTATAGTCGTTATTATCATCCACATTGTTTTTATTATCGTCGCTAATATCGTCATTATTGTCGTAGTTATTTTTGTTGATATTATCGTTGTTATTATCGTCGTTATTATCATCAATATTATTTTCACTATTATCGTCGTTATTATAGTCGTTATTACCATCCTCATTGTTTTTATTATCGTCGTTATTATCGTCGTTATTATTGTCGTTTTTATCGTCGTTATTATCATTCTCATCGGTATAATCATCGCTATTATCGTCGTTATTATCGGCGTTATTATCGTCGATACTATCGTAGTTATTATCGTCGTTATTATCCTCGTTATTATCATCGTTATAATCATCCTCATCGCTATTATCGTCGTTATTATCGTCGTTATTATCGTCGCTATTATCGTCGTTAATATCGTCGTTATAATCGTCGTTATTATCGTCGTTATTATCGTCGTTATTATCATCCTCATTGTTTTTATTATCGTCGCTAATATCGTCATTATTATCATAGTTATTTTTGTTGATATTATCGTTGTTATTATCGTCGTTATTATCATCAATATTATTTTCACTATTATCGTCGTTATTATAGTCGTTATTACCATCCTCATTGTTTTTATTATCGTCGTTATTAACGTCGTTATTATCCTCGTTATTATCATCGTTATTATCATCCTCATCCTTATTATCCTCGTTATTATCATCGTTATTATCATCCTCATCGTTATTATCGTCGTCAATATCGTCGTTATTATCGTCGTTATTATCGTCGTTATTATCATCGTTATTATCGTCGCTAATATCGTCGTTATTATCGTCGTTATTATCGTCGTTATTGTCGTCGTTTTTATCGTCATTATTATCATTCTCATCGGTATAATCATCGCTATTATCGTCATTATTATCGGCGTTATTATCGTCGATACAATCGTAGTTTTTATTGTCGTTATTATCCTCGTTATAATCATCGTAATTATCATCCTCATCGTTATTTTCGTCGTTATTATCGTCGCTATTATCGTCGTTAATATCGTCGTTATAATCGTCGTTATTATCGTCGCTATTATCATCGTTATTACCATCCTCATCGTTATTTTCGTCGTTATTATCGTCGCTATTATCGTCGTTAAAATCGTCATTATTATCGTAGTTATTTTTGTTGCTATTATCGTTGTTATTATCGTCGTTATAATCATCAATATTATTATCACTATTATCGTCGTTATTATAGTCGTTATTACCATCCTCATTGTTTTTGTTATCGTTGATATTATCGTCGTTATTAAAGTCGTCAATATCGTCGTTATTATCTTCGACATTATCGTCGTTATTATCGTCGTTATTACCGTCTTTATTATCGTCGTTATTATCGTCGTCATTATCGTCGCTATTATCCTCGTTATTTTCATCGTTATAATTATCCTCATCGCTATTATCGTCGTTATTATCGTCGTTATTATCCTCGTTATTATCTTCGTTATTGACATCTTCATCGTTATTATCGTCGTTAATATCGTCGTTATTATCCTCGTTATTATCACAGATATTATCATCCTCATCGCTATTTTCGTCGTTATTATCGTCGCTATTATCGTCGTTATAAACGTCATTATTATCAACGTTATTATCGTCGTTATTAACGTCTTTATTATCATCGTTATTATCGTCCTCATATTTATTATCATCTTCATCATCGTCACTATTATCGTCGTTATTATCGTCGTTATTATCCTCGTTATTATCATCGTTATTATCGTCGTTATTATCGTCGTTATTATCCTCGTTTTTATCGTCGTTATCATTCTCATCGGTATAATTATCGCTATATCATCGTTATTATCGTCGTTATTATCGTCGTTATTATCCTCGTTTATATCATCGTTATTATCAACCTCATCGCTATTATCAACGTTATTATCGTCGTTATTATCATCGTTATTATCGTCGCTATTATCGTCGTTTTATCGCCGTTATTATCGTCGTTTTTATCGTCGTTATCATTCTCATCGGTATAATCATCGCTATATCGTCGTTATTATCGTCGTTATTATCGTCGTTATTATCTTCGTTTATATCATCGTTATTATCGTCGTTAATATCGTCGTTATTATCGTTGTAATTATCGTCGTTATTATCATCGTTATTATCGTCGTTATTATCGTCGTTATTATCATCGTTATTATAGTCGTTATTGTCGTCGTTTTTATCATCGTTATTATCATCGTTATTGACATCCTCATCGTTATTATCGTCGCTAGTATCGTCGTTATTATCGTCGTTATTATCGTCATTATTATCGTCGATTTTATCGTCGTTATTATCACTCTCATGGGTATAATCATCGCTATTATCGTCGTTATTATCGGCGTTATTATCGTCGATACTATCGTAGTTATTATCGTCGTTATTATCCTCGTTCTTATCATCGTTATAATCATCCTCATCGTTATTATCGTCGTTATTATCGTCGTTATTATCGTCATTATTTACTACGTTATTATCGTCGTTATAATCGTCGTTATTAACGTCTATATTATCATCGTTATTATCATCCTCATATTTTATCATCGTTATTATCATCGTTATTATCATCCTCATCGTTATTATCGTCGTTATTAACGTCGTTATTAACGTCGTTTTTATCGTCGTTATTATCATTTTCATCGGTATAATCATCGCTATTATCATCGTTATTATCGTCGCTATTATCGTCGTTATAATCGTCGTTATTATCGTCGCTATTATAATCGTTATTATCATCCTCATCGTTATTACCGTCGTTATTATCGTCGCTATTATCGTCATTATTATCGTCGTTATTATCGTCGTTATTATCGTCGTTATTCTCGTCGTTATTATCGTCGTTATTTAAGTCGTCAATATCGTCGTTATTATCGTCGTCATTATCGTCGTTAATATCGCCGTTTTTATCGTCGTTATTATACTTGTTATTATCATCGTTATGGACATCCTCATCGTTATTATCGTCGTTAATATAGTCGTTATTATCCTCGTTATTAGCATTATTATTATCATCCTCATCGTTATTTTCGTCGTTATTATTGTCGCTATTATCGTCGTTATTATCGTCGTTATTAACGTCTTTACTATCATCGTTATTATCATAGTCATATTTATTATCATCGTTATTATCGTCACTATTATCGTCGTTATTATCGTCGTTATTGTCGTCGTTATTATCGTCGTTAATATCGTCGTTATCATCGTCGCTATTATCGTCGTTATTATCGTCGTTATTACCGTCGTTATTATCGTCGATTTTATCGTCGTTATTATCATTCTCATCGGTATAATCATGGCTATATCGTCGTTATTAACGTCGTTATTATCATCATTATTATTATCACTATTATCGTCGTTATTATAGTCGTTATTACCATCCTCATTGTTTTTATTATCGTCGTTATTATCGTCGTTATTATCGTCGTTATTATACTCGTTATTATCATCTTTATTATCATCCTCATCGTTATTATCCTCGTTATTATCATCGTTATTATCATCCTCATCGTTAATTTCGTCGTTATTATCGTCGCTACTATCGTCGTTAATATCGTCGTTATAATCGTCGTTATTATCGTCGCTATTATCATCGTTATTACCATCCTCATCGTTATTTTCGTCGTTATTATCGTCGCTATTATCGTCGTTATAATCCTCGTTATTATCATCGTTATAATCATCCTCATTGTTTTTATTATCGTCGTTATTATCGTCGCTATTATTCTCGTTATTTTCATCGTTATAATTATCCTCATCGCTATTATCGTCGTTATTATCCTCGTTATTATCTTCGTTATTGACATCTTTATCGTTATTATCGTCGTTAATATCGTCGTTATTATCCTCGTTATTATCACAGATATTATCATCTTCATCGCTATTTTCGTCGTTATTATCGTTGCTATTATCGTCGTTATTATCGTCGTTATTATCGTCGTTAATATCGTCGTTAGTATCCGCGTTATTATCATCCTTATTATCATCCTCATCGTTATTTTCCACGTTATTATCGTGGCTATTATAGTCGTTATTATCGTCGTTATTATCGTCGATATTATCGTCGTTAATATCGTTGCTTTAATCGTCGTTATTATCGTCGGTATTATCATCGTTATTATCATCCTCATCGTTATTATCGTCGTTATTAACATCATTATTATTGACGTTATTATCGTCGTTATTATCATCGTTAAAATCATCCTCATCGCTATTATCGTCGTTAATGTCGTCGTTATTATCATCGTTATTATCGTCGCTATTATCGTCGTTATTATCGTCGTTATTATCGTCGTTATTGTCGTCGTTTTTATCGTCGTTTTTATCATTCTTATCGGTATAATCATCGCTATATCGTCGTTATTATCGTCGTTATTATCATCTCTATTATCGTTGTTAATATCGTCGTTATTATCATCCTCATTGTTTTTATTATCGTCGCTAATATCGTCATTATTATCATAGTTGTTTTGTTGTTATTATCGTCGTTATTATCGTCGTTATTATCATCAATATTATTATTACTATTATCGTCGTTATTATCGTCGTTTTTATCGTCATTATTATCATTCTCATCGGTATAATCATCGCTATTATCGTCATTATTATCGGCGTTATTATCGTCGTTATTGTCGTCGTTTTTATCGTCGTTATTATCATTCTCATCGGTATAATCATCGCTATATGGTCGTTATTATCGTTGCTATTATCGTCGTTATTATCGTCGTTATTATCGTCGCTATTATCGTCGTTATTATCGTCGTAATTATCATCGTTCTTATCGTCGCTATTATCATCGTTATTATCATTCTCATCGTTATTATCGTCGTTATTATCGTCGTTATAAACGTCATTATTATCAACGTTATTATCGTCGTTATTAACGTCTTTATTATCATCGTTATTATCATCCTCATATTTATTATCATCTTCATCATCGTCACTATTATCGTCGTTATTATCGTCGTTATTGTCGTCTTTATTATCGTCGTTATTAACGTCTTTATTATCATTGTTATTATCATCGTTATTTACATCCTCATCGTCATTATCGTAGTTAATATCGTCGTTATTATCCTCGTTATTATCATCGTTATTATCATCCTCATCGTTATTATCGTCGTTATTAACGTCATTATTATCGACGTTATTATCGTCGTTATTATCATTCTCATTGGTATAATCATCGCTATATCGTCGTTATTATCGTCGGTATTATCATCATTATTATCATCTCTATTATCGTCGTTATTATCGTCGTTATTATCATTCTCATTGTTTTTATTATCGTCCCTAATATCGTCATTATTGTCGTAGTTATTTTTGTTGCTATTATCGTTGTTATTATCGTCCTTAGTATCATCAATATTATTATCACTATTATCGTCGTTATTGTAGTCGTTATTACTGTCCTCATGTTTTGTATTTTCGTCGTTATTATCATCGCTATATCGTCGTTATTATCATCGCTATATCGTCGTTATTATCGTCGTTATTATCGTCGTTATTATCGTCGTTATTATCATCCTCATTGTTTTTATTATCGTCGCTAATATCGTCATTATTATCATAGTTATTTTTGTTGATATTATCGTTGTTATTATCGTCGTTATTATCATCAATATTATTTTCACTATTATCGTCGTTATTATAGTCGTTATTACCATCCTCATTGTTTTTATTATCGTCGTTATTATCGTCGTTATTATCGTCGTTATTATCCTCGTTATTATCATCGTTATTATCCTCGTTATTATCATCGTTATTATCATCCTCATCGTTATTATCGTCGTCAATATCGTCGTTATTATTGTCGTTATTATCGTCGTTATTATCATCGTTATTATCGTCGCTATAATCGTCGTTATTAACGTCGTTATTATCGTCGTTATTGTCGTCGTTTTTATCGTCATTATTATCATCTCTATTATCGTTGTTAATATCGTCGTTATTATCATCCTCATTGTTTTTATTATCGTCGCTAATATCGTCATTATTATCGTAGGTGTTTTTGTTGTTATTATCGTTGTTATTATCGTCGTTATTATCTTCAATATTATTATCACTATTATCGTCGTTATTATAGTCGTTATTACCATCCTCATTGTTTTTATTATCGTTGATATTATCGTCATTATTATCGTAGTTGTTTTTATTGTTATTATCGTCGGTATTATCATCAATATTATTATCACTATTATCGTCGTTATTATAGTCGTTATTACCATCCTCATTGTTTTTATTATCATTGATATTATTGTTGTTATTATCGTCGTTATTATCGTCGTTATTATCGTCGTTTTTATCGTCATTATTATCATTCTCATCGGTATAATCATCGCTATTATCGTCATTATTATCGTCGATACAATCGTAGTTTTTATTGTCGTTATTATCCTCGTTATTATCATCGTAATTATCATCCTCATCGTTATTTTCGTCGTTATTATCGTCGCTATTATCGTCGCTATTATCGTCGATTTTATCGTCGTTATTATCATCGCTATATCGTCGTTATTATCATCGTTAATATCGTCGCTATTATCGTCGTTATTATCGTCGTTATTTTCGATGTTATTATCGTCGTTTTTGTCGTCGTTATTATCATTCTCATCGGTATAATCATCGCTATTATCATCGTTATTATCGTCGTTATTATCGTTGTTATTATCATCGTTATTATCGTCGCTATTATCGTCGTTATTATCGTCGTTATTATCGTCGTTTTTATCGTCGTTATTATCATTCTCATCGGTATATTCATCGCTATTATCGTCCTTATTAACGGCGTTATTATCGTCGATACTACCGTAGTTATTATCGTCGTTATTATCCTCGTTATTATCATCGTTATAATCATCCTCATCGCTATTATCGTCGTTATTATTGTCGTTATTATCGTCGCTATTATCGTCGTTAATATCGTCGTTATAATCGTCGTTATTATCATCGTTATTATCGTTGTTATTATCATCCTCATTGTTTTTATTATCGTCGCTAATATCGTCATTATTATCATAGTTATTTTTGTTGATATTATCGTTGTTATTATCGTCGTTATTATCATCAATATTATTTTCACTATTATCGTCGTTATTATAGTCGTTATTACCATCCTCCTTGTTTTTATTATCGTCGTTTATTATCATCGTTAAAATCATCCTCATCGCTATTATCGTCGTTAATGTCGTCGCTATTATCATCGTTATTATCGTCGTTATTATCGTCGCTATTATCGTCGCTATTATCGTCGATTTTATCGTCGTTATTATCATCGCTATATCGTCGTTATTATCATCGTTATTATCGTCGCTATTATCGTCGTTATTATCGTCGTTATTTTCGATGTTATTATCGTCGTTTTTGTCGTCGTTATTATCATTCTCATCGGTATAATCATCGCTATTATCATCGTTATTATCGTCGTTATTATCGTTGTTATTATCATCGTTATTATCGTCGCTATTATCGTCGATATTATCGTCGTTATTATCGTCGTTTTTATCGTCGTTATTATCATTCTCATCGGTATATTCATCGCTATTATCGTCGTTATTAACGGCGTTATTATCGTCGATACTACCGTAGTTATTATCGTCGTTATTATCCTCGTTATTATCATCGTTATAATCATCCTCATCGCTATTATCGTCGTTATTATTTTCGTTATTATCGTCGCTATTATCGTCGTTAATATCGTCGTTATAATCGTCGTTATTATCGTCGTTATTATCGTTGTTATTATCATCCTCATTGTTTTTATTATCGTCGCTAATATCGTCATTATTATCATAGTTATTTTTGTTGATATTATCGTTGTTATTATCGTCGTTATTATCATCAATATTATTTTCACTATTATCGTCGTTATTATAGTCGTTATTACCATCCTTCTTGTTTTTATTATCGTCGTTATTATCGTCGTTATTATCGTCGTTATTATACTCGTTATTATCATCGTTATTATCATCCTCATCGTTATCATCCTCGTTATTTTCATCGTTATTATCATCCTCATCGTTATTATCGACGTCAATATCGCCGTTATTATCGTCGTTATTATCGTCGTTATTATCCTCGTTTATATCATCGTTATTATCAACCTCATCGTTATTATCGTCGTCAATATCGTCGCTATTATCGTTGTTATTCTCGTCGTTATTATCGTCGTTATTATCGTCGCTATTATCGTCGTTATTATCATTCTCATCGGTATAATCATCGCTATATCGTCGTTATTATCGTCGGTATTATCATCATTATTATCATCTCTATTATCGTCGTTATTATCGACGTTATTATCATTCTCATTGTTTTTATTATCGTCCCTAATATCGTCATTATTGACGTAGTTATTTTTGTTGCTATTATCGTTGTTATTATCGTCCTTATTATCATCAATATGATTATCACTATTATCGTCGTTATTATTGTCGTTATTACCGTCCTCATGTTTTGTATTATCGTCGTTATTATCATCGCTATATCGTCGTTATTATCGTCGTTATTATCATCGTTATTATTGTCGTTATTATCCTCGTTAATATCATCGTTATTTTCATCCTCATCGTTATTATCGTCGTTAATATCGTGGTTGTTATCGTCGTTATTATCGTGGTTATTATCATCGTTATTATAGTCGCAATTATCGTCCTTATTATCGTCGTTATTATCGTCGTTATTATCGTCGTTTTTATCGTCGTTATCATTCTCATCGGTGTAATCATCGCTATATCGTCGTTATTATCGTCTTTATTATCGTCGTTATTATCTTCGTTTATATCAGCGTTATTATCGTTGTTAATATCGTCGTTATTATCGTCGTAATTATCGTCGTTATTATCATCGTTATTATCGTCGTTATTATCGTCGTTACTATCGTCGTTATTATAGTCGTTATTATCGTCGTTTTTATCGTCGTTATTATCATTCTCATCGGTATATTCATCGCTATTATCTTCGTTATTAAAGGCGTTATTATCGTCGATACTACAGTAGTTATTATGGTCGTTATTATCCTCGTTATTATCATCGTTATAATCATCCTCATTGCTATTATCGTTGTTATTATCGTCGTTATTAACGTCATTATTATCGACGTTATTATCGTTGTTATTATCGTCGTTATTAACGTCTTTATTATCATCGTTATTATCATCCTCATATTTATTATTATCGTTCTTATCGTCACTATTATCGTCGTAATTGTCGTTGTTATTATCGTCGTTATCCTCGTCGTTATTATCATCGTTATTATCATCTTTATTATCATCCTCTTCTTTATTATCGTCGTTATTATCGTAGTTATTATCGTCGTTATAATCCTCTTTATTATCATCCTTATAATCATCCTCATCGCTATTATCGTCGTTAATGACGTCGTTATTATCATCACTATATCGTCGTTATTATCGTCGTTATTATCGTCGCTATTATCGTCGTTATTATCGTCGTTATTGTCGTCGCTATTATCGTCGTTAATATCGTCGTTATTATGGTCATTATTGTCGACGTTATTATCGTCGTTATTAACGTCGTTATTATGGTCGTTTTTATCGTCGTTATTATCATTCTCATCGGTATAATCATCGCTATTATCGTCGTTATTATCGGCGTTATTATCGTCGATACAATCGTAGTTTTTATCGTCGTTATTATCCTCGTTATTATCATCGTAATTATAATCCTCATCGTTATTTTCGTCGTTATTATCGTCGCTATTATCGTCGCTATTATCGTCGTTATTATCGTCGTTATTGTCGTCGCTATTATCATCGTTATTATCATCCTCATCGTTATTACCGTCGTTATTATCGTCGCTATTATCGTCATTATTATCGTCGTTATTATCGTCGTTATTATCGTCTTTATTATCGTCGTTATTATCGTCGTTTTTTAAGTCGTCAATATCGTCGTTATTATCGTCGTCATTATCGTCGTCATTATCGTCGTTTTTATCGTCGTTATAATCATTGTTATTATCATCGTTATGGGCATCCTCATCGTTATTATCGTCGTTAATATCGTCGTTATTATCCTCGTTATTATCACCGTTATTATCATCCTCATCGTTATTTTCGTCGTTATTTTCGTTGCTATTATCGTAGTTTTTATCGTCGTTATTATCACTCTCATCGGTATAATCATCGCTATTATCGTCGTTATTATCGGCGTTATTGTCGTCGATACTATCGTAGTTATTATCGTTGATATTATCCTCGTTATTATCATCGTTATAATCATTTTCACCGCTATTATCGTCGTTATTAACGTCGTTATTATCGTCGCTATTATCGTCGTTATTATCGTCGTTATTAACGTATTTACTATCATCGTTATTATCATCCTCATATTTATTATCATCGTTATTATCGTCGTTATTATCGTCTTTATTGTCGTCATATTATCGTCGTTATTATCGGCGTTATTTTCATCGTTATTATCATCGTTATTATCATCCTCATCGTTATTATCGTCGTTATTATCGTCGTTATAATCCTTGTTATTATCATCGTTATAATCATCCTCATCGCTATTATCGTCGTTATTATCGTCGTTATTATCGTCGTTATTATCATCGCTATTGTCGTCGTTATTATCGGCGTTTTTATCGTAGATACTATCATAGTTATTATCGTCTTTATTATCCTCGTTATTATCATCGTTATTATCATCCTCTTCGTTATTTTCGTCGTTATTTTCATCGCTATTATCGTCGTTTTTATCGTCGTTATTATCATTCTCATTGGTATAATCATCGCTATTATCGTCGTTATAATCGGCGTTATTATCGTCGATACTATCGTAGTTATTATCGTCGTTATTATCCTCGTTATTATCATCATTATAATCATCCTCATCGCTATTATCGTCGTTATTATAGTCGTTATTATCGTCGTTATTATCATCGTTATAATCATCCTCATCGCTATTATCGTCGTTATTATCGTCGTTATTATCATCGCTATTATCGTCTTTATTATCGTCATTATTATCGTCGTTATTATCGTCGCAATTATCGTCGCTATTATCGTCGTTATAATCGTCGTTATTATCGTCGTTATTAACGACGTTATTATCATCAATATTTTTATTACTATTATCGTCGTTATTATAGTCGTTATTATTCTCGTTTTCATCATTGTTATGGACATATCGTTATTATCGTCGTTAATATAGTCGTTATTATCCTCGTTATTATCATCGTTATTATCATCCTCATCGTTATTATCGTCGTTAATATCGTCGTTATAATCCTCGTTATTATCATCGTTATAATCATCCTCATCGCTATTATCGTCGTTATTATCGTCGTTATTATCGTCGTTATTATCATCGCTATTGTCGTCGTTATTATCGGCGTTTTTATCGTAGATACTATCATAGTTATTATCGTCTTTATTATCCTCGTTATTATCATCGTTATTATCATCCTCTTCGTTATTTTCGTCGTTATTTTCATCGCTATTATCGTCGTTTTTATCGTCGTTATTATCATTCTCATTGGTATAATCATCGCTATTATCGTCGTTATAATCGGCGTTATTATCGTCGATACTATCGTAGTTTTTATCGTTGATATTATCCTCGTTATTATCATCGTTATTATAATCCTCATCGCTATTATCACCGTTAATATCGTCGTTATTATCGTAACTATTATCGTCGTTATTATCGTCGTTATTAACGTCTTTACTCTCATCTTTATTATCATCTTCATATTTATTATCATCGTTATTATCGTCAATATTTATCGTCGTTATTATCGTCTTTATTATCGTCGTTATTATCGTCGCTATTATCATCGCTATTATCGTCGATATAATCGTCGTTATTATAATCGCTATTATCGTCGTTATTATCGTCGTTGTTATCATCGTTATTATCATCGCTATTATCGTCGTTATTAACGTCATTATTATCATCGTTATTATCGTCGTTTTTATCGTCCTTATTATCATTCTCGTCGGTATAATCATCGTTATTATCGTCGATATTCTCGGCGTTATTATCATCGATGCTATCGTAGTTATTATCGTCGTTATTATCCTCGTTATTATCATCATTATAATCATCCTCATCGTTATTATCGTCGATATTATCGTCGATATTATCGTCGTTATTATCGTCGTTTTTATCGTCGTTATTATCATTCTCATTGGTATAATCATCGCTATTATCGTCGATATTATCGGCGTTATTCTCGTTGATACTATCGTAGTTATTTTCGTCGTTATTGTCATCTTTATAATCATCCTCATCGCTATTATCGTCGTAATGTCGTCGTTTTTATCATCGCTATTATCGTTGTTATTATCGTCATTATTATCGTCGTTATTATCGTCGCTATTGTCGTCGTTATTATCGTCGTTATAATCGTCGTTATTATCGTTGTTCTAATCATCCTCATCGCTATTATCGTCGTTAATGTCGTCGTTATTTTCATCGCTATATCGTCGTTATTATCGTCGTTATTATCGTCGGTATTATCGTCGTTATTATCGTCGTTATAACCTTCGTTATTATCGTCATTATTATCGTTGATTTTGTCGTCGTTATTATCACTCTCATCGGTATTATCATCGCTATTATCGTCGTTATTATCGGCGTTATTATCGTCGATAATATCGTAGTTATTATCGTCGTTATTATCCTCGTTATTATCATCGTTATAATCATCCTCATCGTTATTATCCTCGTTATTATCGTCATTATTATCGACGTTATTATCATCCTCATATTTTATCATCGTTATTATCATCGTTATTATCGTCGTTATTATCGTCGTTAATATCGTCGCTATTATCGTCGTTATTATCGTTGTTATTATCGTCGTTATAATCCTCGTTATTATCATCGTTATTATCATCCTCATCGCTATTATCGTCGTTATTATCATTGCAATATCGTCGTTATTATCGTCATTATTATAGTCGCTATTATCGTCTTCATTATCGTCGTTATTATCGTCGCTATTATCTTCGTTATTATCGTCGTTATTATCGTCGTTATTATCGTCGCTATTATCATCGTTATTATCATCCTCATCGCTATTTTCGTCGTTAATGTCGTCGTTATTATCATCGCTATATCGTCGCTATTTTCGTCGTTATTATCGTCGCTATTTTCGTCGTTATTATCGTCGTTATTTTCATCGTTATTATCATCGCTATTATCATTTTCATCGTCATTATCGTCGTTATTGACGTCGTTATTATCGTCGTTATTATCGTCGTTATTATCATCGTGATTATCATCGTTATTATCATCCTTATTATCATCCTCATCGTTATTATCGTCGTTATTATCGTAGTTATTATCGTCGTTATTGTCGTCGTTATTATCGTCGTTATAATCATCCTCATCGTTATTATCGTCGTTATTTTCGTCGCTATTATCGTCGTTTTTATCGTCGTTATTATCATTCTCATCGGTATAATCATCGCTATTATCGTCGTTATTATCGGCGTTATTATCGTCGATACTATCGTAGTTATTATCGTTGATATTATCCTCGTTATTATCATCGTTATAATAATCCTCATCGCTATTATCTCCGTTATTATCGTCGTTATTATCGTCGTTATTGTCGTCGTTATTATCGTCGTTATTATCGTCGTTATTTTCATCGTTATTATCATCGTTATTATCATCCTCATCGTTATTATCGTCGTTATTATTGTCGTTATAATTCTCGTTATTATCATCGTTATAATCATCCTCATCGCTATTATCGTCGTTATTATCGTCGTTATTATCGTCGCTATTATCGTCAATATTATCGTCGTTATTATCGTCGCTATTATCGTCCCTATTATCGTCGTTATCATCGTCGTTATTATCGTCGCTACTATCATCGTTATTATCATACTCATCGTTATTACCGTCGTTATTATCGTCGCTATTATCGTCATTATTATCGTCGTTATTATCGTCGTCATTATCGTCGCTATTATCGTCGTCATTATCGTCGTTATTAGAGTCGTCAATATCGTCGTTATTATCATCGTCATTATCGTCGTTATTATCGTCTTTATTATCGTCGTTATTATCATTCTCATCGGTATAATCATCGCTATTATTGTCGTTATTATCGGCGTTATTATCGTCGATACTATCGTAGTTATTATCGTTGATATTATCCTCGTTATTATCATCGTTATAATAATCCTCATCGCTATTATCTCAGTTATTATCGTCGTTGTTATCGTCGTTATTGTCGTCGTTATTATCGTCGTTATTATCGTCGTTATTTTCATCGTTATTATCATCGTTATTATCATCCTCATCGTTATTATCGTCGTTATTATTGTCGTTATAATTCTCGTTATTATCATCGTTATAATCATCCTCATCGCTATTATCGTCGTTATTATCGTCGTTATTATCGTCGCTATTATCGTCAATATTATCGTCGTTATTATCGTCGCTATTATCGTCCCTATTATCGTCGTTATCATCGTCGTTATTATCGTCGCTACTATCATCGTTATTATCATACTCATCGTTATTACCGTCGTTATTATCGTCGCTATTATCGTCATTATTATCGTCGTTATTATCGTCGTTATTATCGTCGCTATTATCGTCGTCATTATCGTCGTTATTAGAGACGTCAATATCGTCGTTATTATCATCGTCATTATCGTCGTTATTATCGTCTTTATTATCGTCGTTATTATCCTTGTTATTATCATCGTTATGGACATCCTCATCGTTATTATCGTCGTTATTATCGTAGTTATTATCGTCGTTATAAGCCTCGTTATTATCATCGTTATTATCATTCACATCTTTATTTTCGTCGTTATTATCGTCGCTATTATCGTCGTTTTTATCGTCGTTATTATCATTCTCATTGTTATAATCATCGCTATTATCGTCGTTATTATCGGCGTTATTATCGTCGATACTATCGTAGTTATTATCGCTGATATTATCCTCGTTATTATCATCGTTATAATCATCCTCATCGCTAATATCTCCGTTGTTATCGTTGTTATTATCGTTACTATTATAGTCGTTATTATCGTCTTTATTAACGACTTTACTGTCATCGTTATTACCATCCTCATATTTATTATCATCGTTATTATCGTCACTATTATCGTCGTTATTATTTTCGTTATTGTCGTCGTTATTATCGTCGTTATTGTCGTCGTTATTATCGTCGTATTATCGTCGTTATTATCGTCGTTATTATCCTCGTTAATATCATCGTTATTATCATCCACATCGTTATTATCGTCGTTAATATCGTCGTTATTATCGTCGTTATTATCGTCGTTAAAATCATCGTTATTATCGTCGCAAATATCGTCCTTATTATCGTCGTTATTATCGTCGTTATAATCGTCGTTTTTATTGTCGTTATAATTCTCATCGGTATAATCATCTCTATATCGTCGATATTATCGTCGTTATTATCGTCGTTATTATCCTCGTTTACATCATCGTTATTATCATCCTCATCTTTATTATCGTCGTTAATATCGTAGTTATTATCGTCGCTATTTTTGTCGTTATTATCGTCGTTATTAACGTCGTCAATATCGTCGTTATTATAGTCGTTATTACCATCCTCATTGTTTTTATTATCGTCGTTATTATTGTCGTTATTATCGTCGTTATTATTGTTAATATTATCCTCGTTATTATCATCGTTATTATCATCCTCATTGTTATTATCCTCGTTATTATTATCGTTATTATCATACTTATCGTTATTATCGTCGTTAATATCGACGTTATTACCGTCGTTATTATCGTCGTTATTATCATCGTTATTATCGTCGTTATTAACGTCTTTATTATCATCGCTATTATCATCCTCATATTTATTATCATCGCTATATCGTCGTTATTATCGTCATTATTAACGTAATTATTATCGACGTTATTATCGTCTTTATTATCGTCGTTATTAACGTCTTTAGTATCTTCGTTATTATCATCCTCATATTTATTTTCATCGTCATTGTCGTTACTATTATCGTCGTTATTATCATCGTTATTATCATCAGCATCGTTATTATCGTCGTTATAAGCGTCATTATTATCGACGTTTTTATCGTCGTTATTATCGTCGTTATTAACGTCTTTATTATCATCGTTATTATCATCCTCATATTTATTATCATCGTCATTTTCGTAGCTATTATCGTCGTTATTATCGTCGTTATTGTCGTCGTTATTATCGTCGTTATTAACGTCTTTATTATCATCGTTATTATCATCGTTATTGACATCCTCATCGTCATTATCGTAGTTAATATCGTCGTTATTATTCTCGTTATTATCATCGTTATTATTATCCTCATCGTTATTATCGTCGTTATTAACGTCATTATTATCGACGTTATTATCGTCGTTATTATCATTCTCATCGGTATATTCATCGCTATATCGTCGTTATTATCGTCGGTATTATCATCATTATTACCATCTCTATTATCGTCGTTATTATCGTCGTTATTATCATTCTCATTGTTTTTATTATCGTCCCTAATATCGTCATTATTGTCGTAGTTATTTTTGTTGCTATTATCGTTGTTATTATCGTCGTTATTATCATTCTCATTGTTTTTATTATCGTCCCTAATATCGTCATTATTGTCGTAGTTATTTTTGTTGCTATTATCGTTGTTATTATAGTCCTTATTATCATCAATATTATTATCACTATTATCGTCATTATTATAGTCGTTATTACCGTCCTCATGTTTTGTATTATCGTCTTTATTATCATCGCTATATCGTCGTTATTATCGTCGTTATTATCGTCGTTATTATCGTTGTTATTATCCTCGTTAATATCATCGTTATTTTCATCCTCATCGTTATTATCGTCGTTAATATCGTCGTTATTATCGTCGTTATTATCGTGGTTATTATCATCGTTATTATCGTCGCAATTATCGTCCTTATTATCGTCGTTATTATCGTCGTTATTATCTTCGTTTATATCATCGTTATTATCGTCGTTAATATCGTCGTTATTATCGTTGTAATTATCGTCGTTATTATCATCGTTATTATCGTCGTTATTATCGTCGTTATTGTCGTCGTTATTATAGTCGTTATTATCGTCGTTTTTATCGTCGTTATTATCATTCTCATCGGTATAATCATCGCTATTATCTTCGTTATTAAAGGCGTTATTATCGTCGATACTACCGTAGTAATTATGGTCGTTATTATCCTCATTATTATCATCGTTATAATCATCCTCATCGCTATTATCGTTGTTATTATCGTCGTTATTAACGTCATTATTATCGACGTTATTATCGTTGTTATTATCGTCGTTATTAACGTCTTTATTATCATCGTTATTATCATCCTCATATTTATTATTATCGTTCTTATCGTCACTTTTATCGTCGTAATTGTCGTCGTTATTATCGTCGTTATCATCGTCGTTATTATCATCGTTATTATCATCGATATTATCATCCTCATCCTTATTATCGTCGTTATTATCGTAGTTATTATTGTCGTTATAATCCTCTTTATTATCATCGTTATAATCATCCTCATCGCTATTATCGTCGTTAATGACGTCGTTATTATCATCACTATATCGTCGTTGTTATCGTCGTTATTATCGTCGCTATTATCGTCGTTATTATCGTCGTTATTATCGTCGCTATTATCGTCGCTAATATCGTCATAGTAATCGTAGTTATTTTTGTTGCTATTATTGTTGTTATTATCGTCGCTATTATCATCAATATTATTATCACTATTATCGTCGTTATCATAGTCGTTATTACCATCCTCATTGTTTTTATTATCGTCGTTATTATCGTCGCTATTATCGTCGTTATTATCGTCGTTATTAACGTCGTCAATATCGTCGTTATTATCGTCGTTATTATCCTTGTTATTATCATCCTTATTATCATCCTCATCGCTATTATCGTCGTTATTATCGTCGTTATTATCGTCGCTATTATCGTCGTTAATATCGTCGTTATAATCGTCGTTATTATCGTCGTTATTATCGTCGTTATTATCATCCTCATTGTTTAAATTATCGTCGCTAATATCGTCATTATTATCATAGTTATTTTTGTTGATATTATCGTTGTTATTATCGTCGTTATTATCATCAATATTATTTTCACTATTATCGTCGTTATTATAGTCGTTATTACCATCCTCATTGTTTTTATTATCGTCGTTATTATAGTCGTTATTATACTCGTTATTATCATCGTTATTATCATCCTCATCGTTATTATCCTCGTTATTATCATCGTTATTATCATCCTCATCGTTATTATCGTCGTCAATATCGTCGTTATTATCGTCGTTATTATCGTCGTTATTATCATCGTTATTATCGTCGCTATTATCGTCGTTATTATCGTCGTTATTGTCGTCGTTTTTATCGTGGTTATTATCATTCTCATCGGTATAATCATCGCTATATCGTCGTTATTATCGTTGCTATTATCGTCGTTATTATCGTCGTTATTATCGTCGCTATTATCGACGTTATTATCGTCGTAACTATCATCGTTCTTATCGTCGCTATTATCATCGTTATTATCTTCTCATCGTTATTATCGTCGTTATTAACATCTTTATTATCATCGTTATTATCATCCTCATATTTATTATCATTTTCATCATCGTCACTATTATCGTCTTTATTATCGTCGTTATTGTCGTCTTTATTATCGTCGTTATTAACGTCTTTATTATCATTGTTATTATCATCGTTATTTACATCCTCATCGTCATTATCGTAGTTAATATCGTCGTTATTATCCTCGTTATTATCATCGTTATTATCATCCTCATCGCTATTATCGTCGTTAATGTCGTCGTTATTATCATCGCTGTATCGTCGTTATTACCGTCGTTATTATTATCATTATTATCATTTCTATTATCGTCGTTAATATCATCGTTATTATCATCCTCATTGCTTTTATTATCGTCGTTATTATCGTCGTTATTATCCTAGTTATTATCATGGATATTATTATCCTCATCGTTATTATCGTCGTTATTAACGTCTCTATTATCGTCGTTATTATCGTCGTTATTATCATCGTTATTATCGTCGCTATTTTCTTCGTTATTATCGTCGTAATTATCGTCGTTATTATCATCGCTATTATCGTCGTTATTATCATCGCTACTATCGTCGATACTATCGTAGTTATTATCGTCTTTATTACCGTCGCTATTATCGACGTTATTATCATTCTCATAGGTATAATCATCGCTATATCGTCGTTATTATCGTCGTTATTATCGTCTCTATTATCGTCGATACAATCGTAGTTTTTATTGTCGTTATTATCCTCGTTATTATCATCGTAATTATCATCCTCATTGTTATTTTCGTCGTTAATATCGGCGCTATTCTCGTCGTTAATATCGTCGTTATTATCGCCGTTATTATCGTCGCTATTATCATCGTTATTATCATCCTCATCGTTATTATCGTCGTTAATATCGTCGTTATTATCGTCGTTATTATCGTCCTTATAATCCTCGTTATTATCATCGTTATTTTCATCCTCATCGCTATTATCGTCGTTAATGTTGCCGTTATTATCATCGCTATATCGTCGTTATTATCGTCGTTTTTATCGTCGTTATTATCATTCTCAGCGGTATAATCATCGCTAATATCGTCGTTATTATCGGCGTTATTATCGTCGATACAATCGTAGTTTTTATTGTCGTTATTATCCTCGTTATTATCATCGTAATTATCATCCTCATGGTTATTTTCGTCGTTATTAACGGCGCTATTATCGTCGTTAATATCGTCGTTAAAATCGCCGTTATTATCGTCGCTATTATCATCGTTATTATCATCCTCATCGTTATTATCGTTGATATTATCGTCGTTATTATCATCAATATTATTTTCACTATTATCGTCGTTATTATAGTCGTTATTACCTTCCTCATTGTCTTTATTATCGTCGTTATAATCGTCATTATTATCGTCGTTATTATCGTCGTTATTATCCTCGTTATTATCATCGTTATTATATTCCTCATCCTTATTATCCTAGTTATTATCATCGTTATTATCATCCTCATCGTTATTATCGTCGTCAATAACGTCGTTATTATCGTCGTTATTATCGTCGTTATTATCATCGTTATTATCGCCGCTATTATCGTCGTTATTATCGTCGTTATTATCCTCGCTATTATCATCGTTATTATCATCCTCATCGTTATTATCGACGTTATTGTCGTCGTTATTATCGTCGTTATTAACGTCTTTATTATCATCGTTATTATCATCCTCATATTTATTATCATCGTCTTTATCGTCACTGTTATCGTCGTTATTATCATCGTTATTTTCGTCGTTATTATTGCCGTTATTAACGTCTTTATTATCATCGTTATTATCATCGTTATTGACATCCTCATCGTTATTATCATCGTTTATATCGTCGTTATAATCATCGTTATTATCGTCGCTATTATCGTCATTATTATCGTCGTTATTATCGTCGTTAATATCGTCTTTTTTATCGTCGTTATTATCATTCTCATCGCTATTATCGTCGTTAATGTCGTCGTTATTATCATCGCTATATCGTCGTTATTATCGTAGTTATTATCATCAATACTATTTTCACTATTATTGTCGTTATTATAGTCGTTATTACCATCCTCATTGTTTTTATTATCATCGTTATTATCGTCGTTATTATCCTCGTTATTATCATCGTTATTATCATCCTCATCGTTATTATCCTCGTTATTATCATCGTTATTATCATCCTCATAGTTATTATCATCGTCAATATCGTCGTTAATATCGTCGCTATTATCGTCGTTATTATCATCGTTATTATCGCCGCTATTATCGTCGTTATTATCGTCGTTATTATCCTCGCTATTATCATCGTTATTATCATCCTCATCGTTATTATCGACGTTATTGTCGTCGTTATTATCGTCGTTATTAACGTCTTTATTATCATCGTTATTATCATCCTCATATTTATTATCATCGTCTTTATCGTCACTGTTATCGTCGTTATTATCATCGTTATTTTCGTCGTTATTATTGCCGTTATTAACGTCTTTATTATCATCGTTATTATCATCGTTATTGACATCCTCATCGTTATTATCGTCGTTTATATCGTCGTTATAATCATCGTTATTATCGTCGCTATTATCGTCATTATTATCGTCGTTATTATCGTCGTTAATATCGTCTTTTTTATCGTCGTTATTATCATTCTCATCGCTATTATCGTCGTTAATGTCGTCGTTATTATCATCGCTATATCGTCGTTATTATCGTAGTTATTATCATCAATACTATTTTCACTATTATTGTCGTTATTATAGTCGTTATTACCATCCTCATTGTTTTTATTATCATCGTTATTATCGTCGTTATTATCCTCGTTATTATCATCGTTATTATCATCCTCATCGTTATTATCCTCGTTATTATCATCGTTATTATCATCCTCATAGTTATTATCATCGTCAATATCGTCGTTAATATCGTCGCTATTATCGTCGTTATTATCATCGTTATTATCGCCGCTATTATCGTCGTTATTATCGTCGTTATTATCCTCGCTATTATCATCGTTATTATCATCCTCATCGTTATTATCGACGTTATTGTCGTCGTTATTATCGTCGTTATTAACGTCTTTATTATCATCGTTATTATCATCCTCATATTTATTATCATCGTCTTTATCGTCACTGTTATCGTCGTTATTATCATCGTTATTTTCGTCGTTATTATTGCCGTTATTAACGTCTTTATTATCATCGTTATTATCATCGTTATAATCATCCTCATCGCTATTATCGTCGTTATTATTGTCGTTATTATCGTCGCTATTATCGTCGTTATTATCGTCGTTATTATCGTTGTTATTATCGTCGTTATTATCGTTGTTATTATCATCCTCATTGTTTTTATTATCGTCGCTAATATCGTCATTATTATCATAGTTATTTTTGTTGATATTATCGTTGTTATTATCGTCGTTATTATCATCAATATTATTTTCACTATTATCGTCGTTATTATAGTCGTTATTACCATCCTCCTTGTTTTTATTATCGTCGTTATTATCGTCGTTATTATCGTCGTTATTATCCTCGTTATTATCATCGTTATTATCCTCGTTATTATCATCGTTATTATCATCCTCATCGTTATTATCGTCGTTAATGTCGTCGTTATTATCATCGCTATATCGTCGTTATTATCGTCGTTATTATCGTCGATATTATCGTCGTTATTATCGTCGTTATTATCGTCTTTTTTATCGTCGTTATCATTCTCATCGGTATAATCATCGCTATATCGTCGTTATTATCGTCGTTATTATCATCATTATTATCATCTCTATTATCGTCGTAATTATAGTCGTTATTACCATCCTCATTGTTCATATTATCGTCGTAATTATCGTCGTTATTATCGTCGTTATTATCGTCGTTATTATTGTCGTTTTATATCCTCGTTATTATCATTGTTAATATCATCCTCATCGTTATTATCGTCGTTAATATCGTCGTTATTGTCGTTGTTATTATCGTCGTTATTATCCTCGTTATTATCATCGTTATTATCATCCTCATCGTTATAATCGTGTTTAATATTGTCGTTATTATCGTCGATATTATCGTCGTTATTATCATCGTTATTATCGTCGCCATTATCGTCGTTATTATCGTCGTTATTATCGTCGTTATTATCGTCGTTTTTATCGTCGTTATTATCCTCGTTAATATCATCGTTATTATCATCCTCATCGTTATTATCGTCGTTAATATCGTCGTTATTATCGTCGTTATTATCGTCGTTAAAATCATCGTTATTATCGTCGCAAATATCGTCCTTATTATCGTCGTTATTATCGTCGTTATAATCGTCGTTTTTATTGTCGTTATAATTCTCATCGGTATAATCATCTCTATATCGTCGATATTATCGTCGTTATTATCGTCGTTATTATCCTCGTTTACATCATCGTTATTATCATCCTCATCTTTATTATCGTCGTTAATATCGTAGTTATTATCGTCGTTATTAACCTCGTTATTATCATCGTTATAATCATCCTCATCGCTATTATCGTCGTTATTATCGTCGTTATTATCGTCGCTATTTTTGTCGTTATTATCGTCGTTATTAACGTCGTCAATATCGTCGTTATTATAGTCGTTATTACCATCCTCATTGTTTTTATTATCGTCGTTATTATTGTCGTTATTATCGTCGTTATTATCGTCGTTATTATCCTCGTTATTATCATCGTTATTATCATCCTCATTGTTATTATCCTCGTTATTATTATCGTTATTATCATACTCATCGTTTTTATCGTCGTTAATATCGACGTTATTACCGTCGTTATTATCGTCGTTTTTATCATCGTTATTATCGTCGTTATTAACGTCTTTATTATCATCGCTATTATCATCCTCATATTTATTATCATCGCTATATCGTCGTTATTATCGTCATTATTAACGTAATTATTATTGACGTTATTATCGTCTTTATTATCGTCGTTATTAACGTCTTTAGTATCTTCGTTATTATCATCCTCATATTTATTTTCATCGTCATTGTCGTTACTATTATCGTCGTTATTATCATCGTTATTATCATCAGCATCGTTATTATCGTCGTTATTATCGTCGTTATAAGCGTCATTATTATCGACGTTTTTATCGTCGTTATTATCGTCGTTATTAACGTCTTTATTATCATCGTTATTATCATCCTCATATTTATTATCATCGTCATTTTCGTCACTATTATCGCCGTTATTATCGTCGTTATTGTCGTCGTTATTATCGTCGTTATTAACGTCTTTATTATCATCGTTATTATCATCGTTATTATCATCGTTATTGACATTCTCATTGTTATTATCGTCGTTAATATCGTCGTTATTATCCTCGATATTAGCATCGTTATTATCTTCCTCATCGTTATTTTCGTCGTTATTATCGTCGCTATTATCGTCGTTATTATCGTCGTTATTTTTGTCGCAATTATCGTCGATACTATCGTAGTTATTATCGTCGTTATTATCCTCGTTATTATCATCGTTATAATCATCCTCATCGCTCTTATCGTCGTTATTATCGTCGTTATTATCGTCTCTATTATCGTCGATACAATCGTAGTTTTTATTGTCGTTATTATCCTCGTTATTATCATCGTAATTATCATCCTCATTGTTATTTTCGTCGTTAATATCGGCGCTATTCTCGTCGTTAATATCGTCGTTATTATCGCCGTTATTATCGTCGCTATTATCATCGTTATTATCATCCTCATCGTTATTATCGTCGTTAATATCGTCGTTATTATCGTCGTTATTATCGTCCTTATAATCCTCGTTATTATCATCGTTATTTTCATCCTCATCGCTATTATCGTCGTTAATGTTGCCGTTATTATCATCGCTATATCGTCGTTATTATCGTCGTTTTTATCGTCGTTATTATCATTCTCAGCGGTATAATCATCGCTAATATCGTCGTTATTATCGGCGTTATTATCGTCGATAAAATCGTAGTTTTTATTGTCGTTATTATCCTCGTTATTATCATCGTAATTATCATCCTCATGGTTATTTTCGTCGTTATTAACGGCGCTATTATCGTCGTTAATATCGTCGTTAAAATCGCCGTTATTATCGTCACTATTATCATCGTTATTATCATCCTCATCGTTATTATCGTTGATATTATCGTCGTTATTATCATCAATATTATTTTCACTATTATCGTCGTTATTATAGTCGTTATTACCTTCCTCATTGTCTTTATTATCGTCGTTATAATCGTCATTATTATCGTCGTTATTATCGTCGTTATTATCCTCGTTATTATCATCGTTATTATATTCCTCATCCTTATTATCCTAGTTATTATCATCGTTATTATCATCCTCATCGTTATTATCGTCGTCAATAACGTCGTTATTATCGTCGTTATTATCGTCGTTATTATCATCGTTATTATCGCCGCTATTATCGTCGTTATTATCGTCGTTATTATCCTCGCTATTATCATCGTTATTATCATCCTCATCGTTATTATCGACGTTATTATCGTAGTTATTATTGTCGTTATAATCCTCTTTATTATCATCGTTATAATCATCCTCATCGCTATTATCGTCGTTAATGACGTCGTTATTATCATCACTATATCGTCGTTATTATCGTCGTTATTATCGTCGCTATTATCGTCGTTATTATCGTCGTTATTATCGTTGCTATTATCGTCGCTAATATCGTCATAGTAATCGTAGTTATTTTTGTTGCTATTATTGTTGTTATTATCGTCGCTATTATCATCAATATTATTATCACTATTATCGTCGTTATCATAGTCGTTATTACCATCCTCATTGTTTTTATTATCGTCGTTATTATCGTCGCTATTATCGTCGTTATTATCGTCGTTATTAACGTCGTCAATATCGTCGTTATTATCGTCGTTATTATCCTTGTTATTATCATCCTTATTATCATCCTCATCGCTATTATCGTCGTTATTATCGTCGTTATTATCGTCGCTATTATCGTCGTTAATATCGTCGTTATAATCGTCGTTATTATCGTCGTTATTATCGTCGTTATTATCATCCTCATTGTTTAAATTATCGTCGCTAATATCGTCATTATTATCATAGTTATTTTTGTTGATATTATCGTTGTTATTATCGTCGTTATTATCATCAATATTATTTTCACTATTATCGTCGTTATTATAGTCGTTATTACCATCCTCATTGTTTTTATTATCGTCGTTATTATCGTCGTTATTATACTCGTTATTATCATCGTTATTATCATCCTCATCGTTATTATCCTCGTTATTATCATCGTTATTATCATCCTCATCGTTATTATCGTCGTCAATATCGTCGTTATTATCGTCGTTATTATCGTCGTTATTATCATCGTTATTATCGTCGCTATTATCGTCGTTATTATCGTCGTTATTGTCGTCGTTTTTATCGTGGTTATTATCATTCTCATCGGTATAATCATCGCTATATCGTCGTTATTATCGTTGCTATTATCGTCGTTATTATCGTCGTTATTATCGTCGCTATTATCGACGTTATTATCGTCGTAACTATCATCGTTCTTATCGTCGCTATTATCATCGTTATTATCTTCTCATCGTTATTATCGTCGTTATTAACATCTTTATTATCATCGTTATTATCATCCTCATATTTATTATCATTTTCATCATCGTCACTATTATCGTCGTTATTATCGTCGTTATTGTCGTCTTTATTATCGTCGTTATTAACGTCTTTATTATCATTGTTATTATCATCGTTATTTACATCCTCATCGTCATTATCGTAGTTAATATCGTCGTTATTATCCTCGTTATTATCATCGTTATTATCATCCTCATCGCTATTATCGTCGTTAATGTCGTCGTTATTATCATCGCTGTATCG
The DNA here is from genome assembly GCA_911387685.1 of Dolichovespula media. Lineage (NCBI taxonomy): Eukaryota > Metazoa > Arthropoda > Insecta > Hymenoptera > Vespidae > Dolichovespula > Dolichovespula media. The sequence goes on from OU426851.1 coordinate 22,680,338, forward strand.
TCGTTATTACCGTCGTTATTATTATCATTATTATCATTTCTATTATCGTCGTTAATATCATCGTTATTATCATCCTCATTGCTTTTATTATCGTCGTTATTATCGTCGTTATTATCCTAGTTATTATCATGGATATTATTATCCTCATCGTTATTATCGTCGTTATTAACGTCTCTATTATCGTCGTTATTATCGTCGTTATTATCGTCGTTATTATCATCGTTATTATCGTCGCTATTTTCTTCGTTATTATCGTCGTAATTATCGTCGTTATTATCATCGCTATTATCGTCGTTATTATCATCGCTACTATCGTCGATACTATCGTAGTTATTATCGTCTTTATTACCGTCGCTATTATCGACGTTATTATCATTCTCATAGGTATAATCATCGCTATATCGTCGTTATTATCGTCGTTATTATCGTCTCTATTATCGTCGATACAATCGTAGTTTTTATTGTCGTTATTATCCTCGTTATTATCATCGTAATTATCATCCTCATTGTTATTTTCGTCGTTAATATCGGCGCTATTCTCGTCGTTAATATCGTCGTTATTATCGCCGTTATTATCGTCGCTATTATCATCGTTATTATCATCCTCATCGTTATTATCGTCGTTAATATCGTCGTTATTATCGTCGTTATTATCGTCCTTATAATCCTCGTTATTATCATCGTTATTTTCATCCTCATCGCTATTATCCTCGTTATTATCGTCGTTATTATCATCATTATTATCATTTCTATTATCGTCGTTTTTATCGTCGTTATTAACGACGTTATTATCATCAATATTTTTATTACTATTATCGTCGTTATTATAGTCGTTATTATCCTCGTTTTCATCATTGTTATGGACATCCTCATCGTTATTATCGTCGTTAATATAGTCGTTATTATCCCCTTTATTATCATCGGTATAATCATCCTCATCGCTATTATCGTCGTTATTATCGTCGTTATTATCGTCGCTATTATCGTCAATATTATCGTCGTTATTATCGTCGCTATTATCGTCCCTATTATCGTCGTTATCATCGTCGTTATTATCGTCGCTACTATCATCGTTATTATCATACTCATCGTTATTACCGTCGTTATTATCGTCGCTATTATCGTCATTATTATCGTCGTTATTATCGTCGTTATTATCGTCGCTATTATCGTCGTCATTATCGTCGTTATTAGAGTCGTCAATATCGTCGTTATTATCATCGTCATTATCGTCGTTATTATCGTCTTTATTATCGTCGTTATTATCCTTGTTATTATAATCGTTATGGACATCCTCATCGTTATTATCGTCGTTATTATCGTAGTTATTATCGTCGTTATAAGCCTCGTTATTATCATCGTTATTATCATTCACATCTTTATTTTCGTCGTTATTATCGTCGCTATTATCGTCGTTTTTATCGTCGTTATTATCATTCTCATTGGTATAATCATCGCTATTATCGTCGTTATTATCGGCGTTATTATCGTCGATACTATCGTAGTTATTATCGCTGATATTATCCTCGTTATTATCATCGTTATAATCATCCTCATCGCTAATATCTCCGTTATTATCTTTGTTATTATCGTAACTATTATAGTCGTTATTATCGTCTTTATTAACGACTTTACTGTCATCGTTATTACCATCCTCATATTTATTATCATCGTTATTATCGTCACTATTATCGTCGTTATTATTTTCGTTATTGTCGTCGTTATTATCGTCGTTATTATCGTCGTTATTGTCGTCGTTATTATCGTCGTATTATCGTCGTTATTATCGTCGTTATTATCCTCGTTAATATCATCGTTATTATCATCCTCATCGTTATTATCGTCGTTAATATCGTCGTTATTATCGTCGTTATTATCGTCGTTAAAATCATCGTTATTATCGTCGCAAATATCGTCCTTATTATCGTCGTTATTATCGTCGTTATAATCGTCGTTTTTATTGTCGTTATAATTCTCATCGGTATAATCATCTCTATATCGTCGATATTATCGTCGTTATTATCGTCGTTATTATCCTCGTTTACATCATCGTTATTATCATCCTCATCTTTATTATCGTCGTTAATATCGTAGTTATTATCGTCGTTATTAACCTCGTTATTATCATCGTTATAATTATCCTCATCGCTATTATCGTCGTTATTATCGTCGTTATTATCGTCGCTATTTTTGTCGTTATTATAGTCGTTATTACCATCCTCATTGTTTTTATTATCGTCGTTATTATTGTCGTTATTATCGTCGTTATTATCGTCGTTATTATCCTCGTTATTATCATCGTTATTATCATCCTCATTGTTATTATCCTCGTTATTATTATCGTTATTATCATACTCATCGTTATTATCGTCGTTAATATCGACGTTATTACCGTCGTTATTATCGTCGTTATTATCATCGTTATTATCGTCGTTATTAACGTCTTTATTATCATCGCTATTATCATCCTCATATTTATTATCATCGCTATGACGTCGTTATTATCGTCATTATTAACGTAATTATTATCGACGTTATTATCATCGTTATTATCATCAGCATCGTTATTATCGTCGTTATTATCGTCGTTATAAGCGTCATTATTATCGACGTTTTTATCGTCGTTATTATCGTCGTTATTAACGTCTTTATTATCATCGTTATTATCATCCTCATATTTATTATCATCGTCATTTTCGTCACTATTATCGCCGTTATTATCGTCGTTATTGTCGTCGTTATTATCGTCGTTATTAACGTCTTTATTATCATCGTTATTATCATCGTTATTATCATCGTTATTGACATTCTCATTGTTATTATCGTCGTTAATATCGTCGTTATTATCCTCGATATAAGCATCGTTATTATCTTCCTCATCGTTATTTTCGTCGTTATTATCGTCGCTATTATCGTCGTTATTATCGTCGTTATTTTTGTCGCAATTATCGTCGATACTATCGTAGTTATTATCGTCGTTATTATCCTCGTTATTATCATCGTTATAATCATCCTCATCGCTCTTATCGTCGTTATTATCGTCGTTATTATCGTCTCTATTATCGTCGATACAATCGTAGTTTTTATTGTCGTTATTATCCTCGTTATTATCATCGTAATTATCATCCTCATTGTTATTTTCGTCGTTAATATCGGCGCTATTCTCGTCGTTAATATCGTCGTTATTATCGCCGTTATTATCGTCGCTATTATCATCGTTATTATCATCCTCATCGTTATTATCGTCGTTAATATCGTCGTTATTATCGTCGTTATTATCGTCCTTATAATCCTCGTTATTATCATCGTTATTTTCATCCTCATCGCTATTATTGTCGTTAATGTTGCCGTTATTATCATCGCTATATCGTCGTTATTATCGTCGTTTTTATCGTCGTTATTATCATTCTCAGCGGTATAATCATCGCTAATATCGTCGTTATTATCGGCGTTATTATCGTCGATACAATCGTAGTTTTTATTGTCGTCATTATCCTCGTTATTATCATCGTAATTATCATCCTCATGGTTATTTTCGTCGTTATTAACGGCGCTATTATCGTCGTTAATATCGTCGTTAAAATCGCCGTTATTATCGTCGCTATTATCATCGTTATTATCATCCTCATCGTTATTATCGTTGATATTATCGTCGTTATTATCATCAATATTATTTTCACTATTATCGTCGTTATTATAGTCGTTATTACCTTCCTCATTGTCTTTATTATCGTCGTTATAATCGTCATTATTATCGTCGTTATTATCGTCGTTATTATCCTCGTTATTATCATCGTTATTATATTCCTCATCCTTATTATCCTAGTTATTATCATCGTTATTATCATCCTCATCGTTATTATCGTCGTCAATAACGTCGTTATTATCGTCGTTATTATCGTCGTTATTATCATCGTTATTATCGTCGCTATTATCGTCGTTATTATCGTCGTTATTATCCTCGCTATTATCATCGTTATTATCATCCTCATCGTTATTATCGACGTTATTGTCGTCGTTATTATCGTCGTTATTAACGTCTTTATTATCATCGTTATTATCATCCTCATATTTATTATCATCGTCTTTATCGTCACTGTTATCGTCGTTATTATCATCGTTATTTTCGTCGTTATTATTGCCGTTATTAACGTCTTTATTATCATCGTTATTATCATCGTTATTGACATCCTCATCGTTATTATCGTCGTTTATATCGTCGTTATAATCATCGTTATTATCGTCGCTATTATCGTCATTATTATCGTCGTTATTATCGTCGTTAATATCGTCTTTTTTATCGTCGTTATTATCATTCTCATCGCTATTATCGTCGTTAATGTCGTCGTTATTATCATCGCTATATCGTCGTTATTATCGTAGTTATTATCATCAATACTATTTTCACTATTATTGTCGTTATTATAGTCGTTATTACCATCCTCATTGTTTTTATTATCATCGTTATTATCGTCGTTATTATCATCCTCATAGTTATTATCATCGTCAATATCGTCGTTAATATCGTCGCTATTATCGTCGTTATAATCGTCGTTATTATCGTCGCTATTATCATCGTTATTATCATCCTCATCGTTATTATCGTCGTTATTATCGTCGTTATTAACGTCAATATTATCGAAGTTATTATCGTCGTTATTATCATCGTTATAATCATTTTCATCACTATTATCGTCGGTAAGGCCTTCGTTATTATCATCGCTATATCGTCGTTATTATCGTCGTTATTATCATCAATATTATCATATCTATTATCGTCGTTATTATCGTCGTTATTATCATCCTCATCGTTATTATCCTCGTTATTATCATCGTTATTATCATCCTCATCGTTATTATCGTCGTCAATATCGTCGTTATTATCGTCGTTATTATCGTCGTTATTATCATCGTTATTATCGTCGCTATTATCGTCGTTATTATCGTCGTTATTGTCGTCGTTTTTATCGTGGTTATTATCATTCTCATCGGTATAATCATCGCTATATCGTCGTTATTATCGTTGCTATTATCGTCGTTATTATCGTCGTTATTATCGTCGCTATTATCGACGTTATTATCGTCGTAACTATCATCGTTCTTATCGTCGCTATTATCATCGTTATTATCTTCTCATCGTTATTATCGTCGTTATTAACATCTTTATTATCATCGTTATTATCATCCTCATATTTATTATCATTTTCATCATCGTCACTATTATCGTCGTTATTATCGTCGTTATTGTCGTCTTTATTATCGTCGTTATTAACGTCTTTATTATCATTGTTATTATCATCGTTATTTACATCCTCATCGTCATTATCGTAGTTAATATCGTCGTTATTATCCTCGTTATTATCATCGTTATTATCATCCTCATCGCTATTATCGTCGTTAATGTCGTCGTTATTATCATCGCTGTATCGTCGTTATTACCGTCGTTATTATTATCATTATTATCATTTCTATTATCGTCGTTAATATCATCGTTATTATCATCCTCATTGCTTTTATTATCGTCGTTATTATCGTCGTTATTATCCTAGTTATTATCATGGATATTATTATCCTCATCGTTATTATCGTCGTTATTAACGTCTCTATTATCGTCGTTATTATCGTCGTTATTATCGTCGTTATTATCATCGTTATTATCGTCGCTATTTTCTTCGTTATTATCGTCGTAATTATCGTCGTTATTATCATCGCTATTATCGTCGTTATTATCATCGCTACTATCGTCGATACTATCGTAGTTATTATCGTCTTTATTACCGTCGCTATTATCGACGTTATTATCATTCTCATAGGTATAATCATCGCTATATCGTCGTTATTATCGTCGTTATTATCGTCTCTATTATCGTCGATACAATCGTAGTTTTTATTGTCGTTATTATCCTCGTTATTATCATCGTAATTATCATCCTCATTGTTATTTTCGTCGTTAATATCGGCGCTATTCTCGTCGTTAATATCGTCGTTATTATCGCCGTTATTATCGTCGCTATTATCATCGTTATTATCATCCTCATCGTTATTATCGTCGTTAATATCGTCGTTATTATCGTCGTTATTATCGTCCTTATAATCCTCGTTATTATCATCGTTATTTTCATCCTCATCGCTATTATCCTCGTTATTATCGTCGTTATTATCATCATTATTATCATTTCTATTATCGTCGTTTTTATCGTCGTTATTAACGACGTTATTATCATCAATATTTTTATTACTATTATCGTCGTTATTATAGTCGTTATTATCCTCGTTTTCATCATTGTTATGGACATCCTCATCGTTATTATCGTCGTTAATATAGTCGTTATTATCCCCTTTATTATCATCGTTATAATCATCCTCATCGCTATTATCGTCGTTATTATCGTCGTTATTATCGTCGCTATTATCGTCAATATTATCGTCGTTATTATCGTCGCTATTATCGTCCCTATTATCGTCGTTATCATCGTCGTTATTATCGTCGCTACTATCATCGTTATTATCATACTCATCGTTATTACCGTCGTTATTATCGTCGCTATTATCGTCATTATTATCGTCGTTATTATCGTCGTTATTATCGTCGCTATTATCGTCGTCATTATCGTCGTTATTAGAGTCGTCAATATCGTCGTTATTATCATCGTCATTATCGTCGTTATTATCGTCTTTATTATCGTCGTTATTATCCTTGTTATTATAATCGTTATGGACATCCTCATCGTTATTATCGTCGTTATTATCGTAGTTATTATCGTCGTTATAAGCCTCGTTATTATCATCGTTATTATCATTCACATCTTTATTTTCGTCGTTATTATCGTCGCTATTATCGTCGTTTTTATCGTCGTTATTATCATTCTCATTGGTATAATCATCGCTATTATCGTCGTTATTATCGGCGTTATTATCGTCGATACTATCGTAGTTATTATCGCTGATATTATCCTCGTTATTATCATCGTTATAATCATCCTCATCGCTAATATCTCCGTTATTATCTTTGTTATTATCGTAACTATTATAGTCGTTATTATCGTCTTTATTAACGACTTTACTGTCATCGTTATTACCATCCTCATATTTATTATCATCGTTATTATCGTCACTATTATCGTCGTTATTATTTTCGTTATTGTCGTCGTTATTATCGTCGTTATTATCGTCGTTATTATCGTCGTTATTATCGTCGTATTATCGTCGTTATTATCGTCGTTATTATCCTCGTTAATATCATCGTTATTATCATCCTCATCGTTATTATCGTCGTTAATATCGTCGTTATTATCGTCGTTATTATCGTCGTTAAAATCATCGTTATTATCGTCGCAAATATCGTCCTTATTATCGTCGTTATTATCGTCGTTATAATCGTCGTTTTTATTGTCGTTATAATTCTCATCGGTATAATCATCTCTATATCGTCGATATTATCGTCGTTATTATCGTCGTTATTATCCTCGTTTACATCATCGTTATTATCATCCTCATCTTTATTATCGTCGTTAATATCGTAGTTATTATCGTCGTTATTAACCTCGTTATTATCATCGTTATAATTATCCTCATCGCTATTATCGTCGTTATTATCGTCGTTATTATCGTCGCTATTTTTGTCGTTATTATAGTCGTTATTACCATCCTCATTGTTTTTATTATCGTCGTTATTATTGTCGTTATTATCGTCGTTATTATCGTCGTTATTATCCTCGTTATTATCATCGTTATTATCATCCTCATTGTTATTATCCTCGTTATTATTATCGTTATTATCATACTCATCGTTATTATCGTCGTTAATATCGACGTTATTACCGTCGTTATTATCGTCGTTATTATCATCGTTATTATCGTCGTTATTAACGTCTTTATTATCATCGCTATTATCATCCTCATATTTATTATCATCGCTATGACGTCGTTATTATCGTCATTATTAACGTAATTATTATCGACGTTATTATCATCGTTATTATCATCAGCATCGTTATTATCGTCGTTATTATCGTCGTTATAAGCGTCATTATTATCGACGTTTTTATCGTCGTTATTATCGTCGTTATTAACGTCTTTATTATCATCGTTATTATCATCCTCATATTTATTATCATCGTCATTTTCGTCACTATTATCGCCGTTATTATCGTCGTTATTGTCGTCGTTATTATCGTCGTTATTAACGTCTTTATTATCATCGTTATTATCATCGTTATTATCATCGTTATTGACATTCTCATTGTTATTATCGTCGTTAATATCGTCGTTATTATCCTCGATATAAGCATCGTTATTATCTTCCTCATCGTTATTTTCGTCGTTATTATCGTCGCTATTATCGTCGTTATTATCGTCGTTATTTTTGTCGCAATTATCGTCGATACTATCGTAGTTATTATCGTCGTTATTATCCTCGTTATTATCATCGTTATAATCATCCTCATCGCTCTTATCGTCGTTATTATCGTCGTTATTATCGTCTCTATTATCGTCGATACAATCGTAGTTTTTATTGTCGTTATTATCCTCGTTATTATCATCGTAATTATCATCCTCATTGTTATTTTCGTCGTTAATATCGGCGCTATTCTCGTCGTTAATATCGTCGTTATTATCGCCGTTATTATCGTCGCTATTATCATCGTTATTATCATCCTCATCGTTATTATCGTCGTTAATATCGTCGTTATTATCGTCGTTATTATCGTCCTTATAATCCTCGTTATTATCATCGTTATTTTCATCCTCATCGCTATTATTGTCGTTAATGTTGCCGTTATTATCATCGCTATATCGTCGTTATTATCGTCGTTTTTATCGTCGTTATTATCATTCTCAGCGGTATAATCATCGCTAATATCGTCGTTATTATCGGCGTTATTATCGTCGATACAATCGTAGTTTTTATTGTCGTCATTATCCTCGTTATTATCATCGTAATTATCATCCTCATGGTTATTTTCGTCGTTATTAACGGCGCTATTATCGTCGTTAATATCGTCGTTAAAATCGCCGTTATTATCGTCGCTATTATCATCGTTATTATCATCCTCATCGTTATTATCGTTGATATTATCGTCGTTATTATCATCAATATTATTTTCACTATTATCGTCGTTATTATAGTCGTTATTACCTTCCTCATTGTCTTTATTATCGTCGTTATAATCGTCATTATTATCGTCGTTATTATCGTCGTTATTATCCTCGTTATTATCATCGTTATTATATTCCTCATCCTTATTATCCTAGTTATTATCATCGTTATTATCATCCTCATCGTTATTATCGTCGTCAATAACGTCGTTATTATCGTCGTTATTATCGTCGTTATTATCATCGTTATTATCGCCGCTATTATCGTCGTTATTATCGTCGTTATTATCCTCGCTATTATCATCGTTATTATCATCCTCATCGTTATTATCGACGTTATTGTCGTCGTTATTATCGTCGTTATTAACGTCTTTATTATCATCGTTATTATCATCCTCATATTTATTATCATCGTCTTTATCGTCACTGTTATCGTCGTTATTATCATCGTTATTTTCGTCGTTATTATTGCCGTTATTAACGTCTTTATTATCATCGTTATTATCATCGTTATTGACATCCTCATCGTTATTATCGTCGTTTATATCGTCGTTATAATCATCGTTATTATCGTCGCTATTATCGTCATTATTATCGTCGTTATTATCGTCGTTAATATCGTCTTTTTTATCGTCGTTATTATCATTCTCATCGCTATTATCGTCGTTAATGTCGTCGTTATTATCATCGCTATATCGTCGTTATTATCGTAGTTATTATCATCAATACTATTTTCACTATTATTGTCGTTATTATAGTCGTTATTACCATCCTCATTGTTTTTATTATCATCGTTATTATCGTCGTTATTATCATCCTCATAGTTATTATCATCGTCAATATCGTCGTTAATATCGTCGCTATTATCGTCGTTATAATCGTCGTTATTATCGTCGCTATTATCATCGTTATTATCATCCTCATCGTTATTATCGTCGTTATTATCGTCGTTATTAACGTCAATATTATCGAAGTTATTATCGTCGTTATTATCATCGTTATAATCATTTTCATCACTATTATCGTCGATAAAGTCGTCGTTATTATCATCGCTATATCGTCGTTATTATCGTCGTTATTATCATCAATATTATCATATCTATTATCGTCGTTATTATCGTCGTTATTATCATCCTCATTGTTTTTATTATCGTCGCTAATATCGTCATTATTATAGTAGTTATTTTTGTTGCTATTATCGTTGTTATTATCGTCGTTATTATCATCAATATTATTATCACTATTATCGTCGTTATTATAGTCGTTATTACCATCCTCATTGTTTTTATTATCGTCGTTATAATTGTCGTTATTATCGTCGTTATTATCGTCGTTATTATAGTCGTTATTATCATCGTTATTATCATCCTCATCGCTATTATCGTCGATATTATCGGCGTTATTATCGTCGATACTATCGTAGTTATTATCGTCGTTATTATCCTCGTTATTATCATCGTTATAATCATCCTCATCGCTATTATCGTCGTAATGTCGTCGTTATTATCATCGCTATTATCGTCGATATTATCGGCGTTATTATCGTCGATACTATCGTAGTTATTATCGTCGTTATTATCCTCGTTATTATCATCGTTATAATCATCCTCATCGCTATTATCGTCGTTATTATCGTCGTTATTATCATCGTAATTATCATCCTCATCGTTATTACCGTCGTTAATATCGTCGTTATTATCGTCGTTATTATCGTCGTTATTATCATCGTTATTATCGTCGTTATTATCATCGTTATAATCATCCTCATCGCTATTATCGTCGTTAATGTCGTCGTTATTATAATTGCTATATCGTCGTTATTATATAGATAATAACGACGATAATAACGACGAGAATAACGACGATAATAACGACGATAATAGTGACGATAATTACGATGATAATAAATATGAGGATTATAATAACGATGATAATAAAGACGTCAATAACGACGATAATAACAACGATAATAACGTCGATAATAATGACGTTAATAACGACGATATTAACGATGAGGATGAAAATAACGATGATAATAGCGACGATAAAACGACTATTATAACGACGATAATGGCGATGATAATAACGAAGATAATAACGACGATAATAGCAACGATAATAACGAAGAAAATAACGATGAGGATGATAATAACGATGATTATAACGAGGATAATAACGGAGATATTAAGGACGATAATAACGATGAGGATGTCAATAACGATGATAATAACGACGATAATAACGACGATAATGAAGACGATAATAGCGACGATTATAACGACGATAATAACGACGATAATAGCGATGAGGATGACTATAACGATGATAATAACTAGGATAATAACGACGATAATAACTACGATAATATCGACGATAATAACGCCGATAATATTGACGATAATAGCGATGATTATACCGATGAGAATGATAATAACGACGATAAAAACGACGATAATAACGACGATAATAACGACGATAATAACGACGATAATAGCGACGATAATAACGACGATAATAACGACGATAATAACGACGATATTAGCGACGATAATAACGATGAGGATGATAATAACGATGATAATAACGATGATAATAACGACGATAATAACGACGATAATAACGACGATAATAACGACGATAATAACGACGATAATAGTGACGATAATAACGATGAGGATTATAATAACGAAGATAATAGCGACGATAATAACGACGATTATAACGACGATAATAACGTCGATAAAAGCGACGATAATAACGACCACAATAATGACGATAATAGCGACGATAATAACGACGAAAATAACGATGAGGATTATAATAACGAGGATAATAACGCCGATAATAACGACGATATAGTGATGATTATATCGATGAGAATGATAATAACGACGATAATAAGGACGATAATAACGACGATAATAAGGACGATAATAACGACGATAATAACGATGATAATAACGACGATAATAACGACGATAATAACGACGATATTAACGACGATAATAACGATGAGGATGATAATAACGATGATAATAACGAGGATAATAACGACGATAATAACGAAGATAATAACGACGATAATAACGACGATAATAGCGTCTGTAATTAATAGATAAATCGAACGTTCCGGTAATGTCATCTCTATCGTATTCACCATGCGTGCTTTCGTCCTATCGTCATGGCAACGTAGCGACATGCTATTTTGAAGTACCGCGCCGCAACGGTAGGTGGTGCGTATGCGCGCACAGCTTCTGGCTCTCCCCTCCACACCAAGCTCCTTCCTCCCGCTGCATTGTAAAAGCGAACGTGTCCATATTGTTTCCTAGTGTCGTTAATTTTTTCCTTTCGAACTATTTCTGTACTCTATATTATCTTCTATATATCTATATATCCTTATCTCTTATTTTGCGTGCACATTTAATTAGTGATTTCTGGTGTTCTTTCGATCGAATCAAGAGATCGTCATCGTCATCGTCATTGTCGTCGTCATCAACGATAATTCGACAGCTGAACACTGCGATTGAAGGATAAAAAGAAGAATGGAACGATCATACTACTTTTAAATATTCTACGAGGTACATTTTTAATTTATATTTTTTAATGTCTGTGTAATGATATATATATATATATATATAATATTGATTTTAAACTTTCGTTCCCAAGGGAATCTCAAGAATATTTTACATATTATTTGCCAGTCGCGTGGATGTGGTTGCAAGTTAAAACCACAGAGAGGGGGAGGGAATAATAAAAAAAGCTGGTGGTAAATACTTATTCTTAACTGTCTTTTTACGTATGTAGTTTTAATCGTACATTTTCACGGTCATAAGCTCGTTCAATCGATTGTTGGATTACTTACATAAAAATACCTAACTACGTAATACTTGGGAATAATTGTATAGGCACATAGGATATAGTATTCCTGTAATTTGAAATCAAGCGATTTTAGTATTAAATATTCTTTCTGTATATAACGATTATTCTCCTTTTTTCTTTCTTTCTTTCTTCCTTTCTTTCTTTCTTTTTTTCTTCCTTTCTTCCTTCTTTTCTTTCTTTCTTTCTTTCTTTCTTTTCTTCTTTCTTTCTTTCTTTCTTTCTTTCTTTCTTTCTTTCTTTCTTTGGATCGCTTTAATGAGTAGCATAATGTCGGCAAAGTTGTTGCTTTTTCTTTTTTTTTTTTTTTTATCTTACAGGTTATCCTCGATTGTAATACGCGTACATAATTAATGCCGATACAGTTTTTACTTAGTCGTGACACTTTTCAAAGTTATTTTGGGACGACGTGAATTAATTAATAGTCGGAAATATTAACGTCAATCACGTTCTTTTTTTTCTTTATTCTTTTTTTCTTTTTGTTTCTTTAGTTTCTTTCCTTTTTTTTTCAATCAATTATTCGTCGCATCAACGTAATATTTTTCGATCTTAATTAATTTCGATTATCCTTCAGTAGTATGATCATTCGAATTGATTATTTATTTATGCGTTATTTAAATTAAATCAAGTTTATTTGATAGCAATAATTTAATAAGGTTATATGTAGATGTAAACATAACCTATAACGCTTAGGTCAGATACGGGCGCGCGAAAACGCGTAAAACAAATATGATAACAATTATCATGAGTTAATAGGTATTACGACGTAAAATCGTTCATCGTTCATCGCAGATAATCGATCGAATGATTAATTTTTTCTTTTCTTCATTTTTTTTTCGATTTGAAATTAGCCTCAATTTACGTTCGATTGAACCCGAATTATTTTTCCCCTCCCCGCCTTTTGAATAAACTAATCGATTGCTATCGCGTTGTTTTAGCCAAACACATAACTATTGTGGTTAACGTAATTGTTGTACTTGCGTCTCATTTTCTATCAAGTTTCCGGCCATTTCAACATTCGATGCGTAACCAATTATCCTGTTCGAATAGATCGATACACCGTATCTAACACGTGCAGATAGGAAATACATAGAAAGAGAAGGGTATATATACAGATAGATAGATAGATGGATAGAGAGAGAGAGAGAGAGAGAGAGAGAGAGAGAGAGAGAGAGAAAGTACACTTGGCCGTTTTATCTGAAGAAGGTTTAAAATAGCGAAATATTTCTATAGAGCAGACATAAATCGTGGATTTCTAATGGGTTATACAGAGGACTAACATTGAACGTATACTTTATCGGTGATTCAAAGCTAAGAGAACTTGTAGTTGGTAGAGGGTACACACTATTCGCGCATCAGAAAGTATAAAAAGCTTTAACCTCGAACTGGCATTGATGAGCCAATCTTGCATCGATGGTAGATCGTACGTTTCCGTAGAAATAAATGAAAGAAAGATAAAAAGGGGAAGAAGACAAAATAAAAAAAAAAATTATAAAAATGTTCGAAAAGGACAAAAATGAAGAAGAAGAAGGATGGAAAAGGAGCTCGTGAATAAACCCATTGGCGTGTAATCAGTACGTAAAAATATCCTACGGCAATTTAATAACCCGATATGGCAGCTCTCTTATTTCTCTATTTCAGTATCTATCTATCTATCTATCTATCTATCTATCTATCTCTCTCTATAACTCTTATGTTTCTTTTTTCTTTCCCTCTTTCTATTTTTTTTTTTTTTATTTTATCCCTGTAGGAGGTATTCGGTATTTCTTGAGCGATTGGCCGAACGAATTTTAGATTTTTCATTATTTCTTTTATTTTATTTTTTTTCTTTCTATGGTCGTTCTCATGATTGACACAATTAAGCAAACAAAAAGATACATGGACATATGTATTCATATGAACAAGTATAAAATCAATAATACTATTGCATAATTTCTAGTAGGTATCTGAAACTAAACAGAACGAAAAAAGGGAAGAAAAGATAAGGAAAAAGAAAAGTACGAAAGAAAAATATATAGCGTATATATTAAATAATTAAAATTTTCTACGGGTATTTTTGAAAGATTTCTAAAACGTTAATCTTTCGGAGCTGATGGATAGATAAATACGATCGCGTCTTCACATGATTTCCTGTAAACGATTATATGACAGCTACGTCTTTTACATTAGATCGCGGACTGTCATGATGATGTTATACCATTTTAAAACGGCATCGTCTTTTACATTAGATCGCGGACTGTCATGGTGACGTAATACGATGTTTATCGGCAACGTCGTATAGACACGATCGGGCATGCACCTCCAGATGTAAGCACGATTATATAACAGTAACCTGCTCGTGCATATACGTCCACGTAAAACATGTGTATATATACATACATATACATATATATATATATATATATATATATATATATATATATATATATAAATATGTGTATAAATATATATATATATATATCTATATGTATAAATATATGTGTATACATAATTTATCGTCGTTATTATCATCGTTATTATCCTTGTTATTATCATCGTTATTAACATCCTCATCGTTAATATCGTCGTTAATATCGTCGTTAATATCGTCGTTATTATCCTCGTTATTATCATCGTTATTATCATCCTCATCGTTATTTTCGTCGTTATTATCGTCGCTATTATCGTCGTTATTATCGTCGTTATTATCGTCGCTATTATCGTCGTTATTATCGTCGTTATAATCGTCGTTATTATCGTCGCTATTGTCATCGTTATTATCATCCTCAACGTTATTATCGTTGTTATTATCGTCGTTATTATCATCAATATTATTATCACTATTATCGTCGTTATTATCGTCGTTATTATCGTCGTTATTATCATCGTTATTAACATCCTCATCGTTATTATCGTCGTTAATATCGTCGTTATTATCCTCGTTATTATCATCGTTATTATCATCCTCATCGTTATTTTCGTCGTTATTATCGTCGTTATTATCGTCGTTATTATCGTCGTTATTATCGTCGTTATTATCATCGTTATTATCATCCTCATCGTTATTATCGTTGTTATTATCGTCGTTATTATCATCAATATTATTATCACTATTATCGTCGTTATTATCGTCTTTATTATCCTCGTTATTATCATCGTTATTATCATCCTCATCGTTATTATCGTCGTTAATATCGTCGTTATTATCGTCGTTATTATCTTCGTTATTATCATCGTTATTATCGTCGCTATTATCGTCGTTATTATCGTCGTCATTATCGTCGTCATTACCGTCGTTTTTATCGTCGTTAATATCATTCTCATCGATATAATCATCTCTATTATCGTCGTTATTATAGTCGTTATTATCATCCTCATTGTTTTTATTATCGTCGCTAATATCGTCATTATTGTCGTAGTTATTTTTGTTGATATTATCGTTGTTATTATCGTCGTTATTATCATCAATATTATTTTCACTATTATCGTCGTTATTATAGTCGTTATTACCATCCTCATTGTTTTTATTATCGTCGTTATTATCGTCGTTATTATTGTCGTTTTTATCGTCGTTATTATCATTCTCATCGGTATAATCATCGCTATTATCGTCGTTATTATCGGCGTTATTATCGTCGATACTATCGTAGTTATTATCGTCGTTATTATCCTCGTTATTATCATCGTTCTAATGATCCTCATCGCTATTATCGTCGTTATTATCGTCGTTATTATCGTCGCTATTATCGTCGTTAATATCGTCGTTATAATCGTCGTTATTATCGTCGTTATTATCGTCGTTATTATCATCCTCATTGTTTTTATTATCGTCGCTAATATCGTCATTATTATCATAGTTATTTTTGTTGATATTATCGTTGTTATTATCGTCGTTATTATCATCAATATTATTTTCACTATTATCGTCGTTATTATAGTCGTTATTACCATCCTCATTGTTTTTATTATCGTCGTTATTATCGTCGTTATTATCGTCGTTATTATCCTCGTTATTATCATCCTCATCCTTATTATCCTCGTTATTATCATCGTTATTATCATCCTCATCGTTATTATCGTCGTCAATATCGTCGTTATTATCGTCGTTATTATCGTCGTTATTATCATCGTTATTATCGTCGCTAATATCGTCGTTATTATCGTCGTTATTATCGTCGTTATTGTCGTCGTTTTTATCGTCATTATTATCATTCTCATCGGTATAATCATCGCTATTATCGTCATTATTATCGGCGTTATTATCGTCGATACAATCGTAGTTTTTATTGTCGTTATTATCCTCGTTATTATCATCGTAATTATCATCCTCATCGTTATTTTCGTCGTTATTATCGTCGCTATTATCGTCGTTAATATCGTCGTTATAATCGTCGTTATTATCGTCGCTATTATCATCGTTATTACCATCCTCATCGTTATTTTCGTCGTTATTATCGTCGCTATTATCGTCGTTAATATCGTCATTATTATCGTAGTTATTTTTGTTGCTATTATCGTTGTTATTATCGTCGTTATAATCATCAATATTATTATCACTATTATCGTCGTTATTATAGTCGTTATTACCATCCTCATTGTTTTTATTATCGTTGATATTATCGTCGTTATTATCGTCGTGATTATCCTCGTTATTATCATCCTCATCGTTATTAACGTCGTTATTATCGTCGTTATTATCCTCGTTATTTTCATCGTTATTATCATCCTTATCGTTATTATCCTCGTTAATATCATCGTTATTATCATCCTCATCGTTATTATCGTCGTCAATATCGTCGTTATTTTCATCGTTATTATCGTCGTTATTATCGTCGCTATTATCGTCGTTATTATCGTCGTTATTATCGTCGTTATTGTCGTCGTTTTTATCGTCGTTATTATCATTCTTATCGGTATAATCATCGCTATATCGTCGTTATTATCGTCGTTATTATCATCATTATTATCATCTCTATTATCGTTGTTAATATCGTCGTTATTATCATCCTCATTGTTTTTATTATCGTCGCTAATATCGTCATTATTATCGTAGTTGTTTTTGTTGTTATTATCGTCGTTATTATCATCAATATTATTATCACTATTATCGTCGTTATTATAGTCGTTATTACCATCCTCATTTTTTTTATTATCGTTGATATTATCGTCGTTATTATCCTCGTTTATATCATCGTTATTATCAACCTCATCGTTATTATCGTCGTCAATATCGTCGTTATTATCAACGTTATTATCGTCGTTATTATCATCGTTATTATCGTCACTATTATCGTCGTTATTATCGTCGTTATTATCGTCGTTATTATTGTCGTTTTTATCGTCGTTATTATCATTCTCATCGGTATAATCATCGCTATTATCGTCGTTATTATCGGGGTTATTATCGTTGATACTATCGTAGTTATTATCGTCTTTATTATCCTCGTTATTATCATCGTTATAATCATCCTCATCGCTATTATCGTCGTTATTATCGTCGTTATTATCGTCGCTATTATCGTCGTTAATATCGTCGTTATAATCGTCGTTATTATCGTCGTTATTATCGTCGTTATTATCATCCTCATTGTTTTTATTATCGTCGCTAATATCGTCATTATTATCATAGTTATTTTTGTTGATATTATCGTCGTTATTATAGTCGTTATTACCATCCTCATTGTTTTTATTATCGTCGTTATTATCGTCGTTATTATCGTCGTTATTATACTCGTTATTATCATCGTTATTATCATCCTCATCGTTATTATCCTCGTTATTATCATCGTTATTATCATCCTCATCGTTATTATCGTCGTCAATATCGTCGTTATTATCGTCGTTATAATCATCGTTATTATCGTCGCTATTATCGTCGTTATTATCGTCGTTATTGTCGTCGTTTTTATCGCCGTTATTATCATTCTCATCGGTATAATCATCGCTATATCGTCGTTATTATCGTTGCTATTCTCGTCGTTATTCTCGTCGTTATTATCGTCGCTATTATCGTCGTTATTATCGTCGTTATTATCATCGTTCTTATCATTCTCATCGTTATTATCGTCGTTATTATCGTCGTTATAAACGTCATTATTATCAACGTTATTATCGTCGTTATTAACGTCTTTATTATCATCGTTATTATCATCCTCATATTTATTATCATCTTCATCATCGTCACTATTATCGTCGTTATTATCGTCGTTATTGTCGTCTTTATTATCGTCGTTATTAACGACTTTATTATCATTGTTATTATCATCGTTATTGACACCCTCATCGTCATTATCGTTGTTAATATCGTCGTTATTATCCTCGTTATTATCATCGTTATTATCATCCTCATCGTTATTATCCTCGTTATTATCATCGTTATTATCATCCTCATCGTTATTATCGTCGTCAATATCGTCGTTATTATCGTCGTTATTATCGTTGTTATTATCATCGTTATTATCGTCGCTATTATCGTCGTTATTATCGTCGTTATTATCGTCGTTATTGTCGTCGTTTTTATCGTCATTATTATCATTTTCATCGGTATAATCATCGCTATTATCGTCGATATAATCGTCGTTATTATAATCGCTATTATCGTCGTTATTATCGTCGTTGTTATCATCGTTATTATCATCGCTATTATCGTCGTTATTAACGTCATTATTATCATCGTTATTATCGTCGTTTTTATCGTCCTTATTATCATTCTCGTCGGTATAATCATCGTTATTATCGTCGATATTCTCGGCGTTATTATCATCGATGCTATCGTAGTTATTATCGTCGTTATTATCCTCGTTATTATCATCATTATAATCATCCTCATCGTTATTATCGTCGATATTATCGTCGATATTATCGTCGTTATTATCGTCGTTTTTATCGTCGTTATTATCATTCTCATTGGTATAATCATCGCTATTATCGTCGATATTATCGGCGTTATTATCGTTGATACTATCGTAGTTATTTTCGTCGTTATTGTCATCTTTATAATCATCCTCATCGCTATTATCGTCGTAATGTCGTCGTTTTTATCATCGCTATTATCGTTGTTATTATCGTCATTATTATCGTCGTTATTATCGTCGCTATTGTCGTCGTTATTATCGTCGTTATAATCGTCGTTATTATCGTTGTTCTAATCATCCTCATCGCTATTATCGTCGTTAATGTCGTCGTTATTTTCATCGCTATATCGTCGTTATTATTGTCGTTATTATCGTCGGTATTATCGTCGTTATTATCGTCGTTATAACCTTCGTTATTATCGTCATTATTATCGTTGATTTTGTCGTCGTTATTATCACTCTCATCGGTATTATCATCGCTATTATCGTCGTTATTATCGGCGTTATTATCGTCGATAATATCGTAGTTATTATCGTCGTTATTATCCTCGTTATTATCATCGTTATAATCATCCTCATCGTTATTATCCTCGTTATTATCGTCATTATTATCGACGTTATTATCATCCTCATATTTTATCATCGTTATTATCATCGTTATTATCGTCGTTATTATCGTCGTTAATATCGTCGCTATTATCGTCGTTATTATCGTTGTTATTATCGTCGTTATAATCCTCGTTATTATCATCGTTATTATCATCCTCATCGCTATTATCGTCGTTATTATCATTGCAATATCGTCGTTATTATCGTCATTATTATAGTCGCTATTATCGTCTTCATTATCGTCGTTATTATCGTCGCTATTATCTTCGTTATTATCGTCGTTATTATCGTCGTTATTATCGTCGCTATTATCATCGTTATTATCATCCTCATCGCTATTTTCGTCGTTAATGTCGTCGTTATTATCATCGCTATATCGTCGCTATTTTCGTCGTTATTATCGTCGCTATTTTCGTCGTTATTATCGTCGTTATTTTCATCGTTATTATCATCGCTATTATCATTTTCATCGTCATTATCGTCGTTATTGACGTCGTTATTATCGTCGTTATTATCGTCGTTATTATCATCGTGATTATCATCGTTATTATCATCCTTATTATCATCCTCATCGTTATTATCGTCGTTATTATCGTAGTTATTATCGTCGTTATAATCCTCGTTATTATCATCGTTATAATCATCCTCATCGTTATTATCGTCGTTATTTTCGTCGCTATTATCGTCGTTTTTATCGTCGTTATTATCATTCTCATCGGTATAATCATCGCTATTATCGTCGTTATTATCGGCGTTATTATCGTCGATACTATCGTAGTTATTATCGCTGATATTATCCTCGTTATTATCATCGTTATAATCATCCTCATCGCTAATATCTCCGTTGTTATCGTTGTTATTATCGTTACTATTATAGTCGTTATTATCGTCTTTATTAACGACTTTACTGTCATCGTTATTACCATCCTCATATTTATTATCATCGTTATTATCGTCACTATTATCGTCGTTATTATTTTCGTTATTGTCGTCGTTATTATCGTCGTTATTGTCGTCGTTATTATCGTCGTATTATCGTCGTTATTATCGTCGTTATTATCCTCGTTAATATCATCGTTATTATCATCCACATCGTTATTATCGTCGTTAATATCGTCGTTATTATCGTCGTTATTATCGTCGTTAAAATCATCGTTATTATCGTCGCAAATATCGTCCTTATTATCGTCGTTATTATCGTCGTTATAATCGTCGTTTTTATTGTCGTTATAATTCTCATCGGTATAATCATCTCTATATCGTCGATATTATCGTCGTTATTATCGTCGTTATTATCCTCGTTTACATCATCGTTATTATCATCCTCATCTTTATTATCGTCGTTAATATCGTAGTTATTATCGTCGTTATTAACCTCGTTATTATCATCGTTATAATCATCCTCATCGCTATTATCGTCGTTATTATCGTCGTTAATATCGTCGTTATTATCGTTGTAATTATCGTCGTTATTATCATCGTTATTATCGTCGTTATTATCGTCGTTATTGTCGTCGTTATTATAGTCGTTATTATCGTCGTTTTTATCGTCGTTATTATCATTCTCATCGGTATAATCATCGCTATTATCTTCGTTATTAAAGGCGTTATTATCGTCGATACTACCGTAGTAATTATGGTCGTTATTATCCTCATTATTATCATCGTTATAATCATCCTCATCGCTATTATCGTTGTTATTATCGTCGTTATTAACGTCATTATTATCGACGTTATTATCGTTGTTATTATCGTCGTTATTAACGTCTTTATTATCATCGTTATTATCATCCTCATATTTATTATTATCGTTCTTATCGTCACTTTTATCGTCGTAATTGTCGTCGTTATTATCGTCGTTATCATCGTCGTTATTATCATCGTTATTATCATCGATATTATCATCCTCATCCTTATTATCGTCGTTATTATCGTAGTTATTATCATTCTCATTGTTTTTATTATCGTCCCTAATATCGTCATTATTGACGTAGTTATTTTTGTTGCTATTATCGTTGTTATTATCGTCCTTATTATCATCAATATGATTATCACTATTATCGTCGTTATTATTGTCGTTATTACCGTCCTCATGTTTTGTATTATCGTCGTTATTATCATCGCTATATCGTCGTTATTATCGTCGTTATTATCATCGTTATTATTGTCGTTATTATCCTCGTTAATATCATCGTTATTTTCATCCTCATCGTTATTATCGTCGTTAATATCGTCGTTATTATCGTCGTTAATATCGTGGTTATTATCATCGTTATTATAGTCGCAATTATCGTCCTTATTATCGTCGTTATTATCGTCGTTATTATCGTCGTTTTTATCGTCGTTATCATTCTCATCGGTATAATCATCGCTATATCGTCGTTATTATCGTCTTTATTATCGTCGTTATTATCTTCGTTTATATCAGCGTTATTATCGTTGTTAATATCGTCGTTATTATCGTCGTAATTATCGTCGTTATTATCATCGTTATTATCGTCGTTATTATCGTCGTTACTATCGTCGTTATTATAGTCGTTATTATCGTCGTTTTTATCGTCGTTATTATCATTCTCATCGGTATATTCATCGCTATTATCTTCGTTATTATCGTCGATACTACAGTAGTTATTATGGTCGTTATTATCCTCGTTATTATCATCGTTATAATCATCCTCATTGCTATTATCGTTGTTATTATCGTCGTTATTAACGTCATTATTATCGCCGTTATTATCGTTGTTATTATCGTCGTTATTAACGTCTTTATTATCATCGTTATTATCATCCTCATATTTATTATTATCGTTCTTATCGTCACTATTATCGTCGTAATTGTCGTTGTTATTATCGTCGTTATTCTCGTCGTTATTATCATCGTTATTATCATCGTTTTTATCATCCTCTTCTTTATTATCGTCGTTATTATCGTAGTTATTATCGTCGTTATAATCCTCTTTATTATCATCGTTATAATCATCCTCATCGCTATTATCGTCGTTAATGACGTCGTTATTATCATCACTATATCGTCGTTATTATCGTCGTTATTATCGTCGCTATTATCGTCGTTATTATCGGCGTTATTATCGTCGATACTATCGTAGTTATTTTCGTCGTTATTGTAATTTTTATTATCATCCTCATCGCTATTATCGACGTAATGTCGTCGTTATTATCATCGCTATTATCGTTGTTATTATCGTCATTATTATCGTCGTTATTATCGTCGCTAATGTCGTCGTTATTATCGTCGTTATAATCGTCGTTATTATCGTTGTTATAATCATCCTCATCGCTATTATCGTCGTTAATGTCGTCGTTATTTTCATCGCTATATCGTCGTTATTATCGTCGTTAATATCGTCGCTATTATCGTCGTTATTATTGTCATTATTATCGTCGATTTTATCGTCGTTATTATCACTCTCATCGGTATAATCATCGCTATTATCGTCGTTATTATCGGCGTTATTATCGTCGATACTAGCGTATTTATTATCGTCGTTATTATCCTCGTTATTATCATCGTTATAATCATTTTCATCGCTATTATCCTCGTTATTATCGTCGTTATTATCGTCGTTATTATCATCATTATTATCATTTCTATTATCGTCGTTTTTATCGTCGTTATAATCGTCGTTATTATCGTTGTTATAATCATCCTCATCGCTATTATCGTCGTTAATGTCGTCGTTACTTTCATCGCTATATCGTCTATATTATCGTCGTTATTATCGTCGCTATTATCGTCGTTATTATCGTCGTTATTGTCGTCGCTATTTTTGTCGTTATTATCGTCGTTATTAACGTCGTCAATATCGTCGTTATTATAGTCGTTATTACCATCCTCATTGTTTTTATTATCGTCGTTATTATTGTCGTTATTATCGTCGTTATTATCGTCGTTATTATCCTCGTTATTATCATCGTTATTATCATCCTCATTGTTATTATCCTCGTTATTATTATCGTTATTATCATACTCATCGTTATTATCGTCGTTAATATCGACGTTATTACCGTCGTTATTATCGTCGTTATTATCATCGTTATTATCGTCGTTATTAACGTCTTTATTATCATCGCTATTATCATCCTCATATTTATTATCA
This sequence comes from Dolichovespula media, assembly GCA_911387685.1. NCBI lineage: Eukaryota > Metazoa > Arthropoda > Insecta > Hymenoptera > Vespidae > Dolichovespula > Dolichovespula media. The sequence goes on from OU426851.1 coordinate 22,704,873, forward strand.
TCGCTATATCGTCGTTATTATCGTCATTATTAACGTAATTATTATCGACGTTATTATCGTCTTTATTATCGTCGTTATTAACGTCTTTAGTATCTTCGTTATTATCATCCTCATATTTATTTTCATCGTCATTGTCGTTACTATTATCGTCGTTATTATCATCGTTATTATCATCAGCATCGTTATTATCGTCGTTATTATCGTCGTTATAAGCGTCATTATTATCGACGTTTTTATCGTCGTTATTATCGTCGTTATTAACGTCTTTATTATCATCGTTATTATCATCCTCATATTTATTATCATCGTCATTTTCGTCACTATTATCGCCGTTATTATCGTCGCTATTATCGTCGTTATTATCGTCGTTATTTTTGTCGCAATTATCGTCGATACTATCGTAGTTATTATCGTCGTTATTATCCTCGTTATTATCATCGTTATAATCATCCTCATCGCTCTTATCGTCGTTGTTATCGTCGTTATTATCGTCTCTATTATCGTCGATACAATCGTAGTTTTTATTGTCGTTATTATCCTCGTTATTATCATCGTAATTATCATCCTCATTGTTATTTTCGTCGTTAATATCGGCGCTATTCTCGTCGTTAATATCGTCGTTATTATCGCCGTTATTATCGTCGCTATTATCATCGTTATTATCATCCTCATCGTTATTATCGTCGTTAATATCGTCGTTATTATCGTCGTTATTATCGTCCTTATAATCCTCGTTATTATCATCGTTATTTTCATCCTCATCGCTATTATCGTCGTTAATGTTGCCGTTATTATCATCGCTATATCGTCGTTATTATCGTCGTTTTTATCGTCGTTATTATCATTCTCAGCGGTATAATCATCGCTAATATCGTCGTTATTATCGGCGTTATTATCGTCGATACAATCGTAGTTTTTATTGTCGTTATTATCCTCGTTATTATCATCGTAATTATCATCCTCATGGTTATTTTCGTCGTTATTAACGGCGCTATTATCGTCGTTAACATCGTCGTTAAAATCGCCGTTATTATCGTCGCTATTATCATCGTTATTATCATCCTCATCGTTATTATCGTTGATATTATCGTCGTTATTATCATCAATATTATTTTCACTATTATCGTCGTTATTATAGTCGTTATTACCTTCCTCATTGTCTTTATTATCGTCGTTATAATCGTCATTATTATCGTCGTTATTATCGTCGTTATTATCCTCGTTATTATCATCGTTATTATATTCCTCATCCTTATTATCCTAGTTATTATCATCGTTATTATCATCCTCATCGTTATTATCGTCGTCAATAACGTCGTTATTATCGTCGTTATTATCGTCGTTATTATCATCGTTATTATCGCCGCTATTATCGTCGTTATTATCGTCGTTATTATCCTCGCTATTATCATCGTTATTATCATCCTCATCGTTATTATCGACGTTATTGTCGTCGTTATTATCGTCGTTATTAACGTCTTTATTATCATCGTTATTATCATCCTCATATTTATTATCATCGTCTTTATCGTCACTGTTATCGTCGTTATTATCATCGTTATTTTCGTCGTTATTATTGCCGTTATTAACGTCTTTATTATCATCGTTATTATCATCGTTATTGACATCCTCATCGTTATTATCGTCGTTTATATCGTCGTTATAATCATCGTTATTATCGTCGCTATTATCGTCATTATTATCGTCGTTATTATCGTCGTTAATATCGTCTTTTTTATCGTCGTTATTATCATTCTCATCGCTATTATCGTCGTTAATGTCGTCGTTATTATCATCGCTATATCGTCGTTATTATCGTAGTTATTATCATCAATACTATTTTCACTATTATTGTCGTTATTATAGTCGTTATTACCATCCTCATTGTTTTTATTATCATCGTTATTATCGTCGTTATTATCCTCGTTATTATCATCGTTATTATCATCCTCATAGTTATTATCATCGTCAATATCGTCGTTAATATCGTCGCTATTATCGTCGTTATAATCGTCGTTATTATCGTCGCTATTATCATCGTTATTATCATCCTCATCGTTATTATCGTCGTTATTATCGTCGTTATTAACGTCAATATTATCGAAGTTATTATCGTCGTTATTATCATCGTTATAATCATTTTCATCACTATTATCGTCGTTAAAGTCGTCGTTATTATCATCGCTATATCGTCGTTATTATCGTCGTTATTATCATCAATATTGTCATATCTATTATCGTCGTTATTATCGTCGTTATTATCATCCTCATTGTTTTTATTATCGTCGCTAATATCGTCATTATTATAGTAGTTATTTTTGTTGCTATTATCGTTGTTATTATCGTCGTTATTATCATCAATATTATTATCACTATTATCGTCGTTATTATAGTCGTTATTACCATCCTCATTGTTTTTATTATCGTCGTTATAATTGTCGTTATTATCGTCGTTATTATCGTCGTTATTATAGTCGTTATTATCATCGTTATTATCATCCTCATCGCTATTATCGTCGATATTATCGGCGTTATTATCGTCGATACTATCGTAGTTATTATCGTCGTTATTATCCTCGTTATTATCATCGTTATAATCATCCTCATCGCTATTATCGTCGTAATGTCGTCGTTATTATCATCGCTATTATCGTCGATATTATCGGCGTTATTATCGTCGATACTATCGTAGTTATTATCGTCGTTATTATCCTCGTTATTATCATCGTTATAATCATCCTCATCGCTATTATCGTCGTTATTATCGTCGTTATTATCATCGTAATTATCATCCTCATCGTTATTACCGTCGTTAATATCGTCGTTATTATCGTCGTTATTATCGTCGTTATTATCATCGTTATTATCGTCGTTATTATCATCGTTATAATCATCCTCATCGCTATTATCGTCGTTAATGTCGTCGTTATTATAATCGCTATATCGTCGTTATTATATAGATAATAACGACGATAATAACGACGAGAATAACGACGATAATAACGACGATAATAGTGACGATAATTACGATGATAATAAATATGAGGATTATAATAACGATGATAATATAGACGTCAATAACGACGATAATAACAACGATAATAACGTCGATAATAATGACGTTAATAACGACGATAATAACAACGATATTAACGATGAGGATGAAAATAACGATGATAATAGCGACGATAAAACGACTATTATAACGACGATAATGGCGATGATAATAACGAAGATAATAACGACGATAATAGCAACGATAATAACGAAGAAAATAACGATGAGGATGATAATAACGATGATTATAACGAGGATAATAACGGAGATATTAAGGACGATAATAACGATGAGGATGTCAATAACGATGATAATAACGACGATAATAACGACGATAATGAAGACGATAATAGCGACGATTATAACGACGATAATAACGACGATAATAGCGATGAGGATGACTATAACGATGATAATAACTAGGATAATAACGACGATAAAAACGACGATAATAACGACGATAATAACGACGATAATAACGGCGATAATAGCGACGATAATAACGATGATAATAACGACGATAATAACGACGATATTAGCGACGATAATAACGATGAGGATGATAATAACGATGATAATAACGATGATATTAACGACGATAATAACGACGATAATAACGACGACAATAACGACGATAATAACGACGATAATAGTGACGATAATAACGATGAGGATTATAATAACGAAGATAATAGCGACGATAATAACGACGATTATAACGACGATAATAACGTCGATAAAAGCGACGATAATAACGACCACAATAATGACGATAATAGCGACGATAATAACGACGAAAATAACGATGAGGATTATAATAACGAGGATAATAACGCCGATAATAACGACGATATAGTGATGATTATATCGATGAGAATGATAATAACGACGATAATAAGGACGATAATAACGACGATAATAACGATGATAATAACGACGATAATAACGATGATAATAACGACGATAATAACGACGATAATAACGACGATATTAACGACGATAATAACGATGAGGATGATAATAACGATGATAATAACGAGGATAATAACGACGATAATAACGACGATAATAACGACGATAATAACGACGATAATAGCGTCTGTAATTAATAGATAAATCGAACGTTCCGGTAATGTCATCTCTATCGTATTCACCATGCGTGCTTTCGTCCTATCGTCATGGCAACGTAGCGACATGCTATTTTGAAGTACCGCGCCGCAACGGTAGGTGGTGCGTATGCGCGCACAGCTTCTGGCTCTCCCCTCCACACCAAGCTCCTTCCTCCCGCTGCATTGTAAAAGCGAACGTGTCCATATTGTTTCCTAGTGTCGTTAATTTTTTCCTTTCGAACTATTTCTATACTCTATATTATCTTCTATATATCTATATATCCTTATCTCTTATTTTGCGTGCACATTTAATTAGTGATTTCTGGTGTTCTTTCGATCGAATCAAGAGATCGTCATCGTCATCGTCATTGTCGTCGTCATCAACGATAATTCGACAGCTGAACACTGCGATTGAAGGATAAAAAGAAGAATGGAACGATCATACTACTTTTAAATATTCTACGAGGTACATTTTTAATTTATATTTTTTAATGTCTGTGTAATGATATATATATATATATATATAATATTGATTTTAAACTTTCGTTCCCAAGGGAATCTCAAGAATATTTTACATATTATTTGCCAGTCGCGTGGATGTGGTTGCAAGTTAAAACCACAGAGAGGGGGAGGGAATAATAAAAAAAGCTGGTGGTAAATACTTATTCTTAACTGTCTTTTTACGTATGTAGTTTTAATCGTACATTTTCACGGTCATAAGCTCGTTCAATCGATTGTTGGATTACTTACATAAAAATACCTAACTACGTAATACTTGGGAATAATTGTATAGGCACATAGGATATAGTATTCCTGTAATTTGAAATCAAGCGATTTTAGTATTAAATATTCTTTCTGTATATAACGATTATTCTCCTTTTTTCTTTCTTTCTTTCTTCCTTTCTTTCTTTCTTTTTTTCTTCCTTTCTTCCTTCTTTTCTTTCTTTCTTTCTTTCTTTCTTTTCTTCTTTCTTTCTTTCTTTCTTTCTTTCTTTCTTTCTTTCTTTCTTTGGATCGCTTTAATGAGTAGCATAATGTCGGCAAAGTTGTTGCTTTTTCTTTTTTTTTTTTTTTTATCTTACAGGTTATCCTCGATTGTAATACGCGTACATAATTAATGCCGATACAGTTTTTACTTAGTCGTGACACTTTTCAAAGTTATTTTGGGACGACATGAATTAATTAATAGTCGGAAATATTAACGTCAATCACGTTCTTTTTTTTCTTTATTCTTTTTTTCTTTTTGTTTCTTTAGTTTCTTTCCTTTTTTTTTCAATCAATTATTCGTCGCATCAACGTAATATTTTTCGATCTTAATTAATTTCGATTATCCTTCAGTAGTATGATCATTCGAATTGATTATTTATTTATGCGTTATTTAAATTAAATCAAGTTTATTTGATAGCAATAATTTAATAAGGTTATATGTAGATGTAAACATAACCTATAACGCTTAGGTCAGATACGGGCGCGCGAAAACGCGTAAAACAAATATGATAACAATTATCATGAGTTAATAGGTATTACGACGTAAAATCGTTCATCGTTCATCGCAGATAATCGATCGAATGATTAATTTTTTCTTTTCTTCTTTTTTTTTTCGATTTGAAATTAGCCTCAATTTACGTTCGATTGAACCCGAATTATTTTTCCCCTCCCCGCCTTTTGAATAAACTAATCGATTGCTATCGCGTTGTTTTAGCCAAACACATAACTATCGTAGTTAACGTAATTGTTGTACTTGCGTCTCATTTTCTATCAAGTTTCCGGCCATTTCAACATTCGATGCGTAACCAATTATCCTGTTCGAATAGATCGATACACCGTATCTAACACGTGCAGATAGGAAATACATAGAAAGAGAAGGGTATATATACAGATAGATAGTTAGATTGATAGAGAGAGAGAGAGAGAGAGAGAGAGAGAGAGAGAGAGAGAGAAAGTACACTCGGCCGTTTTATCTGAAGAAGGTTTGAAATAGCGAAATATTTCTATAGAGCAGACATAAATCGTGGATTTCTAATGGGTTATACAGAGGACTAACATTGAACGTATACTTTATCGGTGATTCAAAGCTAAGAGAACTTGTAGTTGGTAGAGGGTACACACTATTCGCGCATCAGAAAGTATAAAAAGCTTTAACCTCGAACTGGCATTGATGAGCCAATCTTGCATCGATGGTAGATCGTACGTTTCCGTAGAAATAAATGAAAGAAAGATAAAAAGGGGAAGAAGACAAAATAAAAAAAAAAATTATAAAAATGTTCGAAAAGGACAAAAATGAAGAAGAAGAAGGATGGAAAAGGAGCTCGTGAATAAACCCATTGGCGTGTAATCAGTACGTAAAAATATCCTACGGCAATTTAATAACCCGATATGGCAGCTCTCTTATTTCTCTATTTCAGTATCTATCTATCTATCTATCTATCTATCTATCTATCTCTCTCTATAACTCTTATGTTTCTTTTTTCTTTCCCTCTTTCTATTTTTTTTTTTTTTATTTTATCCCTGTAGGAGGTATTCGGTATTTCTTGAGCGATTGGCCGAACGAATTTTAGATTTTTCATTATTTCTTTTATTTTATTTTTTTTCTTTCTATGGTCGTTCTCATGATTGACACAATTAAGCAAACAAAAAGATACATGGACATATGTATTCATATGAACAAGTATAAAATCAATAATACTATTGCATAATTTCTAGTAGGTATCTGAAACTAAACAGAACGAAAAAAGGGAAGAAAAGATAAGGAAAAAGAAAAGTACGAAAGAAAAATATATAGCGTATATATTAAATAATTAAAATTTTCTACGGGTATTTTTGAAAGATTTCTAAAACGTTAATCTTTCGGAGCTGATGGATAGATAAATACGATCGCGTCTTCACATGATTTCCTGTAAACGATTATATGACAGCTACGTCTTTTACATTAGATCGCGGACTGTCATGATGATGTTATACCATTTTAAAACGGCATCGTCTTTTACATTAGATCGCGGACTGTCATGGTGACGTAATACGATGTTTATCGGCAACGTCGTATAGACACGATCGGGCATGCACCTCCAGATGTAAGCACGATTATATAACAGTAACCTGCTCGTGCATATACGTCCACGTAAAACATGTGTATATATACATACATATACATATATATATATATATATATATATATATATATATATATATATATATATATATATATATATATAAATATGTGTATAAATATATATATATATATATCTATATGTATAAATATATGTGTATACATAATTTATCGTCGTTATTATCATCGTTATTATCCTTGTTATTATCATCGTTATTAACATCCTCATCGTTAATATCGTCGTTAATATCGTCGTTAATATCGTCGTTATTATCCTCGTTATTATCATCGTTATTATCATCCTCATCGTTATTTTCGTCGTTATTATCGTCGCTATTATCGTCGTTATTATCGTCGTTATTATCGTCGCTATTATCGTCGTTATTATCGTCGTTATTATCGTCGTTATTATCGTCGCTATTGTCATCGTTATTATCATCCTCAACGTTATTATCGTTGTTATTATCGTCGTTATTATCATCAATATTATTATCACTATTATCGTCGTTATTATCGTCTTTATTATCCTCGTTATTATCATCGTTATTAACATCCTCATCGTTAATATCGTCGTTAATATCGTCGTTATTATCCTCGTTATTATCATCGTTATTATCATCCTCATCGTTATTTTCGTCGTTATTATCGTCGTTATTATCGTCGTTATAATCGTCGTTATTATCGTCGCTATTATCATCGTTATTATCATCCTCATCGTTATTATCGTTGTTATTATCGTCGTTATTATCATCAATATTATTATCACTATTATCGTCGTTATTATCGTCTTTATTATCCTCGTTATTATCATCGTTATTATCATCCTCATCGATATTATCGTCGTTAATATCGTCGTTATTATCGTCGTTATTATCTTCGTTATTATCATCGTTATTATCGTCGCAATTATCGTCGTTATTATCGTCGTCATTATCGTCGTCATTACCGTCGTTTTTATCGTCGTTAATATCATTCTCATCGATATAATCATCTCTATTATCGTCGTTATTATAGTCGTTATTATCATCCTCATTGTTTTTATTATCGTCGCTAATATCGTCATTATTGTCGTAGTTATTTTTGTTGATATTATCGTTGTTATTATCGTCGTTATTATCATCAATATTATTTTCACTATTATCGTCGTTATTATAGTCGTTATTACCATCCTCATTGTTTTTATTATCGTCGTTATTATCGTCGTTATTATTGTCGTTTTTATCGTCGTTATTATCATTCTCATCGGTATAATCATCGCTATTATCGTCGTTATTATCGGCGTTATTATCGTCGATACTATCGTAGTTATTATCGTCGTTATTATCCTCGTTATTATCATCGTTCTAATGATCCTCATCGCTATTATCGTCGTTATTATCGTCGTTATTATCGTCGCTATTATCGTCGTTAATATCGTCGTTATAATCGTCGTTATTATCGTCGTTATTATCGTCGTTATTATCATCCTCATTGTTTTTATTATCGTCGCTAATATCGTCATTATTATCATAGTTATTTTTGTTGATATTATCGTTGTTATTATCGTCGTTATTATCATCAATATTATTTTCACTATTATCGTCGTTATTATAGTCGTTATTACCATCCTCATTGTTTTTATTATCGTCGTTATTATCAACGTTATTATCGTCGTTATTATCATCGTTATTATCGTCACTATTATCGTCGTTATTATCGTCTTTATTATCGTCGTTATTATTGTCGTTTTTATCGTCGTTATTATCATTCTCATCGGTATAATCATCGCTATTATCGTCGTTATTATCGGGGTTATTATCGTTGATACTATCGTAGTTATTATCGTCTTTATTATCCTCGTTATTATCATCGTTATAATCATCCTCATCGCTATTATCGTCGTTATTATCGTCGTTATTATCGTCGCTATTATCGTCGTTAATATCGTCGTTATAATCGTCGTTATTATCGTCGTTATTATCGTCGTTATTATCATCCTCATTGTTTTTATTATCGTCGCTAATATCGTCATTATTATCATAGTTATTTTTGTTGATATTATCGTCGTTATTATAGTCGTTATTACCATCCTCATTGTTTTTATTATCGTCGTTATTATCGTCGTTATTATCGTCGTTATTATCGTCGTTATTATACTCGTTATTATCATCGTTATTATCATCCTCATCGTTATTATCCTCGTTATTATCATCGTTATTATCATCCTCATCGTTATTATCGTCGTCAATATCGTCGTTATTATCGTCGTTATAATCATCGTTATTATCGTCGCTATTATCGTCGTTATTATCGTCGTTATTGTCGTCGTTTTTATCGCCGTTATTATCATTCTCATCGGTATAATCATCGCTATATCGTCGTTATTATCGTTGCTATTCTCGTCGTTATTCTCGTCGTTATTATCGTCGCTATTATCGTCGTTATTATCGTCGTTATTATCATCAATATTATTATCACTATTATCGTCGTTATTATCGTCTTTATTATCCTCGTTATTATCATCGTTATTAACATCCTCATCGTTAATATCGTCGTTAATATCGTCGTTATTATCCTCGTTATTATCATCGTTATTATCATCCTCATCGTTATTTTCGTCGTTATTATCGTCGTTATTATCGTCGTTATAATCGTCGTTATTATCGTCGCTATTATCATCGTTATTATCATCCTCATCGTTATTATCGTTGTTATTATCGTCGTTATTATCATCAATATTATTATCACTATTATCGTCGTTATTATCGTCTTTATTATCCTCGTTATTATCATCGTTATTATCATCCTCATCGATATTATCGTCGTTAATATCGTCGTTATTATCGTCGTTATTATCTTCGTTATTATCATCGTTATTATCGTCGCAATTATCGTCGTTATTATCGTCGTCATTATCGTCGTCATTACCGTCGTTTTTATCGTCGTTAATATCATTCTCATCGATATAATCATCTCTATTATCGTCGTTATTATAGTCGTTATTATCATCCTCATTGTTTTTATTATCGTCGCTAATATCGTCATTATTGTCGTAGTTATTTTTGTTGATATTATCGTTGTTATTATCGTCGTTATTATCATCAATATTATTTTCACTATTATCGTCGTTATTATAGTCGTTATTACCATCCTCATTGTTTTTATTATCGTCGTTATTATCGTCGTTATTATTGTCGTTTTTATCGTCGTTATTATCATTCTCATCGGTATAATCATCGCTATTATCGTCGTTATTATCGGCGTTATTATCGTCGATACTATCGTAGTTATTATCGTCGTTATTATCCTCGTTATTATCATCGTTCTAATGATCCTCATCGCTATTATCGTCGTTATTATCGTCGTTATTATCGTCGCTATTATCGTCGTTAATATCGTCGTTATAATCGTCGTTATTATCGTCGTTATTATCGTCGTTATTATCATCCTCATTGTTTTTATTATCGTCGCTAATATCGTCATTATTATCATAGTTATTTTTGTTGATATTATCGTTGTTATTATCGTCGTTATTATCATCAATATTATTTTCACTATTATCGTCGTTATTATAGTCGTTATTACCATCCTCATTGTTTTTATTATCGTCGTTATTATCGTCGTTATTATCCTCGTTATTATCATCGTTATTATCATCCTCATCCTTATTATCCTCGTTATTATCATCGTTATTATCATCCTCATCGTTATTATCGTCGTTAATATCGTCGTTATTATCGTCGTTATTATCGTCGTTATTATCATCGTTATTATCGTCGCTAATATCGTCGTTATTATCGTCGTTATTATCGTCGTTATTGTCGTCGTTTTTATCGTCATTATTATCATTCTCATCGGTATAATCATCGCTATTATCGTCATTATTATCGGCGTTATTATCGTCGATACAATCGTAGTTTTTATTGTCGTTATTATCCTCGTTATAATCATCGTAATTATCATCCTCATCGTTATTTTCGTCGTTATTATCGTCGCTATTATCGTCGTTAATATCGTCGTTATAATCGTCGTTATTATCGTCGCTATTATCATCGTTATTACCATCCTCATCGTTATTTTCGTCGTTATTATCGTCGCTATTATCGTCGTTAATATCGTCATTATTATCGTAGTTATTTTTGTTGCTTTTATCGTTGTTATTATCGTCGTTATAATCATCAATATTATTATCACTATTATCGTCGTTATTATAGTCGTTATTACCATCCTCATTGTTTTTATTATCGTTGATATTATCGTCGTTATTATCGTCGTTATTATCCTCGTTATTATCATCCTCATCGTTATTATCGTCGTTATTATCGTCGTTATTATCCTCGTTATTTTCATCGTTATTATCATCCTTATCGTTATTATCCTCGTTAATATCATCGTTATTATCATCCTCATCGTTATTATCGTCGTCAATATCGTCGTTATTTTCATCGTTATTATCGTCGTTATTATCGTCGCTATTATCGTCGTTATTATCGTCGTTATTATCGTCGTTATTGTCGTCGTTTTTATCGTCGTTATTATCATTCTTATCGGTATAATCATCGCTATATCGTCGTTATTATCGTCGTTATTATCATCATTATTATCATCTCTATTATCGTTGTTAATATCGTCGTTATTATCATCCTCATTGTTTTTATTATCGTCGCTAATATCGTCATTATTATCGTAGTTGTTTTTGTTGTTATTATCGTCGTTATTATCATCAATATTATTATCACTATTATCGTCGTTATTATAGTCGTTATTACCATCCTCATTTTTTTTATTATCGTTGATATTATCGTCGTTATTATCCTCGTTTATATCATCGTTATTATCAACCTCATCGTTATTATCGTCGTCAATATCGTCGTTATTATCAACGTTATTATCGTCGTTATTATCATCGTTATTATCGTCACTATTATCGTCGTTATTATCGTCTTTATTATCGTCGTTATTATTGTCGTTTTTATCGTCGTTATTATCATTCTCATCGGTATAATCATCGCTATTATCGTCGTTATTATCGGGGTTATTATCGTTGATACTATCGTAGTTATTATCGTCTTTATTATCCTCGTTATTATCATCGTTATAATCATCCTCATCGCTATTATCGTCGTTATTATCGTCGTTATTATCGTCGCTATTATCGTCGTTAATATCGTCGTTATAATCGTCGTTATTATCGTCGTTATTATCGTCGTTATTATCATCCTCATTGTTTTTATTATCGTCGCTAATATCGTCATTATTATCATAGTTATTTTTGTTGATATTATCGTCGTTATTATAGTCGTTATTACCATCCTCATTGTTTTTATTATCGTCGTTATTATCGTCGTTATTATCGTCGTTATTATCGTCGTTATTATACTCGTTATTATCATCGTTATTATCATCCTCATCGTTATTATCCTCGTTATTATCATCGTTATTATCATCCTCATCGTTATTATCGTCGTCAATATCGTCGTTATTATCGTCGTTATAATCATCGTTATTATCGTCGCTATTATCGTCGTTATTATCGTCGTTATTGTCGTCGTTTTTATCGCCGTTATTATCATTCTCATCGGTATAATCATCGCTATATCGTCGTTATTATCGTTGCTATTCTCGTCGTTATTCTCGTCGTTATTATCGTCGCTATTATCGTCGTTATTATCGTCGTTATTATCATCGTTCTTATCATTCTCATCGTTATTATCGTCGTTATTATCGTCGTTATAAACGTCATTATTATCAACGTTATTATCGTCGTTATTAACGTCTTTATTATCATCGTTATTATCATCCTCATATTTATTATCATCTTCATCATCGTCACTATTATCGTCGTTATTATCGTCGTTATTGTCGTCTTTATTATCGTCGTTATTAACGACTTTATTATCATTGTTATTATCATCGTTATTGACATCCTCATCGTCATTATCGTTGTTAATATCGTCGTTATTATCCTCGTTATTATCATCGTTATTATCATCCTCATCGTTATTATCCTCGTTATTATCATCGTTATTATCATCCTCATCGTTATTATCGTCGTCAATATCGTCGTTATTATCGTCGTTATTATCGTTGTTATTATCATCGTTATTATCGTCGCTATTATCGTCGTTATTATCGTCGTTATTATCGTCGTTATTGTCGTCGTTTTTATCGTCATTATTATCATTTTCATCGGTATAATCATCGCTATTATCGTCATTATTATCGGCGTTATTATCGTCGATACAATCGTTGTTTTAATTGTCGTTATTATCCTCGTTATAATCATCGGAATTATCATCCTCATCGTTATTATCGTCGCTATTATCGTCGTTAATATCGTCGTTATAATCGTCGTTATTATCGTCGTTATTATCGCCGCTATTATCGTCGTTATTATCGTCGGTATTATCGTCGTTATTATCGTCGTTATAACCTTCGTTATTATCGTCATTATTATCGTCGATTTTGTCGTCGTTATTATCACTATCATCGGTATAATCATCGCTATTATCGTCGTTATTATCGGCGTTATTATCGTCGATACTATCGTAGTTATTATCGTCGTTATTATCCTCGTTATTATCATCGTTATAATCATCCTCATCGCTATTATCCTCGTTATTATCGTCATTATTATCGACGTTATTATCATCCTCATATTTTATCATCGTTATTATCATCGTTATTATCGTCGTTATTATCGTCGTTAATATCGTCGCTATTATCGTCGTTATTATCGTTGTTATTATCGTCGGTATAATCCTCGTTATTATCATCGTTATTATCATCCTCATCGCTATTATCGTCGTTATTATCATCGCAATATCGTCGTTATTATCGTCATTATTATAGTCGCTATTATCGTCTTTATTATCGTCGTTATTATCGTCGCTATTATCGTCCCTATTATCGTCGTTATAATCGTCGTTATTATCGTCGCTATTATCATCGTTATTATCATCCTCATCGTTATTACTGTCGTTATTATCGTCACCATTATCGTCATTATTATCGTCGTTATTATCGTCGTTATTATCGTCGCTATTATCGTCGTTATTATCGTCGTTATTAAAGTCGTCAATATTGTCGTTATTATCATCGTCATTATCGTCGTTATTATCGCCGTTATTATCGTCGTTATTGTCCTTGTTATTATCATATTTATGGACATCCTAATCGTTATTATCGTCGCTATTATCGTCGTTAATATCGTCGTTATAATCGTCGTTATTATCGTCGTTATTATCGTCGCTATTATCGTCGTTATTATCGTCGGTATTATCGTCGTTATTATCGTCGTTATAACCTTCGTTATTATCGTCATTATTATCGTCGATTTTTTCGTCGTTATTATCACTATCATCGGTATAATCATCGCTATTATCGTCGTTATTATCGGCGTTATTATCGTCGATACTATCGTAGTTATTATCGTTGATATTATCCTCGTTATTATCATCGTTATTATCATCCTCATCGCTATTATCGTCGTTAATGTCGTCGTTATTATCGTGGCTATTATCGTCGTTATTATCGTCGTTATTATTGTCGCTATTATCTTCGTTATTATCGTCGTTATTATCCTCGTTATTATCATCGTTATTGACATTCTCATCGTTATTATCGTCGTTATCATCGTCGTTATTATCATCGTTATTATCATCGTTATTATCATCCTCATCTTTATTATCGTCGTTATTATCGTAGTTATTATCGTCGTTATAATCCTCTTTATTATCATCGTTATAATCATCCCTATCGCTATTATCGTCGTTAATGTCGTCGTTATTATCATCGCTATATCGTCGTTATTATCGTCGTTATCATCGTCGCTATTATTGTCGTTATTATCGTCGTTATTATCGTCGTTATTATCATCGTAATTATCATCCTCATCGTTATTTTCGTCGTTATTATCGTCGCTATTATCGTCGTTATTATCGTCGTTATTATCGTCGCAATTATCGTCGTTATTATCATCGTTATTATTATCGTTATTATCATCGTTATTATCATTCTCATCGTTATTATCGTCGTTATTATCGCAGTTATTATCGTCGTTATAATCCTCGTTATTATCATCGTTATAATCATCCTCATAGATATTATCGTCGTTAATGTCGACGTTATTATCACCGCTATTTCGTCGTTATTATCGTCGTTATTATCGTTTCTATTATCGTCGTTATTATCGTCGTTATTATCGTCGCTATTATCGTCGCTATAATCGTCGTTATTATCGTCGTTATTATCGTAGCTATTATCGTCGTTAATATCATCGTTATTAACGTCTTTACTGTCATCGTTATTATCATCTTCATATTTATTATCATCGTTATTATCGTCAATATTATCGTTGTTATTATCGTCGTTATTGTCGTCGTTATTATCGTCGTTATTATCGTCGTTATTCTCATCGTTATTATCATCGTTATTATCATCCTCATCGTTATTAGCGTCGTTATTATAGTCGTTATAATCCTCGTTATTATCATCGTTATAATCATCCTCATCGCTATCATCGTCGTTATAATTGTCGTTATTATCGTTGTTATTAACGTCTTTATTATCATCGTTATTATCATCCTCATATTTATTATCGTAGTTATTATCGTCACTATTATCGTCGTTATTATCGTCGATATTGTTGTCGTTATTATCGTCGTTATTACCGTCGTTATTATCCTTGTTATTATCATCGTTATGGACATCCTAATCGTTATTATCGTCGTTAATATCGTCGTTATCATCTTCGTTATTATCATCGTTATTATCATCCTCATCGTTATTATCGTCGTTATTATCCTCGTTATTATCATCGTTATAATCATCCTCATCGCTCTTATCGTCGTTATTATCGTCGTTATTAACGTCACTATTATCGACGTTATTATCGTCGTTATTAACGTTTTTATTATGATCGTTATTATCATCCTCATATTTATTATTATCGTTCTTATCGTCACTATTATCGTCGTTATTATCGTCGTAATTGTCGTCGTTTTTATCGTCGTTATTATCATTGTTATTATCATCATTATTATCATCCTTATCGTTATTATCGTCGTTATTATCGTAGTTATTATCGTCGTTATAATCCTCGTTATTATCATCGTTATAATCATCCTCATCGCTATTATCGTCGTTAATGTCGTCGTTATTATCATCGCTATATCGTCGTTATTATCGTCGTTATTATCGTCGATATTATCGTCGTTATTATCGTCGTTATTATCGTCGTTATTATCGTCTTTTTTATCGTCGTTATCATTCTCATCGGTATAATCATCGCTATTATCGTCGTAATTATCGTCGTTATTATCGTCGTTATTATTGTCGTTATTATCCTCGTTATTATCATTGTTAATATCATCCTCATCGTTATTATCGTCGTTAATATCGTCGTTATTATCGTCGTAATTATCATCGTTATAATCGTCGCTATTATCTTCGTTATTATCGTCGTTATTATCGTCGTTTATATCGTCCTTTTTATCGTCGTTATTATCATTCTCATCGGTACAATCATCGCTATATCGTCGTTATTATCGGCGTTATTATCGTCGATACTATCGTAGTTATTATCGTTGATATTATCCTCGTTATTATCATCGTTATAATAATCCTCATCGCTATTATCTCCGTTATTATCGTCGTTATTATCGTAGCTATTATCGTCGTTATTATCGTCGTTATTAACGTCTTTACTGTCATCGTTATTATCATCTTCATATTTATTATCATCGTTATTATCGTCAATATTATCGTTGTTATTATCGTCGTTATTGTCGTCGTTATTATCGTCGTTATTCTCATCGTTATTATCATCGTTATTATCATCCTCATCGTTAATATCGTCGTTATTATTGTCGTTATAATCCTCGTTATTATCATCGTTATAATCATCCTCATCGCTATTATCGTCGTTATTATCATCGCTATCTCGTCGTTATTATCGTCGTTATTATCGTCGTTATTATCGTCGTTATTATCCTCGTTATTATCATGTTTATTATTATCCTCATCGTTATTATCGTCGTTAATATCGTCGTTATTATCATCGTTATTATCATCCTCATCGTTATTATCGTCGTTATTATCATCGTTATTATCGTCGTTATTATCTTCGTTATTATCGTCGTTATTATCGTCGTTAATATCGTCGTTTTTATCATCGTTATTATCATTCTCATCGGTGTAATCATCGATATATCGTCGTTATTATCGTCGTTATTATCATCTCTATTATCGTCGTTATTATCCTCGTTAATATCACCGTTATTATCGTCGCTATTATCGTCGTTAATATCGTCTTTATTATCGTCGTTATTATCGTCGTTTTTATCGTCGTTATTATTATTATCATCGCTATTATCGTTGATATTATCGGTGTTATTATCGTCGATACTATTGTTGTTATAATCGTCGTTATTATCCTCGTTATTATCATCGTTATAATCATCCTCATCGCTATTATCGTCGTTATTAATGTCTATATTATCATCGTTATTATCATCCTCATATTTTATCATCGTTATTATCATCGTTATTATCGTCGTTATTATCGTCGTTAATATCGTTGCTATTATCGTCGTTATAATTGTTGTTATTATCGTCGTTATAATCCTCGTTATTATCATCATATAATCATCCTCATCGCTATTATCGTCGTTATTATCGTCGTTATTACCGTCTATATTATCGTCGTTATTATCGTCGTTATTATCGTCGCTATTATCCTCGTTATTTTCATCGTTATAATTATCCTCATCGCTATTATCGTCGTTATTATCGTCGTTATTATCCTCGTTATTATCATCGTTATTATTATCCTCATCGTTATTTTCGTCGTTATTATCGTCGCTATTATCGTCGTTTTTATCGTCGTAATTATCATTCTCATCGGTATGTTCATCGCTATTATCGTCATTATTATCGTAGTTATTATCGTCGTTATTGTCCTCGTTATTATCATCGTTATAATCATCCTCATCGCTATTATCTTCGTTATTATCGTCGATATTATCGTCGTTATTACCGTCGTTATTATCGTCGTTATTATCGTCGCTATTATCGTCGTTATTATCGTCGTTATTATCGTCGTTATTATCGTCGCTATTATCATCGTTACTATCATCCTCATCGTTATTATCGTTGTTATTATCGTCGTTAATATCGTCGTTATAATTCTCGTTATTATCATCGTTATTATCATCCTCATCGCTATTATCGTCGTTATTATCGTCGTTATTATCGTCGTTATTATCGTCGTTTTTATCGTCGTTATTATCATTCTCATTGGTATAATCATCGCTATTATCGTCGTTATAATCGGCGTTATTATCGTCGATACTATCGTAGTTATTATCGTTGATATTATCCTCGTTATTATCATCGTTATTATAATCCTCATCGCTATTATCTCTGTTAATATCGTCGTTATTATCGTAACTATTATCGTCGTTATTATCGTCGTTATTAACGTCTTTACTGTCATCGTTATTATCATCTTCATATTTATTATCATCGTTATTATCGTCAATATTTATCGTCGTTATTATCGTCTTTATTATCGTCGTTATTATCGTCGCTATTATCATCACTATTATCGTCGATATAATCGTCGTTATTATCGTTGCTATTATCGTCGTTATTATCGTCGTTGTTATCATCGTTATTATCGTCGCTATTATCGTCGTTATTAACGTCATTATTATCATCGTTATTACCGTCGTTTTTATCGTCCTTATTATCATTCTCGTCGGTATAATCATCGTTATTATCGTCGATGATCTCGGCGTTATTATCGTCGATGATATCGTAGTTATTATCGTCGTTATTATCCTCGTTATTATCATCATTATAATCATCCTCATCGTTATTATCGTCGATATTATCGTCGTTATTATCGTCGTTTTTATCGTCGTTATTATCATTCTCATCGGTATAATCATCGCTATTATCGTCGATATTATCGGCGTTATTATCGTTGATACTATCGTAGTTATTTTCGTCGTTATTGTCATCTTTATAATCATCCTCATCGCTATTATCGTCGTAATGTCGTCGTTTTTATCATCGCTATTATCGTTGTTATTATCGTCATTATTATCGTCGTTATTATCATCGCTATTGTCGTCGTTATTATCGTCGTTATAATCGTCGTTATTATCGTTGTTCTAATCATCCTCATCGCTATTATCGTCGTTAATGTCGTCGTTATTTTCATCGCTATATCGTCGTTATTATCGTCGTTATTATCGTCGGTATTATCGTCGTTATTATCGTCGTTATAACTTTCGTTATTATCGTCATTATTATCGTCGATTTTGTCGTCGTTATTATCACTCTCATCGGTATAATCATCGCTATTATCGTCGTTATTATCGGCGTTATTATCGTCGATAATATCGTAGTTATTATCGTCGTTATTATCCTCGTTATTATCATCGTTATAATCATCCTCATCGCTATTATCCTCGTTATTATCGTCATTATTATCGACGTTATTATCATCCTCATATTTTATCATCGTTATTATCATCGTTATTATCGTCGTTATTATCGTCGTTAATATCGTCGCTATTATCGTCGTTATTATCGTTGTTATTATCGTCGTTATAATCCTCGTTATTATCATCGTTATTATCATCCTCATCGCTATTATCGTCGTTATTATCATCGCAATATCGTCGTTATTATCGTCATTATTATAGTCGCTATTATCGTCTTCATTATCGTCGTTATTATCGTCGCTATTATCGTCCCTATTATCGTCCTTATAATCGTCGTTATTATCGTCGCTATTATCATCGTTATTAACATCCTCATCGTTATTACCGTCGTTATTATCGTCACCATTATCGTCGTTATTATCGTCGTTATTATCGTCGTTATTATCGTCGTTATTATCGTCGTTATTATCGTCGTTATTAAAGTCGTCAATATTGTCGTTATTATCATCGTCATTATCGTCGTTATTATCGTCGTTATTATCGTCGTTATTATCTTTGTTATTATCATCGTTATGGACATCCTAATCGTTATTATCGTCGTTAATATCGTCTTTATTATCCTCGTTATTATCATCGTTATTATCATCCTCATCGTTATTTTCGTCGTTATTTTCGTCGCTATTATCGTCGTTTTTATCGTCGTTATTATCATTCTCATCGGTATAATCATCGCTATTATCGTCGTTATTATCGGCGTTATTATCGTCGATACTATTGTAGTTATTATCGTTGATATTATCCTCGTTATTATCATCGTTATTATCATCCTCATAGCTATTATCGTCGTTAATGTCGTCGTTATTACCGTCGTTATTATCGTCGTTATTATCGTCGCTATTATCGTCGTTATTATCGTCGTTATTATCGTCGTTATTATCGTCGCTATTATCATCGTTACTATCATCCTCATCGTTATTATCGTTGTTATTATCGTCGTTAATATCGTCGTTTTTATCGTCGTTTTTATCGTCGTTATTATCGTCGTTATTATCGTCGCTATTATCGTCTTTATTATCTTCATTATCATCTTCGTTATAATCATCCTCATCGCTATTATCCTCGTTATTATCGTCATTATTATCGACGTTATTATCATCCTCATATTTTATCATCGTTATTATCATCGTTATTATCGTCGTTATTATCGTCGTTAATATCGTCGCTATTATCGTCGTTATTATCGTTGTTATTATCGTCGTTATAATCCTCGTTATTATCATCGTTATTATCATCCTCATCGCTATTATCGTTGTTATTATCATCGCAATATCGTCGTTATTATCGTCATTATTATAGTCGCTATTATCGTCTTCATTATCGTCGTTATTATCGTCGCTATTATCGTCCCTATTATCGTCGTTATAATCGTCGTTATTATTGTCGCTATTATCTTCGTTATTATCGTCGTTATTATCCTCGTTATTATCATCGTTTTTGACATTCTTATCGTTATTATCGTTGTTAATATCGTCGTTATTATCCTCGTTATTATCATCGTTATTATTATCCTCATTGTTATTTTCGTCGTTATTATCGTCGTTATTATCGTCGTTTTTATCGTCGTAATTATCATTTTCATCGGTATGTTCATCGCTATTATCGACATTATTATCGTAGTTATTATCGTCGTTATTGTCCTCGATATTATCATCGTTATAATCATCCTCATCGCTATTATCTTCGTTATTATCGTCGATATTATCGTCGTTATTATCGTCGTTTTTATCGTCGCTATTATCGTCGCTATTATTGTCGTTATTATCGTCGTTATTATCATCGTATTTATCGTCGTAATTATCATTCTCATCGGTATATTCATCGCTATTATCGTCATTATTATAGGCGTTATTATCGTCGATATTAACGTAGTTATTATCGTCCTTATTATCCTCGTTATTATCATCGTTATAATCATCCTCATCGCTATTATCTTCGTTATTATCGTCGATATTATCGTCGTTATTATCGTCGTTTTTATCGTCGTAATTATCATTTTCATCGGTATGTTTATCGCTATTATCGTCATTATTATCGTAGTTATTATCGTCGTTATTGTCCTCGATATTATCATCGTTATAATCATCCTCATCGCTATTATCTTCGTTATTATCGTCGATATTATCGTCGTTATTATCGTCGTTTTTATCGTCGCTATTATCGTCGCTATTATTGTCGTTATTATCGTCGTTATTATCATCGTATTTATCGTCGTAATTATCATTCTCATCGGTATATTCATCGCTATTATCGTCATTATTATAGGCGTTATTATCGTCGATATTAACGTAGTTATTATCGTCGTTATTATCCTCGTTATTATCATCGTTATAATCATCCTCATCGCTATTATCTTCGTTATTATCGTCGATATTATCGTCGTTATTATCGTCGTTTTTATCGTCGCTATTATCGTCGCTATTATTGTCGTTATTATCGTCGTTATTATCGTCGTTTTTATCGTCGTGATTATCATTGTCATCGGTATAATCATCACTATTGTCGCCGTTATTATCGGCGTTATTATCGTCGATACTATCGTAGTTATTATCGTCGTTATTATCCTCCTTATTATCATCGTTATAATCATCCTCATCGCTATTATCGTCGTTATTATCATCGTTATTATTGTCGTTATTATCGTCGTTTTTATCGTCGTTATTATCGGCGTTATTATCGTCGAAACAAACGTAGTTATTATCGTCGTTATTTTCATCGTTATTATCATCGTTATTATCACCCTCATCGTTATTATCGTCGTTATTATCGTCATTATAATCCTCGTTATTATCATCGTTATAACCATCCTCTTCGTTATTATCGTCGTTATTGTCGTCGTTATTATCGTCGCTATTATCGTCATTATTATCGTCGTTATTATCGTCGCTATTATCGTCGCTATTATCGTCGTTATAATCGTCGTTTTATCGTCGCTATTATCATCGTTATTATCATCCTCATTGTTATTACCGTCGTTATTATCGTCGTTATTAAAGTCATTATTATCGACGTTATTATCGTCGTTATTATCGTCGCTATTATCGTCGTTATTATCGTCTTTATTAAACTCGTCAATATCGTCGTTATTATAGCCATCATTATCGTCGTTATTATCGTCGTTATTATCGTCGTTATTGTCGTTGTTACTATCATCGTTATTATCGTCGCTATTATCGTCGTTATTATCGTCGTTATTATCGTCGTTTTTATCGTCGTTATTATCATTCTCATCGGTATATTCATCGCTATTATCGTCGTTATTAACGGCGTTATTATCGTCGATACTACCGTAGTTATTATCCTCGTTATTATCATCGTTATAATCATCCTCATCGCTATTATCGTCGTTAATGTCTTCGTTATTATCATCGCTATATCGTCGTTATTATCGTCGTTATTATCGTCGTTACATCGTCGTTATTATCTTCGTTATTATCGTCGCTATTATCGTCGTTATTATCGTCGTTATTATCGTCGTTATTATCGTCGCTATTATCATCGTTATTATCATCCTCATCATTATTATTGTCGTTATTATCGTCGTTATAAACCTCATTATTATCGACGTTATTGTCGTCGTTATTATCGTCGTTATTAACGTCTTTATTATCATCGTTATTATCAACCTCATATTTATTATTATCGTTCTTATCGTCACTATTATCGTCGTAATTGTCGTCGTTATTATCGTCGTTATCATCGTCGTTATTATCATCGTTATTATCATCGTTATTATCATCCTCATCTTTATTATCGTCGTTATTATCGTAGTTATTATCGTCGTTATAATCCTCTTTATTATCATCGTTATAATCATCCCCATCGCTATTATCGTCGTTAATGTCGTCGTTATTGTCATCGCTATATCGTCGTTATTATCGTCGTTATCATCGTCGCTATTATTGTCGTTATTATCGTCGTTATTATCGTCGTTATTATCATCGTAATTATCATCCTCATCTTTATTTTCGTCGTTATTATCGTCGCTATTATCGTCGTTATTATCGTCGCAATTATCGTCGTTATTATCATCGTTATTATCATTCTCATCGTTATTATCGTCGTTATTATCGCAGTTATTATCATCGTTATAATCATCCTCATAGATATTATCGTCGTTAATGTCGTCGTTATTATCGTCGCTATATCGTCGTTATTATCGCCATAATTATCGTCGCTATTATCGTCGTTATTGTCGTCGTTATTATCGTCGCTATTATCGTCGTTATTATCGTCGTTATTATCGTTACTATTATCATCGTTATTATCATCCTCATCGTTATTATCGTCGTTATTATCGTCGTTATTAAAGTCGTCAATATCGTCGTTATTATCTTCGACATTATCGTCGTTATTATCGTCGTTATTATCGTCGTTATTATCCTTTTTATTATCATCGTTATAATCATCCTCATCTCTATTATCATCGTTATTATTGTCGTTATTATCGTCGCTATTATCGTCGTTATTATCGTCGTTATTAAAGTCGTCAATATCGTCGTTATTATCGTCGTCATTATCCTCGTTATTATCATCGTTATAATCATCCTCATCGCTATTATCGTCGTTATTATCGTCGTTATTATCGTCGCTATTATCGTCGTTATTATCGTCGTTATTAAAGTCGTCAATATCGTCGTTATTACCGTAGTCATTATCCTCGTTATTATCATCGTTATAATCATCCTCATCGCTATTATCGTCGTTATTATCGTCGTTATTATCGTCTTTATTATCGTCGTTATTATCGTCGTCATTATCGTCGCTATTATCCTCGTTATTTTCATCGTTATAATTATCCTCATCGCTATTATCGTCGTTATTATCGTCGTTATTATCCTCGTTATTATCTTCGTTATTGACATCTTCATCGTTATTATCGTCGTTAATATCGTCGTTATTATCCTCGTTATTATCACAGATATTATCATCCTCATCGCTATTTTCGTCGTTATTATCGTCGCTATTATCGTCGTTATTATCGTCGTTATTATCGTCGTTAATATCGTCGTTAGTATCCGCGTTATTATCATCCTTATTATCCTCCTCATCGTTATTTTCCACGTTATTATCGTCGCTATTATAGTCGTTATTATCGTCGTTATTATCGTCGATATTATCGTCGTTAATATCGTTGCTTTAATCGTCGTTATTATCGTCAGTATTATCATCGTTATTATCATCCTCATCGTTATTATCGTCGTTATTAACATCATTATTATTGACGTTATTATCGTCGTTATTATCATCGTTATAATCATCCTCATAGCTATTATCGTCGTTAATGTCGTCGTTATTTTCAACGCTAATATCGTCATTATTATCGTAATTGTTTTTGTTGTTATTATCGTCGTTATTATCGTCGTTATTATCGTCGTTATTATCGTCGTTATTGTCGTCGTTTTTATCGTCGTTTTTATCATTCTCATCGGTATAATCATCGCTATATCGTCGTTATTATCGTTGCTATTATCGTCGTTATTATCGTCGTTATTATCGTCGCTATTATCGTCGTTATTATCCGTAATTATCATCGTTCTTATCGTCGCTATTATCATCGTTATTATCATTCTCATCGTTATTATCGTCGTTATTATCGTCGTTATAAACGTCATTATTATCAACGTTATTATCGTCGTTATTAACGTCTTTATTATCATCGTTATTATCATCCTCATATTTATTATCATCTTCATCATCGTCACTATTATCGTACTTATTATCGTCGTTATTGTCGTCTTTATTATCGTCGTTATTAACGTCTTTATTATCATTGTTATTATCATCGTTATTTACATCCTCATCGCTAATATCGTAGTTAATATCGTCGTTATTATCCTCGTTATTATCATCGTTATTATCATCCTCATCGTTATTATCGTCGTTATTAACGTCATTATTATCGACGTTATTATCGTCGTTATTATCATTCTCATCGGTATAATCATCGCTATATCGTCGTTATTATCGTCGGTATTATCATCATTATTATCATCTCTATTATCGTCGTTATTATCGTCGTTATTATCATTCTCATTGTTTTTATTATCGTCCCTAATATCGTCATTATTGTCGTAGTTATTTTTGTTGCTATTATCGTTGTTATTATCGTCCTTAGTATCATCAATATTATTATCATTATTATCGTCGTTATTGTAGTCGTTATTACCGTCTTCATGTTTTGTATTATCGTCGTTATTATCATCGCTATATCGTCGTTATTATCGTCGTTATTATCGTCGTTATTATCGTTGTTACTATCATCGTTATTATCGTCGCTATTATCGTCGTTATTATCGTCGTTATTATCGTCGCTATTATCGTCGTTATTATCATTCTCATCGGTATATTCATCGCTATTATCGTCGTTATTAACGGCGTTATTATCGTCGATACTACCGTAGTTATTATCGTCGTTATTATCCTCGTTATTATCATCGTTATAATCATCCTCATCGCTATTATCGTCGTTAATGTCTTCGTTATTATCATCGCTATATCGTCGTTATTATCGTCGTTATTATCGTCGTTACATCGTCGTTATTATCTTCGTTATTATCGTCGCTATTATCGTCGTTATTATCGTCGTTATTATCGTCGTTATTATCATCATTATTATCATTTCTATTATCGTCGTTTTTATCGTCGTTATAATCGTCGTTATTATCGTTGTTATAATCATCCTCATCGCTATTATCGTCGTTAATGTCGTCGTTACTTTCATCGCTATATCGTCTATATTATCGTCGTTATTATCGTCGCTATTATCGTCGTTATTATGTCGTTATTGTCGTCGCTATTATCGTCGTTAATATCGTCGTTATTATGGTCATTATTGTCGACGTTATTATCGTCGTTATTATCGTCGTTATTAACGTATTTATTATGATCGTTATTATCATCCTCATATTTATTATTATCGTTCTTATCGTCACTATTATCGTCGTTATTATCGTCGTTATTGTCGTCGTTATTATCGGCGTTATTGTCGTCGTTATTATCATCGTTATTATCATCCTCATCATAATTATCGTCGTTATTAACGTCGTTATTATGGTCTTTTTTATCGTCGTTATTATCATTCTCATCGGTATAATCATCGCTATTATCGTCGTTATTATCGGCGTTATTATCGTCGATACAATCGTAGTTTTTATCGTCGTTATTATCCTCGTTATTATCATCGTAATTATAATCCTCATCGTTATTTTCGTCGTTATTATCGTCGCTATTATCGTCGCTATTATTGTCGTTATTATCGTCGTTATTGTCGTCGCTATTATCATCGTTATTATCATCCTCATCGTTATTACCGTCGTTATTATCGTCGCTATTATCGTCATTATTATCGTCGTTATTATCGTCGTTATTATCGTCTTTATTATCGTCGTTATTATCGTCGTTTTTTAAGTCGTCAATATCGTCGTTATTATCGTCGTCATTATCGTCGTCATTATCGTCGTTTTTATCGTCGTTATAATCATTGTTATTATCATCTTTATGGGCATCCTCATCGTTATTATCGTCGTTAATATCGTCGTTATTATCCTCGTTATTATCACCGTTATTATCATCCTCATCGTTATTTTCGTCGTTATTTTCGTTGCTATTATCGTAGTTTTTATCGTCGTTATTATCACTCTCATCGGTATAATCATCGCTATTATCGTCGTTATTATCGGCGTTATTGTCGTCGATACTATCGTAGTTATTATCGTTGATATTATCCTCGTTATTATCATCGTTATAATCATCCTCACCGCTATTATCGTCGTTATTAACGTCGTTATTATCGTCGCTATTATCGTCGTTATTATCGTCGTTATTAACGTATTTACTATCATCGTTATTATCATCCTCATATTTATTATCATCGTTATTATCGTCGTTATTATCGTCGCTATTTTCGTAGCTATTATAGTCGTTATTATCGTCGTTATTGAGTCGAGATTATCGTCGTTATTATCTTCGTTATTATTCTCGTTATTATCATAGTAATAGACATCCTCATTGTTATTATCGTTCTTAATATCGTCGTTATTATCCACGTTATTATCATCGAAATTATCATACTCATCGTTATTTTCGTCGTTATTATCGTCGCTATTATCGTCGTTATTATCGTCGATATTATCGTCGCAATTATCGTCGTTATTATCATCGTTATTATCATCGTTATTATCATTCTCATCGTTATTATCGTCGTTATTATCCTCGTTATTATCATCGTTATAATCATCCTCATCTCTATTATCGTCGTTATTATTGTCGTTATTATCGTCGCTATTATCGTCGTTATTATCGTCGTTATTAAAGTCGTCAATATCGTCGTTATTATCGTCGTCATTATCCTCGTTATTATCAACGTTATAATCATCCTCATCTCTATTATCGTCGTTATTATCGTCGTTATTATCGTCGTTATTATCGTCGTTATTATCCTCGTTATTATCATCGTTATTGACAACCTCATTGTTATTATCGTCGTTAATATCGTCGTTATTATCCTTGTTATTATCATCGTTATTATCATCCTCATCGTTATTATCGTCGTTATTATCGTCGCAATTATCGTCGTTATTATCATCGTTATTATCAACGTTATTATCATTCTCATCGCTATTATCGTCGTTATTATCGTAGTTCTTATCGTCGTTATAATCCTCGTTATTATCATCTTTATAATCTACCTCATCCCTATTATCGTCGTTAATGTCATCGTTATTATCATCGCTATATCGTCGTTATTATCGTCGTTATTATCGTCGCTATTATCGTCGCTATTATAGTCGTTATTATCGTCGTTATTGAGTCGAGATTATCGTCGTTATTATCTTCGTTATTATACTCGTTATTATCATAGTAATAGACATCCTCATTGTTATTATCGTCGTTAATATCGTCGTTATTATCCTCGTTATTATCACAGTTATTATCATCCTCATCGTTATTTTCTTCATTATTATCGTCGCTATTATCGTCGTTATTATCGTCGTTTTTATCGTCGTTAATATCGTTTTAGTATCCGCGTTATTATCATCCTAATTTTCATCCTCATCGTTATTTTCCACGTTATTATCGTCGCTATTATAGTCGTTATTATCGTCGTTATTATCGTCGATATTATCGTCGTTAATATCGTTGCTTTAATCGTCGTTATTATCGTCGGTATTATAATCGTTATTATCATTCTCATCGTTATTATCGTCGTTATTAACATCATAATTATTGACGTTATTATCGTCGTTATTATCATCGTTAAAATCATCCTCATCGCTATTATCGTCGTTAATGTCGTCGTTATTATCATAGTTATTATCGTCGCTATTATCGTCGTTATTATCGTCGTTATTATCGTCGTTATTGTCGTCGTTTTTATCGTCGTTATTATCATTCTTATTGGTATAATCATCGCTATATCGTCGTTATTATCGTCGTTATTATCATCATTATTATCATCTCTATTATCGTTGTTAATATCGTCGTTATTATCATCCTCATTGTTTTTATTATCGTCGCTAATATCGTCATTATTATCGTAGTTGTTTTTGTTGCTATTATCGTTGTTATTATCGTCGTTATAATCATCAATATAATTATCACTATTATCGTTGTTATTATAGTCGTTATTACCATCCTCATTGTTTTTATTATCGTTGACATTATCGTCGTTATTATCGTCGTTATTATCATCCTCATTGTTTTTATTATCGTCGCTAATATCGTCATTATTATCGTAGTTATTATTGTTGCTATTATCGTTGTTATTATCGTTGTTATAATCGTCAATATTATTATCACTATTATCGTCGTTATTATAGTCGTTATTATCGTCGCTATTATCGTCGTTATTATCGTCGTTATTATCGTCGTTATTATTGTCGTTTTTATCGTCGTTATTATCATTCTCATTGGTATAATCATCGCTATTATCGTCGCTATTATCGTCGTTATTGTCGTCGTTATTATCGTCGCTATTATCGTCGTTATTATCGTCGTTATTATCGTTACTATTATCATCGTTATTATCATCCTTATCGTTATTATCGTTGTTATTATCGTCGTTATTAAAGTCGTCAATATCGTCGTTATTATCTTCGACATTATCGTCGTTATTATCGTCGTTATTATCGTCGTTATTATCCTTTTTATTATCATCGTTATAATCATCCTCATCTCTATTATCATCGTTATTATTGTCGTTATTATCGTCGCTATTATCGTCGTTATTATCGTCGTTATTAAAGTCGTCAATATCGTCGTTATTATCGTCGTCATTATCCTCGTTATTATCATCGTTATAATCATCCTCATCGCTATTATCGTCGTTATTATTGTCGTTATTATCGTCGCTATTATCGTCGTTATTATCGTCGTTATTAAAGTCGTCAATATCGTCGTTATTACCGTAGTCATTATCCTCGTTATTATCATCGTTATAAACATCCTCATCGCTATTATCGTCGTTATTATCGTCGTTATTACCGTCTTTATTATCGTCGTTATTATCGTCGTCATTATCGTCGCTATTATCCTCGTTATTTTCATCGTTATAATTATCCTCATCGCTATTATCGTCGTTATTATCGTCGTTAATATCGTCGTTTTTATCATCGTTATTATCATTCTCATCGGTGTAATCATCGATATATCGTCGTTATTATCGTCGTTATTATCATCTCTATTATCGTCGTTATTATCCTCGTTAATATCACCGTTATTATCGTCGCTATTATCGTCGTTAATATCGTCTTTATTATCGTCGTTATTATCGTCGTTTTTATCGTCGTTATTATTATTATCATCGCTATTATCGTTGATATTATCGGTGTTATTATCGTCGATACTATTGTTGTTATAATCGTCGTTATTATCCTCGTTATTATCATCGTTATAATCATCCTCATCGCTATTATCGTCGTTATTAATGTCTATATTATCATCGTTATTATCATCCTCATATTTTATCATCGTTATTATCATCGTTATTATCGTCGTTATTATCGTCGTTAATATCGTTGCTATTATCGTCGTTATAATTGTTGTTATTATCGTCGTTATAATCCTCGTTATTATCATCATATAATCATCCTCATCGCTATTATCGTCGTTATTATCGTCGTTATTACCGTCTTTATTATCGTCGTTATTATCGTCGTTATTATCGTCGCTATTATCCTCGTTATTTTCATCGTTATAATTATCCTCATCGCTATTATCGTCGTTATTATCGTCGTTATTATCCTCGTTATTATCATCGTTATTATTATCCTCATCGTTATTTTCGTCGTTATTATCGTCGCTATTATCGTCGTTTTTATCGTCGTAATTATCATTCTCATCGGTATGTTCATCGCTATTATCGTCATTATTATCGTAGTTATTATCGTCGTTATTGTCCTCGTTATTATCATCGTTATAATCATCCTCATCGCTATTATCTTCGTTATTATCGTCGATATTATCGTCGTTATTACCGTCGTTATTATCGTCGTTATTATCGTCGCTATTATCGTCGTTATTATCGTCGTTATTATCGTCGTTATTATCGTCGCTATTATCATCGTTACTATCATCCTCATCGTTATTATCGTTGTTATTATCGTCGTTAATATCGTCGTTATAATTCTCGTTATTATCATCGTTATTATCATCCTCATCGCTATTATCGTCGTTATTATCGTCGTTATTATCGTCGTTATTATCGTCGTTTTTATCGTCGTTATTATCATTCTCATTGGTATAATCATCGCTATTATCGTCGTTATAATCGGCGTTATTATCGTCGATACTATCGTAGTTATTATCGTTGATATTATCCTCGTTATTATCATCGTTATTATAATCCTCATCGCTATTATCTCTGTTAATATCGTCGTTATTATCGTAACTATTATCGTCGTTATTATCGTCGTTATTAACGTCTTTACTGTCATCGTTATTATCATCTTCATATTTATTATCATCGTTATTATCGTCAATATTTATCGTCGTTATTATCGTCTTTATTATCGTCGTTATTATCGTCGCTATTATCATCACTATTATCGTCGATATAATCGTCGTTATTATCGTTGCTATTATCGTCGTTATTATCGTCGTTGTTATCATCGTTATTATCGTCGCTATTATCGTCGTTATTAACGTCATTATTATCATCGTTATTACTGTCGTTTTTATCGTCCTTATTATCATTCTCGTCGGTATAATCATCGTTATTATCGTCGATGATCTCGGCGTTATTATCGTCGATGATATCGTAGTTATTATCGTCGTTATTATCCTCGTTATTATCATCATTATAATCATCCTCATCGTTATTATCGTCGATATTATCGTCGTTATTATCGTCGTTTTTATCGTCGTTATTATCATTCTCATCGGTATAATCATCGCTATTATCGTCGATATTATCGGCGTTATTATCGTTGATACTATCGTAGTTATTTTCGTCGTTATTGTCATCTTTATAATCATCCTCATCGCTATTATCGTCGTAATGTCGTCGTTTTTATCATCGCTATTATCGTTGTTATTATCGTCATTATTATCGTCGTTATTATCATCGCTATTGTCGTCGTTATTATCGTCGTTATAATCGTCGTTATTATCGTTGTTCTAATCATCCTCATCGCTATTATCGTCGTTAATGTCGTCGTTATTTTCATCGCTATATCGTCGTTATTATCGTCGTTATTATCGTCGATATTATCGTCGTTATTATCGTCGTTATAACCTTCGTTATTATCGTCATTATTATCGTCGATTTTGTCGTCGTTATTATCACTCTCATCGGTATAATCATCGCTATTATCGTCGTTATTATCGGCGTTATTATCGTCGATAATATCGTAGTTATTATCGTCGTTATTATCCTCGTTATTATCATCGTTATAATCATCCTCATCGCTATTATCCTCGTTATTATCGTCATTATTATCGACGTTATTATCATCCTCATATTTTATCATCGTTATTATCATCGTTATTATCGTCGTTATTATCGTCGTTAATATCGTCGCTATTATCGTCGTTATTATCGTCGTTATTATCGTCGTTATAATCCTCGTTATTATCATCGTTATTATCATCCTCATCGCTATTATCGTCGTTATTATCATCGCAATATCGTCGTTATTATCGTCATTATTATAGTCGCTATTATCGTCTTCATTATCGTCGTTATTATCGTCGCTATTATCGTCCCTATTATCGTCCTTATAATCGTCGTTATTATCGTCGCTATTATCATCGTTATTAACATCCTCATCGTTATTACCGTCGTTATTATCGTCACCATTATCGTCATTATTATCGTCGTTATTATCGTCGTTATTATCGTCGCTATTATCGTCGTTATTATCGTCGTTATTAAAGTCGTCAATATTGTCGTTATTATCATCGTTATTATCGTCGTTATTATCGTCGTTATTATCGTCGTTATTATCTTTGTTATTATCATCGTTATGGACATCCTAATCGTTATTATCGTCGTTAATATCGTCTTTATTATCCTCGTTATTATCATCGTTATTATCATCCTCATCGTTATTTTCGTCGTTATTTTCGTCGCTATTATCGTCGTTTTTATCGTCGTTATTATCATTCTCATCGGTATAATCATCGCTATTATCGTCGTTATTATCGGCGTTATTATCGTCGATACTATTGTAGTTATTATCGTTGATATTATCCTCGTTATTATCATCGTTATTATCATCCTCATAGCTATTATCGTCGTTAATGTCGTCGTTATTACCGTCGTTATTATCGTCGTTATTATCGTCGCTATTATCGTCGTTATTATCGTCGTTATTATCGTCGTTATTATCGTCGATATTATCATCGTTACTATCATCCTCATCGTTATTATCGTTGTTATTATCGTCGTTAATATCGTCGTTTTTATCGTCGTTTTTATCGTCGTTATTATCGTCGTTATTATCGTCGCTATTATCGTCTTTATTATCCTCATTATCATCTTCGTTATAATCATCCTCATCGCTATTATCCTCGTTATTATCGTCATTATTATCGACGTTATTATCATCCTCATATTTTATCATCGTTATTATCATCGTTATTATCGTCGTTATTATCGTCGTTAATATCGTCGCTATTATCGTCGTTATTATCGTTGTTATTATCGTCGTTATAATCCTCGTTATTATCATCGTTATTATCATCCTCATCGCTATTATCGTCGTTATTATCATCGCAATATCGTCGTTATTATCGTCATTATTATAGTCGCTATTATCGTCTTCATTATCGTCGTTATTATCGTCGCTATTATCGTCCCTATTATCGTCGTTATAATCGTCGTTATTATTGTCGCTATTATCTTCGTTATTATCGTCGTTATTATCCTCGTTATTATCATCGTTTTTGACATTCTTATCGTTATTATCGTTGTTAATATCGTCGTTATTATCCTCGTTATTATCATCGTTATTATTATCCTCATTGTTATTTTCGTCGTTATTATCGTCGTTTTTATCGTCGTAATTATCATTTTCATCGGTATGTTCATCGCTATTATCGACATTATTATCGTAGTTATTATCGTCGTTATTGTCCTCGATATTATCATCGTTATAATCATCCTCATCGCTATTATCTTCGTTATTATCGTCGATATTATCGTCGTTATTATCGTCGTTTTTATCGTCGCTATTATCGTCGCTATTATTGTCGTTATTATCGTCGTTATTATCATCGTATTTATCGTCGTAATTATCATTCTCATCGGTATATTCATCGCTATTATCGTCATTATTATAGGCGTTATTATCGTCGATATTAACGTAGTTATTATCGTCCTTATTATCCTCGTTATTATCATCGTTATAATCATCCTCATCGCTATTATCTTCGTTATTATCGTCGATATTATCGTCGTTATTATCGTCGTTTTTATCGTCGTAATTATCATTTTCATCGGTATGTTTATCGCTATTATCGTCATTATTATCGTAGTTATTATCGTCGTTATTGTCCTCGATATTATCATCGTTATAATCATCCTCATCGCTATTATCTTCGTTATTATCGTCGATATTATCGTCGTTATTATCGTCGTTTTTATCGTCGCTATTATCGTCGCTATTATTGTCGTTATTATCGTCGTTATTATCATCGTATTTATCGTCGTAATTATCATTCTCATCGGTATATTCATCGCTATTATCGTCATTATTATAGGCGTTATTATCGTCGATATTAACGTAGTTATTATCGTCGTTATTATCCTCGTTATTATCATCGTTATAATCATCCTCATCGCTATTATCTTCGTTATTATCGTCGATATTATCGTCGTTATTATCGTCGTTTTTATCGTCGCTATTATCGTCGCTATTATTGTCGTTATTATCGTCGTTATTATCGTCGTTTTTATCGTCGTGATTATCATTGTCATCGGTATAATCATCACTATTGTCGCCGTTATTATCGGCGTTATTATCGT
Organism: Dolichovespula media; assembly: GCA_911387685.1. Taxonomy (NCBI): domain Eukaryota; kingdom Metazoa; phylum Arthropoda; class Insecta; order Hymenoptera; family Vespidae; genus Dolichovespula; species Dolichovespula media. The sequence goes on from OU426851.1 coordinate 22,740,105, forward strand.
CGATACTATCGTAGTTATTATCGTCGTTATTATCCTCCTTATTATCATCGTTATAATCATCCTCATCGCTATTATCGTCGTTATTATCATCGTTATTATTGTCGTTATTATCGTCGTTTTTATCGTCGTTATTATCGGCGTTATTATCGTCGAAACAAACGTAGTTATTATCGTCGTTATTTTCATCGTTATTATCATCGTTATTATCACCCTCATCATTATTATCGTCGTTATTATCGTCATTATAATCCTCGTTATTATCATCGTTATAACCATCCTCTTCGTTATTATCGTCGTTATTGTCGTCGTTATTATCGTCGCTATTATCGTCATTATTATCGTCGTTATTATCGTCGCTATTATCGTCGCTATTATCGTCGTTATAATCGTCGTTTTATCGTCGCTATTATCATCGTTATTATCATCCTCATTGTTATTACCGTCGTTATTATCGTCGTTATTAAAGTCATTATTATCGACGTTATTATCGTCGTTATTATCGTCGCTATTATCGTCGTTATTATCGTCTTTATTAAACTCGTCAATATCGTCGTTATTATAGCCATCATTATCGTCGTTATTATCGTCGTTATTATCGTCGTTATTATCCTTGTTAATATCATCGTCATGGACATCCTCATCATTATTATCGTCGTTAATATAGTCGTTATTATCCTCGTTATTATCATCGTTAATATCATCCTCATCGTTATTTTCGTCGTTATTTTCGTCGTATTATCGTCGTTTTTATCGTAGTTATTATCGTCGTTATTATCATCGCTATTGTCGTCGTTATTATCGTCGTTATAATCGTCGTTATTATCGTTGTTCTAATCATCCTCATCGCTATTATCGTCGTTAATGTCGTCGTTATTTTCATCGCTATATCGTCGTTATTATCGTCGTTATTATCGTCGGTATTATCGTCGTTATTATCGTCGTTATAACTTTCGTTATTATCGTCGTTATTATCGTCGATTTTGTCGTCGTTATTATCACTCTCATCGGTATAATCATCGCTATTATCGTCGTTATTATCGGCGTTATTATTGTCGATACTATCGTAGTTATTATCGTCGTTATTATCCTCGTTATTATCATCGTTATAATCATCCTCATCGCTATTATCCTCGTTATTATCGTCGTTATTATCGTCGTTATTATCGTCGTTATTATCGTCGTATTTATCGTCGTTATTATGATCCTCATCGTTATAATCATCGCTATATCGTCGTTATTATCGTCGTTATTATCATCCTTATTGTTTTCATTATCGTCGCTAATATCGTCATTATTATCGTATTTATTTTTGTTGCTATTATCGTTGTCATTATCGTCGTTATTATCATCAATATTATTATCACTATTATCGTCGTTATTATAGTCGTTATTACCATACTCATTGTTATTATTATCGTCGTTATTATCGTCGTTATTATCGTCGTTATTATCGTCGTTATTATCGTCGTTGTTATCTTCGTTATTATCGTCGTTTTTATCGTCGTTATTATCGTCGTAATTAACGTCATTATTATCGTCGTTATTAACGTCTTTATTATCATCGTTATTATCATCCTCATATTTATTATCATCTTCATCATCGTCACTATTATCGTCGTTATTATCGTCGTTATTGTCGTCTTTATTATCGTCGTTATTAACGTCTTTATTATCATTGTTATTATCATCGTTATTTACATCCTCATCGCTAATATCGTCGTTATTATCGTCGTTATTATCGTCGCTATTATCGTCGTTATTATCCTCGTTATTATCATCGTTATAATCATCCTCATCGCTAATATCGTAGTTAATATCGTCGTTATTATCCTCGTTATTATCATCGGTATTATCATCCTCATCGTTATTATCGTCGTTATTAACGTCATTATTATCGACGTTATTATCGTCGTTATTATCATTCTCATCGGTATAATCATCGCTATATCGTCGTTATTATCGTCGGTATTATCATCATTATTATCATCTCTATTATCGTCGTTATTATCGTCGTTATTATCATTCTCATTGTTTTTATTATCGTCCCTAATATCGTCATTATTGTCGTAGTTATTTTTGTTGCTATTATCGTTGTTATTATCGTCCTTAGGATCATCAATATTATTATCACTATTATCGTCGTTATTGTAGTCGTTAGTACCGTCTTCATGTTTTGTATTATCGTCGTTATTATCATCGCTATATCGTCGTTATTATCGTCGTTATTATCGTCGTTATTGTCGTTGTTACTATCATCGTTATTATCGTCGCTATTATCGTCGTTATTATCGTCGTTATTATCGTCGTTTTTATCGTCGTTATTATCATTCTCATCGGTATATTCATCGCTATTATCGTCGTTATTAACGGCGTTATTATCGTCGATACTACCGTAGTTATTATCCTCGTTATTATCATCGTTATAATCATCCTCATCGCTATTATCGTCGTTAATGTCTTCGTTATTATCATCGCTATATCGTCGTTATTATCGTCGTTATTATCGTCGTTACATCGTCGTTATTATCTTCGTTATTATCGTCGCTATTATCGTCGTTATTATCGTCGTTATTATCGTCGTTATTATCGTCGCTATTATCATCGTTATTATCATCCTCATCATTATTATTGTCGTTATTATCGTCGTTATAAACCTCATTATTATCGACGTTATTGTCGTCGTTATTATCGTCGTTATTAACGTCTTTATTATCATCGTTATTATCAACCTCATATTTATTATTATCGTTCTTATCGTCACTATTATCGTCGTAATTGTCGTCGTTATTATCGTCGTTATCATCGTCGTTATTATCATCGTTATTATCATCGTTATTATCATCCTCATCTTTATTATCGTCGTTATTATCGTAGTTATTATCGTCGTTATAATCCTCTTTATTATCATCGTTATAATCATCCCCATCGCTATTATCGTCGTTAATGTCGTCGTTATTGTCATCGCTATATCGTCGTTATTATCGTCGTTATCATCGTCGCTATTATTGTCGTTATTATCGTCGTTATTATCGTCGTTATTATCATCGTAATTATCATCCTCATCTTTATTTTCGTCGTTATTATCGTCGCTATTATCGTCGTTATTATCGTCGCAATTATCGTCGTTATTATCATCGTTATTATCATTCTCATCGTTATTATCGTCGTTATTATCGCAGTTATTATCATCGTTATAATCATCCTCATAGATATTATCGTCGTTAATGTCGTCGTTATTATCGTCGCTATATCGTCGTTATTATCGCCATAATTATCGTCGCTATTATCGTCGTTATTGTCGTCGTTATTATCGTCGCTATTATCGTCGTTATTATCGTCGTTATTATCGTTACTATTATCATCGTTATTATCATCCTTATCGTTATTATCGTTGTTATTATCGTCGTTATTAAAGTCGTCAATATCGTCGTTATTATCTTCGACATTATCGTCGTTATTATCGTCGTTATTATCGTCGTTATTATCCTTTTTATTATCATCGTTATAATCATCCTCATCTCTATTATCATCGTTATTATTGTCGTTATTATCGTCGCTATTATCGTCGTTATTATCGTCGTTATTAAAGTCGTCAATATCGTCGTTATTATCGTCGTCATTATCCTCGTTATTATCATCGTTATAATCATCCTCATCGCTATTATCGTCGTTATTATTGTCGTTATTATCGTCGCTATTATCGTCGTTATTATCGTCGTTATTAAAGTCGTCAATATCGTCGTTATTATCGTAGTCATTATCCTCGTTATTATCATCGTTATAATCATCCTCATCGCTATTATCGTCGTTATTATCGTCGTTATTACCGTCTTTATTATCGTCGTTATTATCGTCGTCATTATCGTCGCTATTATCCTCGTTATTTTCATCGTTATAATTATCCTCATCGCTATTATCGTCGTTATTATCGTCGTTATTATCCTCGTTATTATCTTCGTTATTGACATCTTCATCGTTATTATCGTCGTTAATATCGTCGTTATTATCCTCGTTATTATCACAGATATTATCATCCTCATCGCTATTTTCGTCGTTATTATCGTCGCTATTATCGTCGTTATTATCGTCGTTATTATCGTCGTTAATATCGTCGTTATTATCCGCGTTATTATCATCCTTATTATCCTCCTCATCGTTATTTTCCACGTTATTATCGTCGCTATTATAGTCGTTATTATCGTCGTTATTATCGTCGATATTATCGTCGTTAATATCGTTGCTTTAATCGTCGTTATTATCGTCAGTATTATCATCGTTATTATCATCCTCATCGTTATTATCGTCGTTATTAACATCATTATTATTGACGTTATTATCGTCGTTATTATCATCGTTATAATCATCCTCATAGCTATTATCGTCGTTAATGTCGTCGTTATTTTCAACGCTAATATCGTCATTATTATCGTAATTGTTTTTGTTGTTATTATCGTCGTTATTATCGTCGTTATTATCGTCGTTATTATCGTCGTTATTGTCGTCGTTTTTATCGTCGTTTTTATCATTCTCATCGGTATAATCATCGCTATATCGTCGTTATTATCGTTGCTATTATCGTCGTTATTATCGTCGTTATTATCGTCGCTATTATCGTCGTTATTATCCGTAATTATCATCGTTCTTATCGTCGCTATTATCATCGTTATTATCATTCTCATCGTTATTATCGTCGTTATTATCGTCGTTATAAACGTCATTATTATCAACGTTATTATCGTCGTTATTAACGTCTTTATTATCATCGTTATTATCATCCTCATATTTATTATCATCTTCATCATCGTCACTATTATCGTACTTATTATCGTCGTTATTGTCGTCTTTATTATCGTCGTTATTAACGTCTTTATTATCATTGTTATTATCATCGTTATTTACATCCTCATCGCTAATATCGTAGTTAATATCGTCGTTATTATCCTCGTTATTATCATCGTTATTATCATCCTCATCGTTATTATCGTCGTTATTAACGTCATTATTATCGACGTTATTATCGTCGTTATTATCATTCTCATCGGTATAATCATCGCTATATCGTCGTTATTATCGTCGGTATTATCATCATTATTATCATCTCTATTATCGTCGTTATTATCGTCGTTATTATCATTCTCATTGTTTTTATTATCGTCCCTAATATCGTCATTATTGTCGTAGTTATTTTTGTTGCTATTATCGTTGTTATTATCGTCCTTAGTATCATCAATATTATTATCATTATTATCGTCGTTATTGTAGTCGTTATTACCGTCTTCATGTTTTGTATTATCGTCGTTATTATCATCGCTATATCGTCGTTATTATCGTCGTTATTATCGTCGTTATTATCGTTGTTATTATCATCGTTATTATCGTCGCTATTATCGTCGTTATTATCGTCGTTATTATCGTCGTTTTTATCGTCGTTATTATCATTCTCATCGGTATATTCATCGCTATTATCGTCGTTATTAACGGCGTTATTATCGTCGATACTACCGTAGTTATTATCGTCGTTATTATCCTCGTTATTATCATCGTTATAATCATCCTCATCGCTATTATCGTCGTTAATGTCTTCGTTATTATCATCGCTATATCGTCGTTATTATCGTCGTTATTATCGTCGTTACATCGTCGTTATTATCGTCGTTATTATCGTCGCTATTATCGTCGTTATTATCGTCGTTATTATCGTCGTTATTATCATCATTATTATCATTTCTATTATCGTCGTTTTTATCGTCGTTATAATCGTCGTTATTATCGTTGTTATAATCATCCTCATCGCTATTATCGTCGTTAATGTCGTCGTTACTTTCATCGCTATATCGTCTATATTATCGTCGTTATTATCGTCGCTATTATCGTCGTTATTATGTCGTTATTGTCGTCGCTATTATCGTCGTTAATATCGTCGTTATTATGGTCATTATTGTCGACGTTATTATCGTCGTTATTATCGTCGTTATTAACGTATTTATTATGATCGTTATTATCATCCTCATATTTATTATTATCGTTCTTATCGTCACTATTATCGTCGTTATTATCGTCGTTATTGTCGTCGTTATTATCGGCGTTATTGTCGTCGTTATTATCATCGTTATTATCATCCTCATCATAATTATCGTCGTTATTAACGTCGTTATTATGGTCTTTTTTATCGTCGTTATTATCATTCTCATCGGTATAATCATCGCTATTATCGTCGTTATTATCGGCGTTATTATCGTCGATACAATCGTAGTTTTTATCGTCGTTATTATCCTCGTTATTATCATCGTAATTATAATCCTCATCGTTATTTTCGTCGTTATTATCGTCGCTATTATCGTCGCTATTATTGTCGTTATTATCGTCGTTATTGTCGTCGCTATTATCATCGTTATTATCATCCTCATCGTTATTACCGTCGTTATTATCGTCGCTATTATCGTCATTATTATCGTCGTTATTATCGTCGTTATTATCGTCTTTATTATCGTCGTTATTATCGTCGTTTTTTAAGTCGTCAATATCGTCGTTATTATCGTCGTCATTATCGTCGTCATTATCGTCGTTTTTATCGTCGTTATAATCATTGTTATTATCATCTTTATGGGCATCCTCATCGTTATTATCGTCGTTAATATCGTCGTTATTATCCTCGTTATTATCACCGTTATTATCATCCTCATCGTTATTTTCGTCGTTATTTTCGTTGCTATTATCGTAGTTTTTATCGTCGTTATTATCACTCTCATCGGTATAATCATCGCTATTATCGTCGTTATTATCGGCGTTATTGTCGTCGATACTATCGTAGTTATTATCGTTGATATTATCCTCGTTATTATCATCGTTATAATCATCCTCACCGCTATTATCGTCGTTATTAACGTCGTTATTATCGTCGCTATTATCGTCGTTATTATCGTCGTTATTAACGTATTTACTATCATCGTTATTATCATCCTCATATTTATTATCATCGTTATTATCGTCGTTATTATCGTCGCTATTTTCGTCGCTATTATAGTCGTTATTATCGTCGTTATTGAGTCGAGATTATCGTCGTTATTATCTTCGTTATTATTCTCGTTATTATCATAGTAATAGACATCCTCATTGTTATTATCGTTCTTAATATCGTCGTTATTATCCACGTTATTATCATCGAAATTATCATACTCATCGTTATTTTCGTCGTTATTATCGTCGCTATTATCGTCGTTATTATCGTCGATATTATCGTCGCAATTATCGTCGTTATTATCATCGTTATTATCATCGTTATTATCATTCTCATCGTTATTATCGTCGTTATTATCCTCGTTATTATCATCGTTATAATCATCCTCATCTCTATTATCGTCGTTATTATTGTCGTTATTATCGTCGCTATTATCGTCGTTATTATCGTCGTTATTAAAGTCGTCAATATCGTCGTTATTATCGTCGTCATTATCCTCGTTATTATCAACGTTATAATCATCCTCATCGCTATTATCGTCGTTATTATCGTCGTTATTATCGTCGTTATTATCGTCGTTATTATCCTCGTTATTATCATCGTTATTGACAACCTCATTGTTATTATCGTCGTTATTATCGTCGTTATTATCCTTGTTATTATCATCGTTATTATCATCCTCATCGTTATTATCGTCGTTATTATCGTCGCAATTATCGTCGTTATTATCATCGTTATTATCAACGTTATTATCATTCTCATCGCTATTATCGTCGTTATTATCGTAGTTCTTATCGTCGTTATAATCCTCGTTATTATCATCTTTATAATCTACCTCATCCCTATTATCGTCGTTAATGTCATCGTTATTATCATCGCTATATCGTCGTTATTATCGTCGTTATTATCGTCGCTATTATCGTCGCTATTATAGTCGTTATTATCGTCGTTATTGAGTCGAGATTATCGTCGTTATTATCTTCGTTATTATACTCGTTATTATCATAGTAATAGACATCCTCATTGTTATTATCGTCGTTAATATCGTCGTTATTATCCTCGTTATTATCACAGTTATTATCATCCTCATCGTTATTTTCTTCATTATTATCGTCGCTATTATCGTCGTTATTATCGTCGTTTTTATCGTCGTTAATATCGTCGTTAGTATCCGCGTTATTATCATCCTAATTTTCATTCTCATCGTTATTTTCCACGTTATTATCGTCGCTATTATAGTCGTTATTATCGTCGTTATTATCGTCGATATTATCGTCGTTAATATCGTTGCTTTAATCGTCGTTATTATCGTCGGTATTATAATCGTTATTATCATCCTCATCGTTATTATCGTCGTTATTAACATCATAATTATTGACGTTATTATCGTCGTTATTATCATCGTTAAAATCATCCTCATCGCTATTATCGTCGTTAATGTCGTCGTTATTATCATAGTTATTATCGTCGCTATTATCGTCGTTATTATCGTCGTTATTATCGTCGTTATTGTCGTCGTTTTTATCGTCGTTATTATCATTCTTATTGGTATAATCATCGCTATATCGTCGTTATTATCGTCGTTATTATCATCATTATTATCATCTCTATTATCGTTGTTAATATCGTCGTTATTATCATCCTCATTGTTTTTATTATCGTCGCTAATATCGTCATTATTATCGTAGTTGTTTTTGTTGCTATTATCGTTGTTATTATCGTCGTTATAATCATCAATATAATCATCACTATTATCGTCGTTATTATAGTCGTTATTACCATCCTCATTGTTTTTATTATCGTTGACATTATCGTCGTTATTATCGTCGTTATTATCATCCTCATTGTTTTTATTATCGTCGCTAATATCGTCATTATTATCGTAGTTATTATTGTTGCTATTATCGTTGTTATTATCGTTGTTATAATCGTCAATATTATTATCACTATTATCGTCGTTATTATAGTCGTTATTATCGTCGCTATTATCGTCGTTATTATCGTCGTTATTATCGTCGTTATTATTGTCGTTTTTATCGTCGTTATTATCATTCTCATTGGTATAATCATCGCTATTATCGTCGCTATTATCGTCGTTATTGTCGTCGTTATTATCGTCGCTATTATCGTCGTTATTATCGTCGTTATTATCGTTACTATTATCATCGTTATTATCATCCTTATCGTTATTATCGTTGTTATTATCGTCGTTATTAAAGTCGTCAATATCGTCGTTATTATCTTCGACATTATCGTCGTTATTATCGTCGTTATTATCGTCGTTATTATCCTTTTTATTATCATCGTTATAATCATCCTCATCTCTATTATCATCGTTATTATTGTCGTTATTATCGTCGCTATTATCGTCGTTATTATCGTCGTTATTAAAGTCGTCAATATCGTCGTTATTATCGTCGTCATTATCCTCGTTATTATCATCGTTATAATCATCCTCATCGCTATTATCGTCGTTATTATTGTCGTTATTATCGTCGCTATTATCGTCGTTATTATCGTCGTTATTAAAGTCGTCAATATCGTCGTTATTACCGTAGTCATTATCCTCGTTATTATCATCGTTATAAACATCCTCATCGCTATTATCGTCGTTATTATCGTCGTTATTACCGTCTTTATTATCGTCGTTATTATCGTCGTCATTATCGTCGCTATTATCCTCGTTATTTTCATCGTTATAATTATCCTCATCGCTATTATCGTCGTTATTATCGTCGTTATTATCCTCGTTATTATCTTCGTTATTGACATCTTCATCGTTATTATCGTCGTTAATATCGTCGTTATTATCCTCGTTATTATCACAGATATTATCATCCTCATCGCTATTTTCGTCGTTATTATCGTCGCTATTATCGTCGTTATTATCGTCGTTATTATCGTCGTTAATATCGTCGTTAGTATCCGCGTTATTATCATCCTTATTATCCTCCTCATCGTTATTTTCCACGTTATTATCGTCGCTATTATAGTCGTTATTATCGTCGTTATTATCGTCGATATTATCGTCGTTAATATCGTTGCTTTAATCGTCGTTATTATCGTCAGTATTATCATCGTTATTATCATCCTCATCGTTATTATCGTCGTTATTAACATCATTCTTATTGACGTTATTATCGTCGTTATTATCATCGTTATAATCATCCTCATAGCTATTATCGTCGTTAATGTCGTCGTTATTTTCATCGCTAATATCGTCATTATTATCGTAATTGTTTTTGTTGTTATTATCGTCGTTATTATCGTCGTTATTATCGTCGTTATTATCGTCGTTATTGTCGTCGTTTTTATCGTCGTTTTTATCATTCTCATCGGTATAATCATCGCTATATCGTCGTTATTATCGTTGCTATTATCGTCGTTATTATCGTCGTTATTATCGTCGCTATTATCGTCGTTATTATCCGTAATTATCATCGTTCTTATCGTCGCTATTATCATCGTTATTATCATTCTCATCGTTATTATCGTCGTTATTATCGTCGTTATAAACGTCATTATTATCAACGTTATTATCGTCGTTATTAACGTCTTTATTATCATCGTTATTATCATCCTCATATTTATTATCATCTTCATCATCGTCACTATTATCGTACTTATTATCGTCGTTATTGTCGTCTTTATTATCGTCGTTATTAACGTCTTTATTATCATTGTTATTATCATCGTTATTTACATCCTCATCGCTAATATCGTAGTTAATATCGTCGTTATTATCCTCGTTATTATCATCGTTATTATCATCCTCATCGTTATTATCGTCGTTATTAACGTCATTATTATCGACGTTATTATCGTCGTTATTATCATTCTCATCGGTATAATCATCGCTATATCGTCGTTATTATCGTCGGTATTATCATCATTATTATCATCTCTATTATCGTCGTTATTATCGTCGTTATTATCATTCTCATTGTTTTTATTATCGTCCCTAATATCGTCATTATTGTCGTAGTTATTTTTGTTGCTATTATCGTTGTTATTATCGTCCTTAGTATCATCAATATTATTATCATTATTATCGTCGTTATTGTAGTCGTTATTACCGTCTTCATGTTTTGTATTATCGTCGTTATTATCATCGCTATATCGTCGTTATTATCGTCGTTATTATCGTCGTTATTATCGTTGTTACTATCATCGTTATTATCGTCGCTATTATCGTCGTTATTATCGTCGTTATTATCGTCGTTTTTATCGTCGTTATTATCATTCTCATCGGTATATTCATCGCTATTATCGTCGTTATTAACGGCGTTATTATCGTCGATACTACCGTAGTTATTATCGTCGTTATTATCCTCGTTATTATCATCGTTATAATCATCCTCATCGCTATTATCGTCGTTAATGTCTTCGTTATTATCATCGCTATATCGTCGTTATTATCGTCGTTATTATCGTCGTTACATCGTCGTTATTATCTTCGTTATTATCGTCGCTATTATCGTCGTTATTATCGTCGTTATTATCGTCGTTATTATCATCATTATTATCATTTCTATTATCGTCGTTTTTATCGTCGTTATAATCGTCGTTATTATCGTTGTTATAATCATCCTCATCGCTATTATCGTCGTTAATGTCGTCGTTACTTTCATCGCTATATCGTCTATATTATCGTCGTTATTATCGTCGCTATTTTCGTCGTTATTATGTCGTTATTGTCGTCGCTATTATCGTCGTTAATATCGTCGTTATTATGGTCATTATTGTCGACGTTATTATCGTCGTTATTATCGTCGTTATTAACGTATTTATTATGATCGTTATTATCATCCTCATATTTATTATTATCGTTCTTATCGTCACTATTATCGTCGTTATTATCGTCGTTATTGTCGTCGTTATTATCGGCGTTATTGTCGTCGTTATTATCATCGTTATTATCATCCTCATCGTAATTATCGTCGTTATTAACGTCGTTATTATGGTCTTTTTTATCGTCGTTATTATCATTCTCATCGGTATAATCATCGCTATTATCGTCGTTATTATCGGCGTTATTATCGTCGATACAATCGTAGTTTTTATCGTCGTTATTATCCTCGTTATTATCATCGTAATTATAATCCTCATCGTTATTTTCGTCGTTATTATCGTCGCTATTATCGTCGCTATTATTGTCGTTATTATCGTCGTTATTGTCGTCGCTATTATCATCGTTATTATCATCCTCATCGTTATTACCGTCGTTATTATCGTCGCTATTATCGTCATTATTATCGTCGTTATTATCGTCGTTATTATCGTCTTTATTATCGTCGTTATTATCGTCGTTTTTTAAGTCGTCAATATCGTCGTTATTATCGTCGTCATTATCGTCGTCATTATCGTCGTTTTTATCGTCGTTATAATCATTGTTATTATCATCTTTATGGGCATCCTCATCGTTATTATCGTCGTTAATATCGTCGTTATTATCCTCGTTATTATCACCGTTATTATCATCCTCATCGTTATTTTCGTCGTTATTTTCGTTGCTATTATCGTAGTTTTTATCGTCGTTATTATCACTCTCATCGGTATAATCATCGCTATTATCGTCGTTATTATCGGCGTTATTGTCGTCGATACTATCGTAGTTATTATCGTTGATATTATCCTCGTTATTATCATCGTTATAATCATCCTCACCGCTATTATCGTCGTTATTAACGTCGTTATTATCGTCGCTATTATCGTCGTTATTATCGTCGTTATTAACGTATTTACTATCATCGTTATTATCATCCTCATATTTATTATCATCGTTATTATCGTCGTTATTATCGTCGCTATTTTCGTCGCTATTATAGTCGTTATTATCGTCGTTATTGAGTCGAGATTATCGTCGTTATTATCTTCGTTATTATTCTCGTTATTATCATAGTAATAGACATCCTCATTGTTATTATCGTTCTTAATATCGTCGTTATTATCCACGTTATTATCATCGAAATTATCATACTCATCGTTATTTTCGTCGTTATTATCGTCGCTATTATCGTCGTTATTATCGTCGATATTATCGTCGCAATTATCGTCGTTATTATCATCGTTATTATCATCGTTATTATCATTCTCATCGTTATTATCGTCGTTATTATCCTCGTTATTATCATCGTTATAATCATCCTCATCTCTATTATCGTCGTTATTATTGTCGTTATTATCATCGCTATTATCGTCGTTATTATCGTCGTTATTAAAGTCGTCAATATCGTCGTTATTATCGTCGTCATTATCCTCGTTATTATCAACGTTATAATCATCCTCATCTCTATTATCGTCGTTATTATCGTCGTTATTATCGTCGTTATTATCGTCGTTATTATCCTCGTTATTATCATCGTTATTGACAACCTCATTGTTATTATCGTCGTTAATATCGTCGTTATTATCCTTGTTATTATCATCGTTATTATCATCCTCATCGTTATTATCGTCGTTATTATCGTCGCAATTATCGTCGTTATTATCATCGTTATTATCAACGTTATTATCATTCTCATCGCTATTATCGTCGTTATTATCGTAGTTCTTATCGTCGTTATAATCCTAGTTATTATCATCTTTATAATCTACCTCATCCCTATTATCGTCGTTAATGCATCGTTATTATCATCGCTATATCGTCGTTATTATCGTCGTTATTATCGTCGCTATTATCGTCGCTATTATAGTCGTTATTATCGTCGTTATTGAGTCGAGATTATCGTCGTTATTATCTTCGTTATTATACTCGTTATTATCATAGTAATAGACATCCTCATTGTTATTATCGTCGTTAATATCGTCGTTATTATCCTCGTTATTATCACAGTTATTATCATCCTCATCGTTATTTTCTTCATTATTATCGTGGCTATTATCGTCGTTATTATCGTCGTTTTTATCGTCGTTAATATCGTCGTTAGTATCCGCGTTATTATCATCCTAATTTTCATCCTCATCGTTATTTTCCACGTTATTATCGTCGCTATTATAGTCGTTATTATCGTCGTTATTATCGTCGATATTATCGTCGTTAATATCGTTGCTTTAATCGTCGTTATTATCGTCGGTATTATAATCGTTATTATCATCCTCATCGTTATTATCGTCGTTATTAACATCATAATTATTGACGTTATTATCGTCGTTATTATCATCGTTAAAATCATCCTCATCGCTATTATCGTCGTTAATGTCGTCGTTATTATCATAGTTATTATCGTCGCTATTATCGTCGTTATTATCGTCGTTATTATCGTCGTTATTGTCGTCGTTTTTATCGTCGTTATTATCATTCTTATTGGTATAATCATCGCTATATCGTCGTTATTATCGTCGTTATTATCATCATTATTATCATCTCTATTATCGTTGTTAATATCGTCGTTATTATCATCCTCATTGTTTTTATTATCGTCGCTAATATCGTCATTATTATCGTAGTTGTTTTTGTTGCTATTATCGTTGTTATTATCGTCGTTATAATCATCAATATAATTATCACTATTATCGTTGTTATTATAGTCGTTATTACCATCCTCATTGTTTTTATTATCGTTGACATTATCGTCGTTATTATCGTCGTTATTATCATCCTCATTGTTTTTATTATCGTCGCTAATATCGTCATTATTATCGTAGTTATTATTGTTGCTATTATCGTTGTTATTATCGTTGTTATAATCGTCAATATTATTATCACTATTATCGTCGTTATTATAGTCGTTATTATCGTCGCTATTATCGTCGTTATTATCGTCGTTATTATCGTCGTTATTATTGTCGTTTTTATCGTCGTTATTATCATTCTCATTGGTATAATCATCGCTATTATCGTCGTTATTATCGGCGTTATTATCGTCGATACTATCGTAGTTTTTATCGTCGTTATTATCCTCGTTATTATCATCGTTATTATCATCCTCATCGCTATTATCGTCGTTATTATCGTCGTTATTATCGTCGCTATTATCGTCGTTAATATCGTCGTTATAATCGTCGTTATTATCGTCGTTATTATCGTCGTTATTATCATCCTCATTTTTTTTTATTATCGTCGCTAATATCGTCATTATTATCATAGTTATTTTTGTTGATATTATCGTTGTTATTATCGTCGTTATTATCATCAATATTATTTTCACTATTATCGTCGTTATTATATTCGTTATTACCATCCTCATTGTTTTTATTATCGTCGTTATTATCGTCGTTATTATACTCGTTATTATCATCGTTATTATCATCCTCATCGTTATTATCCTCGTTATTATCATCGTTATTATCATCCTCATCGTTATTATCGTCGTCAATATCGTCGTTATTATCGTCGTTATTATCATCGTTATTATCATCCTCATCGTTATTATCGTCGTTATTAACGTCATTATTATCGACGTTATTATCGTATTTATTATCATTCTCATCGGTATAATCATCGCTATATCGTCGTTATTATCGTCGGTATTATCATCATTATTATCGTCTCTATTATCGTCGTTATTATCGTCGTTATTATCGTCGCTATTATCGTCCTTAATATCGTCGTTATAATCGTCGTTATTATCGTCGCTATTATCATCGTTATTACCATCCTCATCGTTATTTTCGTCGTTATTATCGTGGCTATTATCGTCGTTATTATCGTCGTTATTATCGTCGCAATTATCGTCGTAATTATCATCGTTATTATCATCGTTATTATCATTCTCATCGTTATTATCGTCGTTATTATCGCAGTTATTATCGTCGTCATAATCCTCGTTATTATCATCGTTATAATCATCCTCATAGCTATTATCGTCGTTAATGTCGTCGTTATTTTCATCGCTATATCGTCGTTATTATCGTCATAATTATTGTCGCTATTATCGTCGTTATTATCGTCGTTATTATCGTCGTTATTATCGTCGTTATTATCGTCGTTATTATCGTCGTTATTATCATCGTTATTGACATCCTCATCGTTATTATCGTCGTTAATATCGTCGTTATTATCCTTGTTATTATCATCGTAATTATCATACTCATCGTTATTTTCGTCGTTATTATCGTCGCTATTATCGTCGCTATTATCGTCGTTATTATTGTCGCATTTATCGTCGTTATTATCATCGTTATTATCATCGTTATTATCATTCTCATCGTTATTATCGTCGTTATTATCGCAGTTATTATGGTCGTTATAATCCTCGTTATTATCATAGTTATAATCATCCTCATCGCTATTATCGTCGTTATTATCGTCGTTATTATCATCGCTATTATCGTCTTTATTATCGTCATTATTATCGTCGTTATTATCGTCGCAATTATCGTCGCATTATCGTCGTTATAATCGTCGTTATTATCGTCGCTATTATCATCGTTATTATCATCCTCATCGTTATTATCCTCGTTATTATCGTCGCTATTATCGTCGTTATTATCGTCATTATTATCGTCGCTATTATCGTCGTTAATATCGTCGTTATAATCGTCGTTATTATCGTCGCTATTATCATCGTTATTATCATCCTCATCGTTATTATCGTCGTTATTAACGTCATTATTATTGACGTTATTATCGTCGTTTATTATCATCGTTAAAATCATCCTCATCGCTATTATCGTCGTTAATGTCGTCGCTATTATCATCGTTATTATCGTCGTTATTATCGTCGCTATTATCGTCGCTATTATCGTCGATTTTATCGTCGTTATTATCATCGCTATATCGTCGTTATTATCATCGTTATTATCGTCGCTATTATCGTCGTTATTATCGTCGTTATTGTCGTTGTTTTTATCGTCGTTATTAACGTCTTTATTATCATTGTTATTATCATTGTTATTGACATCCTCACCGTCATTATAGTATTTAATATCGTCGTTATTATCCTCGTTATTATCATCGTTATTATCATCCTCATCGTTATTATCGTCGTTATTAACGTTATTAATATCGACGTTATTATCGTCGTTATTGTCATTCTCATCGGTATAATCATCGCTATATCGTCGTTATTATCGTCGGTATTATCATCATTATTATCATCTCTATTATCGTCGTTATTATCGTCGTTATTATCATTCTCATTGTTTTTATTATCGTCCCTAATATCGTCATTATTGTCGTAGTTATTTTTGTTGCTATTATCGTTGTTATTATCGTTGTTATTATCATCAATATTATTATCACTATTATCGTCGTTATTATAGTCGTTATTACCATCCTCATTGTTTATATTATTGTCGTTATTATCGTTGTTATTATTTTCGTTATTATCCTCGTTATTATCAACGTTATTATCATCCTCATCGTTATTTTCGTCGTTATTATCGTCGTTATTATCCTCGTTTTTATCGTCGTTATCATTCTCATCGGTATAATTATCGCTATATCATCGTTATTATCGTCGTTATTATCGTCGTTATTATCCTCGTTTATATCATCGTTATTATCAACCTCATCGTTATTATCGTCGTCAATATCGTCGCTATTATCGTTGTTATTCTCGTCGTTATTATCGTCGTTATTATCGTCGTTATTAACGTCGTCAATATCGTCGTTATTGTCGTCGTCATTATCGTCGTTTTTATCGTCGTTATTATCGGCGTTATTATCATCGTTATAGACATCCTCATCGTTATTATCGTCGTTAATATCGTCGTTATTATCCTCGATATTATCATCGTTATTTTCGTCGTTATTATCGTCGTTATAAACGTCATTCTAATCGACGTTATTATCGTGGTTATTATCGTCGTTAATAACGTCTTTATTATCATCGTTATTATCATAATCATATTTGTTTTCATCGTTATTATCGTCACTATTATTGTCGTTATTATTGTCGCTATTATCGTCGTAATTATCGTAGTTATTATTGTCGTTATAATCCTCGTTATAATCATCGTTACAATCATCCTCATCGCTATTATCGTCGTTAATGTTGTCGTTATTATCATTGCTATATCGTCGTTATTATCGTCGTTATAGTCGTCGTTATTATCGTCGTTATTATCACTCTCATCGGTATAATCATCGCTATTATCGTCGTTATTATCGTCGTTATTATCGTCGTTATTGTCGTCGTTATTATCATCGTTATTAACATCTTTATTATCATCGTTATTATCATCGTTATTGACATCCTCATCGTTATTATCGTCGCTAGTATCGTCGTTATTATCGTCGTTATTATCGTCATTATTATCGTCGATTTTATAGTCGTTATTATCACTCTCATCGGTATAATCATCGCTATTATCGTCGTTATTATCGGCGTTATTATCGTCGATACTATCGTAGTTATTATCGTCGTTATTATCCTCGTTCTTATCATCGTTATAATCATCCTCATCGTTATTATCGTCGTTATTATCGTCGTTATTATCGTCATTATTTACTACGTTATTATCGTCGTTATAATCGTCGTTATTAACGTCTATATTATCATCGTTATTATCATCCTCATATTTTATCATCGTTATTATCATCGTTATTATCATCGTTATTATCATCCTCATCGTTATTATCGTCGTTATTAACGTCGTTATTAACGTCGTTTTTATCGTCGTTATTATCATTTTCATCGGTATAATCATCGCTATTATCATCGTTATTATCGTCGCTATTATCGTCGTTATAATCGTCGTTATTATCGTCGCTATTATAATCGTTATTATCATCCTCATCGTTATTACCGTCGTTATTATCGTCGTTATTATCGTCATTATTATCGTCGTTATTATCGTCGTTATTATCGTCGTTATTCTCGTCGTTATTATCGTCGTTATTTAAGTCGTCAATATCGTCGTTATTATCGTCGTCATTATCGTCGTTAATATCGCCGTTTTTATCGTCGTTATTATACTTGTTATTATCATCGTTATGGACATCCTCATCGTTATTATCGTCGTTAATATAGTCGTTATTATTCTCGTTATTAGCATTATTATTATCATCCTCATCGTTATTTTCGTCGTTATTATTGTCGCTATTATCGTCGTTATTATCGTCGTTATTAACGTCTTTACTATCATC
Source organism: Dolichovespula media (assembly GCA_911387685.1). Taxonomy (NCBI): domain Eukaryota; kingdom Metazoa; phylum Arthropoda; class Insecta; order Hymenoptera; family Vespidae; genus Dolichovespula; species Dolichovespula media. The sequence continues at coordinate 22,759,097 of OU426851.1, forward strand.
GTTATTATCATAGCCATATTTATTATCATCGTTATTATCGTCACTATTATCGTCGTTATTATCGTCGTTATTGTCGTCGTTATTATCGTCGTTATTATCGTCGTTATTTTCATCGTTATTATCATCGTTATTATCATCCTCATCGTTATTATCGTAGTTATTATCGTCGTTATAAGCCTCGTTATTATCATCGTTATAATCATCCTCATCGCTATTATCGTCGTTATAATCGTCGTTATTATCTTCGCTATTATCGTCGTTATTATCGTTGTTATTAACGTCTTTATTATCATCGTTATTATCATCCTCATATTTATTATCATAGTTATTATCGTCACTATTATCGTCGTTATTATCGTCGATATTGTTGTCGTTATTTTCGTCGTTATTACCGTCGTTATTATCCTTGTTATTATCATCGTTATGGACATCCTAATCGTTATTATCGTCGTTAATATCGTCGTTATTATCCTCGTTATTATCATCGTTATTATCATCCTCATCGTTATTATCGTCGTTATTATCCTCGTTATTATCATCGTTATAATCATCCTCATCGCTCTTATCGTCGTTATTATCGTCGTTATTAACGTCACTATTATCGACGTTATTATCGTCGTTATTAACGTCTTTATTATGATCGTTATTATCATCCTCATATTTATTATTATCGTTCTTATCGTCACTATTATCGCCCTTATTATCGTCGTACTTGTCGTCGTTTTTATCGTCGTTATTATCATCGTTATTATCATCCTTATCGTTATTATCGTCGTTATTATCGTAGTTATTATCGTCGTTTTAATCCTCGTTATTATCATCGTTATAATCATCCTCATCGCTATTATCGTCGTTAATGTCGTCGTTATTATCATCGCTATATCGTCGTTATTATCGTCGATATTATCGTCGTTATTATCGTCGTTATTATCGTCTTTTTTATCGTCGTTATCATTCTCATCGGTATAATCATCGCTATATCGTCGTTATTATCGTCGTTATTATCATCATTATTATCATCTCTATTATCGTCGTAATTATAGTCGTTATTACCATCCTCATTGTTCATATTATCGTCGTAATTATCGTCGTTATTATCGTCGTTATTATCGTCGTTATTATTGTCGTTTTATATCCTCGTTATTATCATCGTTATTATCATCCTCATCGTTATAATCGTGTTTAATATTGTCGTTATTATCGTCGATATTATCGTCGTTATTATCATCGTTATTATCGTCGCCATTATCGTCGTTATTATCGTCGTTATTATCGTCGTTATTATCGTCGTTTTTATCGTCGTTATTATCATTCTCATCGGTATAATCATCTCTATTATCGTCGTTATTATCGTCGTTATTAACAACCTCATTGTTTTTACTATCGTCGCTAATATCGTCATTATTGTCGTAGTTATTTTTGTTGCTATTACCGTTGTTATTATCGTCGTTAGTATCATCAATATTATTATCACTATTATCGTCCTTATTATAGTCGTTATTACCATCCTCATTGTTTTTATTATCGTCGTTATTATCGTCTTTATTATCGTCGTTATTATCCTCGTTATTATTATCGTTATTATTATCCTCATCGTTATTATCGTCTTTAATATCGTCGTTATTATCGTAGTTATTATCGTCGTTATTATCATCGTCATTATCGTCGTTATTATCGTCGTTATTATCGTCGTTATTATCGTCGCTATTATCGTCGTTATTATCGTAGTTATTATCGTCGTTATAATCCTCGTTATTATCATCGTTATAATCATCCTCATCTCTATTATCGTCGTTAATGTCGACGTTATTATCACCGCTATTTCGTCGTTATTATCGTCGTTATTATCGTCGTTATTATCGTCGTTATTATCGTCGTTATTATCGTCGCTATTATCGTCGCTATTATCGTCGTTATTACCGTTGTTATTATCGTCGTTATAATCCTCTTTATTATCATCGTTATAATCATCCTCATCGCTATTATCGTCGTTAATGACGTCGTTATTATCATCACTATATCGTCGTTATTATCGTCGTTATTATCGTCGTTATTATCGTCGCTATTATCGTCGTTATTATCGTCGTTATTATCGTCGCTAATATCGTCATAGTAATCGTAGTTATTTTTGTTGCTATTATTGTTGTTATTATCGTCGCTATTATCATCAATATTATTATCACTCTTATCGTCGTTATTATATTCGTGATTACCATCCTCATTGTTTTTATTATCGTCGTTATTATCGTCGCTATTATCGTCGTTATTATCGTCGTTATTAACGTCGTCAATATCGTCGTTATTATCGTCGTTAATGTCGTCGTTATTATCATTGCTATATCGTCGTTATTATCGTCGCTATAGTCGTCGTTATAATCGTCGTTATTATCGTCGCTATTATCATCGTTATTATCATCCTCATCGTTATTATACTTGTTATTATCGTCGTTATTATCATCAATATTATTATCACTATTATCGTCGTTATTATCGTCTTTATTATCCTCGTTAATATCATCGTTATTATCATCCTCATCGTTATTATCGTCGTCAATATCGTCGTTATTATCGTCGTTATTATCTTCGTTATTATCATCGTTATTATCGTCGCAATTATCGTCGTTATTATTGTCGTTATTATCGTCGTCATTATCGTCGTCATTATCGTCGTTTTTATCGTCGTTAATATCATTCTCATCGATATAATCATCTCTATTATCGTCGTTATTATAGTCGTTATTATCATCGTCATTGTTTTTATTATCGTCGCTAATATCGTCATTATAGTCGTAGTTGTTTTTGTTGCTATTATCGTTGTTATTATCATCGTTATAATCATCAATATTATTATCACTATTATCGTCGTTATTATAGTCGTTATTACCATCCTCATTGTTTTTATTATCGTTGACATTATCGTCGTTATTATCGTCGTTATTATCATCCTCATTGTTTTTATTATCGTCGCTAATATCGTCATTATTATCATAGTTGTTTTTGTTGTTATTATCGTCGTTATTATCGTCGTTATTATCATCAATATTATTATTACTATTATCGTCGTTATTATCGTCGTTTTTATCGTCATTATTATCATTCTCATCGGTATAATCATCGCTATTATCGTCATTATTATCGGCGTTATTATCGTCGTTATTGTCGTCGTTTTTATCGTCGTTATTATCATTCTCATCGGTATAATCATCGCTATATGGTCGTTATTATCGTTGCTATTATCGTCGTTATTATCGTCGTTATTATCGTCGCTATTATCGTCGTTATTATCGTCGTTATTATCATCCTCATTGTTTTTATTATCGTCGCTAATATCGTCATTATTATCATAGTTATTTTTGTTGATATTATCGTTGTTATTATCGTCGTTATTATCATCAATATTATTTTCACTATTATCGTCGTTATTATAGTCGTTATTACCATCCTCATTGTTTTTATTATCGTCGTTATTATCGTCGTTATTATCGTCGTTATTATACTCGTTATTATCATCGTTATTATCATCCTCATCGTTATTATCCTCGTTATTATCATCGTTATTATCATCCTCATCGTTATTATCGTCGTCAATATCGTCGTTATTATCGTCGTTATTATCGTCGTTATAATCATCGTTATTATCGTCGCTATTATCGTTGTTATTATCCACGATATTATCGTCGTTATTAACGTCTTTACTATCATCGTTATTATCATCCTCATATTTATTATCATCTTCATCATCGTCACTATTATCGTCGTTATTATCGTCGTTATTGTCGTCTTTATTATCGTCGTTATTAACGTCTTTATTATCATTGTTATTATCATCGTTATTGACATCCTCATCGTCATTATCGTAGTTAATATCGTCGTTATTATCCTCGTTATTATCATCGTTATTATCATCCTCATCGTTATTATCGTCGTTATTAACGTCATTATTATCGACGTTATTATCGTCGTTATTATCATTCTCATCGGTATAATCATCGCTATATCGTCGTTATTATCGTCGGTATTATCATCATTATTATCATCTCTATTATCGTCGTTATTATCGACGTTATTATCATTCTCATTGTTTTTATTATCGTCCCTAATATCGTCATTATTGACGTAGTTATTTTTGTTGCTATTATCGTTGTTATTATCGTCCTTATTATCATCAATATGATTATCACTATTATCGTCGTTATTATTGTCGTTATTACCGTCCTCATGTTTTGTATTATCGTCGTTATTATCATCGCTATATCGTCGTTATTATCGTCGTTATTATCATCGTTATTATTGTCGTTATTATCCTCGTTAATATCATCGTTATTTTCATCCTCATCGTTATTATCGTCGTTAATATCGTCGTTATTATCGTCGTTATTATCGTGGTTATTATCATCGTTATTATAGTCGCAATTATCGTCCTTATTATCGTCGTTATTATCGTCGTTATTATCGTCGTTTTTATCGTCGTTATCATTCTCATCGGTATAATCATCGCTATATCGTCGTTATTATCGTCTTTATTATCGTCGTTATTATCTTCGTTTATATCAGCGTTATTATCGTCGTTAATATCGTCGTTATTATCGTCGTTATTATCGTCGTTATTATCGTCGTTATTATCGTCGTTATTATCGTCGTTACTATCGTCGTTATTATAGTCGTTATTATCGTCGTTTTTATCGTCGTTATTATCATTCTCATCGGTATAATCATCGCTATATCGTCGTTATTATCGTCGATACTACAGTAGTTATTATGGTCGTTATTATCCTCGTTATTATCATCGTTATAATCATCCTCATTGCTATTATCGTTGTTATTATCGTCGTTATTAACGTCATTATTATCGACGTTATTATCGTTGTTATTATCGTCGTTATTAACGTCTTTATTATCATCGTTATTATCATCCTCATATTTATTATTATCGTTCTTATCGTCACTATTATCGTCGTAATTGTCGTTGTTATTATCGTCGTTATCCTCGTCGTTATTATCATCGTTATTATCATCGTTATTATCATCCTCTTCTTTATTATCGTCGTTATTATCGTAGTTATTATCGTCGTTATAATCCTCTTTATTATCATCGTTATAATCATCCTCATCGCTATTATCGTCGTTAATGACGTCGTTATTATCATCACTATATCGTCGTTATTATCGTCGTTATTATCGTCGCTATTATCGTCGCTATTATCGTCGTTATTATCGTCGCTATTATCGTCGTTATTATCGGCGTTATTATCGTCGATACTATCGTAGTTATTTTCGTCGTTATTGTAATTTTTATTATCATCCTCATTGCTATTATCGACGTAATGTCGTCGTTATTATCATCGCTATTATCGTTGTTATTATCGTCATTATTATCGTCGTTATTATCGTCGCTAATGTCGTCGTTATTATCGTCGTTATAATCGTCGTTATTATCGTTGTTATAATCATCCTCATCGCTATTATCGTCGTTAATGTCGTCGTTATTTTCATCGCTATATCGTCGTTATTATCGTCGTTAATATCGTCGCTATTATCGTCGTTATTATTGTCATTATTATCGTCGATTTTATCGTCGTTATTATCACTCTCATCGGTATAATCATCGCTATTATCGTCGTTATTATCGGCGTTATTATCGTCGATACTAGCGTATTTATTATCGTCGTTATTATCCTCGTTATTATCATCGTTATAATCATCCTCATCGCTATTATCCTCGTTATTATCGTCGTTATTATCGTCGTTATTATCATCATTATTATCATTTCTATTATCGTCGTTTTTATCGTCGTTATAATCGTCGTTATTATCGTTGTTATAATCATCCTCATTGCTATTATCGTCGTTAATGTCGTCGTTACTTTCATCGCTATATCGTCTATATTATCGTCGTTATTATCGTCGCTATTATCGTCGTTATTATCGTCGTTATTGTCGTCGCTATTATCGTCGTTAATATCGTCGTTATTATGGTCATTATTGTCGACGTTATTATCGTCGTTATTATCGTCGTTATTAACGTATTTATTATGATCGTTATTATCATCCTCATATTTATTATTATCGTTCTTTTCGTCACTATTATCGTCGTTATTATCGTCGTTATTGTCGTCGTTATTATCGGCGTTATTGTCGTCGTTATTATCATCGTTATTATCATCGTTATTATCATCCTCATCGTTATTAACGTTCGTTATTAACGTCGTTATTATGGTCGTTTTTATCGTCGTTATTATCATTCTCATCGGTATAATCATCGCTATTATCGTCGTTATTATCGGCGTTATTATCGTCGATACAATCGTAGTTTTTATCGTCGTTATTATCCTCGTTATTATCATCGTAATTATAATCCTCATCGTTATTTTCGTCGTTATTATCGTCGCTATTATCGTCGCTATTATCGTCGTTATTATCGTCGTTATTGTCGTCGCTATTATCATCGTTATTATCATCCTCATCGTCATTACCGTCGTTATTATCGTCGCTATTATCGTCATTATTATCGTCGTTATTATCGTCGTTATTATCGTCTTTATTATCGTCGTTATTATCGTCGTTTTTTAAGTCGTCATTATCGTCGTTATTATCGTCGTTATTATCGTCGTCATTATCATCGTCTTTATCGTCGTTATAATCATTGTTATTATCATCGTTATGGGCATCCTCATCGTTATTATCGTCGTTAATATCGTCGTTATTATCCTCGTTATTATCACCGTTATTATCATCCTCATCGTTATTTTCGTCGTTATTTTCGTTGCTATTATCGTAGTTTTTATCGTCGTTATTATCACTCTCATCGGTATAATCATCGCTATTATCGTCGTTATTATCGGCGTTATTGTCGTCGATACTATCGTAGTTATTATCGTTGATATTATCCTCGTTATTATCATCGTTATAATCATCCTCACCGCTATTATCGTCGTTATTAACGTCGTTATTATCGTCGCTATTATCGTCGTTATTATCGTCGTTATTAACGTATTTACTATCATCGTTATTATCATCCTCATATTTATTATCATCGTTATTATCGTCATTATTATCGTCGTTATTATCGTCTTTATTGTCGTCATATTATCGTCGTTATTATCGGCGTTATTTTCATCGTTATTATCATCGTTATTATCATCCTCATCGTTATTATCGTCGTTATTATCGTCGTTATAATCCTCGTTATTATCATCGTTATAATCATCCTCATCGCTATTATCGTCGTTATTATCGTCGTTATTATCATCGCTATTATCGTCTTTATTATCGTCATTATTATCGTCGTTATTATCGTCGCAATTATCGTCGCATTATCGTCGTTATAATCGTCGTTATTATCGTCGCTATTATCATCGTTATTATCATCCTCATCGTTATTATCCTCGTTATTATCGTCGCTATTATCGTCGTTATTATCGTCGTTATTATCGTCGCTATTATCGTCGTTAATATCGTCGTTATAATCGTCGTTATTATCGTCGCTATTATCATCGTTATTATCATCCTCATCGTTATTATCGTCGTTATTAACGTCATTATTATTGACGTTATTATCGTCGTTTATTATCATCGTTAAAATCATCCTCATCGCTATTATCGTCGTTAATGTCGTCGCTATTATCGTCGCTATTATCGTCGATTTTATCGTCGTTATTATCATCGTTATTATCGTCGCTATTATCGTCGTTATTATCGTCGTTATTTTCGATGTTATTATTGTCTTTTTTGTCCTCGTTATTATCATTCTCATCGGTATAATCATCGCTATTATCATCGTTATTATCGTCGTTATTATCGTTGTTATTATCATCGTTATTATCGTCGCTATTATCGTCGTTATTATCGTCGTTATTATCGTCGTTTTTATCGTCGTTATTATCATTCTCATCGGTATATTCATCGCTATTATCGTCGTTATTAACGGCGTTATTATCGTCGATACTATCGTAGTTATTATCGTCGTTATTATCCTCGTTATTATCATCGTTATAATCATCCTCATCGCTATTATCGTCGTTATTATTGTCGTTATTATCGTCGCTATTATCGTCGTTAATATCGTCGTTATAATCGTCGTTATTATCGTCGTTATTATCGTTGTTATTATCATCCTCATTGTTTTTATTATCGTCGCTAATATCGTCATTATTATCATAGTTATTTTTGTTGATATTATCGTTGTTATTATCGTCTTTATTATCATCAATATTATTTTCACTATTATCGTCGTTATTATAGTCGTTATTACCATCCTCCTTGTTTTTATTATCGTCGTTATTATCGTCGTTATTATCGTCGTTATTATACTCGTTATTATCATCGTTATTATCATTCTCATCGTTATCATCCTCGTTATTTTCATCGTTATTATCATCCTCATCGTTATTATAGTCGTCAATATCGCCGTTATTATCGACGTTATTATCGCCGTTATTATCATCGTTATTATCGTCGCTATTATCGTCGTTATTATCGGCGTTATTGTCGTCGATACTATCGTAGTTATTATCGTTGATATTATCCTCGTTATTATCATCGTTATAATCATCCTCACCGCTATTATCGTCGTTATTATCGTCGTTATTATCGTCGCTATTATCGTCGTTATTATCGTCGTTATAATCGTCGTTATTATCGTTGTTATTATCGTCGTTATTATCATACTCATTGTTTTTATTATCGTCGCTAATATCGTCAATATTATCATAGTTATTTTTGTTGATATTATCGTTGTTATTATCGTCGTTATTATCATCAATATTATTTTCACTATTATCGTCGTTATTATAGTCGTTATTACCATCCTCATTGTTTTTATTATCGTCGTTATTATCGTCGTTATTATCGTCGTTATTATCCTCGTTATTATCATCGTTATTATCATCCTCATCGTTATTATCCTCGTTATTATCATCGTTATTATCATCCTCATCGTTATTATCGTCGTTATTATCGTCGTTATTATCGTCGTTATTATCGTCGTTATTATCATCGTTATTATCGTCGCTATTATCGTCGTTATTATCGTCGTTATTATCGTCGTTATTGTCGTCATTTTTATCGTCATTATTATCATTCTCATCGGTATAATCATCGCTATTATCGTCATTATTATCGGCGTTATTATCGTCGATACAATCGTAGTTTTTATTGTCGTTATTATCCTCGTTATAATCATCGTAATTATCATCCACATCGTTATTTTCGTCGTTATTATCGTCGCTATTATCGTCGTTAATATCGTTGTTATAATCGTCGTTATTATCGTCGCTATTATCATCGTTATTACCATCCTCATCGTTATTATCGTCGTTAATATCGTCGTTATTATCGTCGTTATTATCGTCGTTATTATCATCGTTATTATCTTCGCTATTATCGTCCTTATTATCGTCGTTATTATCGTCGTTATTATCGTCGTTTTTATCGTCGTTATCATTCTCATCGGTATAATCATCTTTATATCGTCGTTATTATCGTCGTTATTATCGTCGATATTATCCTCGTTTTTATCATCGTTATTATCATCCTCATCGTTATTATCGTCGTTAATATCGTCGTTAATATCGTCGTTATTATCGTCGTTATTATCATCGTTATTATCGTCGCTATTATCGTCGTTATTATCGTCGTTATTATCGTCGTTATTATCGTCGTTTTTATCGTCGTTATTATCATTTTCATCGGTAAAATCATCGCTATTATCGTCGTTATTATCGTCGTTATTATCATCGTTATTATCGTCGTTATAATCGTAGTTATTATCGTCGTTATAATCCTCGATATTATCATCGTTATAATCATCCTCATTGTTATTATCGTCGATATTATCGTCGATATTATCGTCGTTATTATCGTTGTTTTTATCGTCGTTATTAACATTCTCATCGGTATAGTCATCGCTATTATCGTCGTTATTATCGGCGTTATTATCATCGATACTAGCGTATTTATTATCGTCGTTATTATCCTCGTTATTATCATCGTTATAATCATCCTCATCGCTATTATCCTCGTTATTACCGTCGTTATTATCGTCGTTATTATCATCATTATTATCATTTCTATTATCGTCGTTTTTATCGTCGTTATAATCGTCGTTATTATAGTTGCTATAATCATCCTCATCGCTATTATCGTCGTTAATGTCGTCGTTATTTTTATCGCTATATCGTCTATATTATCGTCGTTATTATCGTCGTTATTATCGTCGTTATTATCGTCGGTATTATCGTTGTTATTATCGTCGCTATTATCGTCGTTATTATCGTCATTATTATCGTCGATTTTATCGTCGTTATTATCACTCTCATCGTTATAATCATCGCTATTATCGTCGTTATTATCGGCGTTATTATCGTCGATACTAGCATATTTATTATCGTCGTTATTATCCTCGTTATTATCATCGTTATAATCATCCTCATCGCTATTATCCTCGTTATTATCGTCGTTATTATCATCATTATTATCATTTCTATTATCGTCGTTTTTATCGTCGTTATTAACGACGTTATTATCATCAATATTTTTATTACTATTATCGTCGTTATTATAGTCGTTATTATCCTCGTTTTCATCATTGTTATGGACATCCTCATCGTTATTATCGTCGTTAATATAGTCGTTATTATCCCCTTTATTATCATCGTTATTATCATCCTCATCGTTATTATCGTCGTTAATATCGTCGTTATAATCCTCGTTATTATCATCGTTATAATCATCCTCATCGCTATTATCGTCGTTATTATCGTCGTTATTATCGTCGTTATTATCATCGCTCTTGTCGTCGTTATTATCGGCGTTTTTATCGTAGATACTATCATAGTTATTATCGTCTTTATTATCCTCGTTATTATCATCGTTATTATCATCCTATTCGTTATTTTCGTCGTTATTTTCATCGCTATTATCGTCGTTTTTATCGTCGTTATTATCATTCTCATTGGTATAATCATCGCTATTATCGTCGTTATAATCGGCGTTATTATCGTCGATACTATCGTAGTTATTATCGTTGATATTATCCTCGTTATTATCATCGTTATTATAATCCTCATCGCTATTATCTCCGTTAATATCGTCGTTATTATCGTCTTTATTATCGTCGTTATTATCGTCGCTATTATCATCGCTATTATCGTCGATATAATCGTCGTTATTATCGTCGCTATTATCGTCGTTATTATCGTCGTTGTTATCATCGTTATTATCATCGCTATTATCGTCGTTATTAACGTCATTATTATCATCGTTATTATCGTCGTTTTTATCGTCCTTATTATCATTCTCGTCGGTATAATCATCGTTATTATCGTCGATATTCTCGGCGTTATTATCGTCGATACTATCGTAGTTATTATCGTTGTTATTATCCTCGTTATTATCATCATTATAATCATCCTCATCGCTATTATCGTCGTTATTATCGTCGTTATTATCGTCGTTATTATCATCGTTATAATCATCCTCATCGCTATTATCGTCGTTATTATCGTCGTTATTATCATCGCTATTATCGTCTTTATTATCGTCATTATTATCGTCGTTATTATCGTCGCAATTATCGTCGCTATTATCGTCGTTATAATCGTCGTTATTATCGTCGTTATTAACGACGTTATTAACGACGTTATTATCATCAATATTTTTATTACTATTATCGTCGTTATTATAGTCGTTATTATTCTCGTTTTCATCATTGTTATGGACATATCGTTATTATCGTCGTTAATATAGTCGTTATTATCCTCGTTATTATCATCGTTATTATCATCCTCATCGTTATTATCGTCGTTAATATCGTCGTTATAATCCTCGTTGTAATCATCCTCATCGCTATTATCGTCGTTATTATCGTCGTTATTATCGTCGTTATTATCATCGCTATTGTCGTCGTTATTATCGGCGTTTTTATCGTAGATACTATCATAGTTATTATCGTCTTTATTATCCTCGTTATTATCATCGTTATTATCATCCTCTTCGTTATTTTCGTCGTTATTTTCATCGCTATTATCGTCGTTTTTATCGTCGTTATTATCATTCTCATTGGTATAATCATCGCTATTATCGTCGTTATAATCGGCGTTATTATCGTCGATACTATCGTAGTTATTATCGTCGTTATTATCCTCGTTATTATCATCATTATAATCATCCTCATCGCTATTATCGTCGTTATTATCGTCGTTATTATCATCGCTATTATCGTCTTTATTATCGTCATTATTATCGTCGTTATTGTCGTCGCAATTATCGTCGCTATTATCGTCGTTATAATCGTCGTTATTATCGTCGTTATTAACGACGTTATTATCATCAATATTTTTATTACTATTATCGTCGTTATTATAGTCGTTATTATTCTCGTTTTCATCATTGTTATGGACATATCGTTATTATCGTCGTTAATATAGTCGTTATTATCCTCGTTATTATCATCGTTATTATCATCCTCATCGTTATTATCGTCGTTAATATCGTCGTTATAATCCTCGTTATTATCATCGTTATAATCATCCTCATCGCTATTATCGTCGTTATTATCGTCGTTATTATCGTCGTTATTATCATCGCTATTGTCGTCGTTATTATCGGCGTTTTTATCGTAGATACTATCATAGTTATTATCGTCTTTATTATCCTCGTTATTATCATCGTTATTATCATCCTCTTCGTTATTTTCGTAGTTATTTTCATCGCTATTATCGTCGTTTTTATCGTCGTTATTATCATTCTCATTGGTATAATCATCGCTATTATCGTCGTTATAATCGGCGTTATTATCGTCGATACTATCGTAGTTATTATCGTCGTTATTATCCTCGTTCTTATCATCATTATAATCATCCTCATCGCTATTATCGTCGTTATTATCGTCGTTATTATCGTCGTTATTATCATCGTTATAATCATCCTCATCGCTATTATCGTCGTTATTATCGTCGTTATTATCATCGCTATTATCGTCTTTATTATCGTCGTTATAATCGTCGTTATTATCGTCGTTATTAACGACGTTATTATCATCAATATTTTTATTACTATTATCGTCGTTATTATAGTCGTTATTATTCTCGTTTTCATCATTGTTATGGACATATCGTTATTATCGTCGTTAATATAGTCGTTATTATCCTCGTTATTATCATCGTTATTATCATCCTCATCGTTATTATCGTCGTTAATATCGTCGTTATAATCCTCGTTATTATCATCGTTATAATCATCCTCATCGCTATTATCGTCGTTATTATCGTCGTTATTAACGTCTTTACTGTCATCGTTATTATCATCTTCATATTTATTATCATCGTTATTATCGTCAATATTTATCGTCGTTATTATCGTCTTTATTATCGACGTTATTATCGTCGCTATTATCATCGCTATTATCGTCGATATAATCGTCGTTATTATCGTCGCTATTATCGTCGTTATTATCGTCGTTGTTATCATCGTTATTATCGTCGCTATTATCGTCGTTATTAACGTCATTATTATCATCGTTATTATCGTCGTTTTTATCGTCCTTATTATCATTCTCGTCGGTATAATCATCGTTATTATCGTCGATATTCTCGGCGTTATTATCGTCGATACTATCGTAGTTATTATCGTCGTTATTATCCTCGTTATTATCATCATTATAATCATCCTCATCGCTATTATCGTCGTTATTATCGTCGTTATTATCGTCGTTATTATCATCGTTATAATCATCCTCATCGCTATTATCGTCGTTATTATCGTCGTTATTATCATCGCTATTATCGTCTTTATTATCGTCATTATTATCGTCGTTATTATCGTCGCAATTATCGTCGCTATTATCGTCGTTATAATCGTCGTTATTATCGTCGTTATTAACGACGTTATTATCATCAATATTTTTATTACTATTATCGTCGTTATTATAGTCGTTATTATTCTCGTTTTCATCATTGTTATGGACATATCGTTATTATCGTCGTTAATATAGTCGTTATTATCCTCGTTATTATCATCGTTATTATCATCCTCATCGTTATTATCGTCGTTAATATCGTCGTTATAATCCTCGTTATTATCAACGTTATAATCATCCTCATCGCTATATCGTCGTTATTATCGTCGTTATTATCGTCGGTATTATCGTCGTTATTATCGTCGTTATAACCTTCGTTATTATCGTCATTATTATCGTCGATTTTGTCGTCGTTATTATCACTCTCATCGGTATTATCATCGCTATTATCGTCGTTATTATCGGCGTTATTATCGTCGATAATATCGTAGTTATTATCGTCGTTATTATCCTCGTTATTATCATCGTTATAATCATCCTCATCGCTATTATCCTCGTTATTATCGTCATTATTATCGACGTTATTATCATCCTCATATTTTATCATCGTTATTATCATCGTTATTATCGTCGTTATTATCGTCGTTAATATCATCGCTATTATCGTCGTTTTTATCGTTGTTATTATCGTCGTTATAATCCTCGTTATTATCATCGTTATAATAATCCTCATCGCTATTATCTCCGTTATTATCGTCGTTATTATCGTCGTTATTGTCGTCGTTATTATCGTCGTTATTATCGTCGTTATTTTCATCGTTATTATCATCGTTATTATCATCCTCATCGTTATTATCGTCGTTATTATTGTCGTTATAATTCTCGTTATTATCATCGTTATAATCATCCTCATCGCTATTATCGTCGTTATTATCGTCGTTATTATCGTCGCTATTATCGTCAATATTATCGTCGTTATTATCGTCGCTATTATCGTCCCTATTATCGTCGTTATTATCGTCGTTATTATCGTCGCTACTATCATCGTTATTATCATACTCATCGTTATTACCGTCGTTATTATCGTCGCTATTATCGTCATTATTATCGTCGTTATTATCGTCGTTATTATCGTCGCTATTATCGTCGTCATTATCGTCGTTATTAGAGTCGTCATTATCGTCGTTATTATCGTCTTTATTATCGTCGTTATTATCATTCTCATCGGTATAATCATCGCTATTATCGTCGTTATTATCGGCGTTATTATCGTCGATACTATCGTAGTTATTATCGTTGATATTATCCTCGTTATTATCATCGTTATAATAATCCTCATCGCTATTATCTCCGTTATTATCGTCGTTGTTATCGTCGTTATTGTCGTCGTTATTATCGTCGTTATTATCGTCGTTATTTTCATCGTTATTATCATCGTTATTATCATCCTCATCGTTATTATCGTCGTTATTATTGTCGTTATAATTCTCGTTATTATCATCGTTATAATCATCCTCATCGCTATTATCGTCAATATTATCGTCGTTATTATCGTCGCTATTATCGTCCCTATTATCGTCGTTATCATCGTCGTTATTATCGTCGCTACTATCATCGTTATTATCATACTCATCGTTATTACCGTCGTTATTATCGTCGCTATTATCGTCATTATTATCGTCGTTTTTATCGTCGTTATTATCGTCGCTATTATCGTCGTCATTATCGTCGTTATTAGAGTCGTCAATATCGTCGTTATTATCCTCGTTATTATCATCGTTATAATCATCCTCATCGCTATTATCCTCGTTATTATCGTCATTATTATCGACGTTATTATCATCCTCATATTTTATCATCGTTATTATCATCGTTATTATCGTCGTTATTATCGTCGTTAATATCGTCGCTATTATCGTCGTTATTATCGTTGTTATTATCGTCGTTATAATCCTCGTTATTATCATCGTTATTATCATCCTCATCGCTATTATCGTCGTTATTATCATCGCAATATCGTCGTTATTATCGTCATTATTATAGTCGCTATTATCGTCTTTATTATCGTCGTTATTATCGTCGCTATTATCGTCCCTATTATCGTCGTTATAATCGTCGTTATTATCGTCGCTATTATCATCGTTATTATCATCCTCATCGTTATTACTGTCGTTATTATCGTCACCATTATCGTCATTATTATCGTCGTTATTATCGTCGTTATTATCGTCGCTATTATCGTCGTTATTATCGTCGTTATTAAAGTCGTCAATATTGTCGTTATTATCATCGTCATTATCGTCGTTATTATCGCCGTTATTATCGTCGTTATTGTCCTTGTTATTATCATCGTTATGGACATCCTAATCGTTATTATCGTCGCTATTATCGTCGTTAATATCGTCGTTATAATCGTCGTTATTATCGTCGTTATTATCGTCGCTATTATCGTCGTTATTATCGTCGGTATTATCGTCGTTATTATCGTCGTTATAACCTTCGTTATTATCGTCATTATTATCGTCGATTTTTTCGTCGTTATTATCACTATCATCGGTATAATCATCGCTATTATCGTCGTTATTATCGGCGTTATTATCGTCGATACTATCGTAGTTATTATCGTCGTTATTATCCTCGTTATTATCATCGTTATAATCATCCTCATCGCTATTATCCTCGTTATTATCGTCATTATTATCGACGTTATTATCATCCTCATATTTTATCATCGTTATTATCATCGTTATTATCGTCGTTATTATCGTCGTTAATATCGTCGCTATTATCGTCGTTATTATCGTTGTTATTATCGTCGTTATAATCCTCGTTATTATCATCGTTATTATCATCCTCATCGCTATTATCGTCGTTATTATCATCGCAATATCGTCGTTATTATCGTCATTATTATAGTCGCTATTATCGTCTTTATTATCGTCGTTATTATCGTCGCTATTATCGTCCCTATTATCGTCGTTATAATCGTCGTTATTATCGTCGCTATTATCATCGTTATTATCATCCTCATCGTTATTACTGTCGTTATTATCGTCACCATTATCGTCATTATTATCGTCGTTATTATCGTCGTTATTATCGTCGCTATTATCGTCGTTATTATCGTCGTTATTAAAGTCGTCAATATTGTCGTTATTATCATCGTCATTATCGTCGTTATTATCGCCGTTATTATCGTCGTTATTGTCCTTGTTATTATCATCGTTATGGACATCCTAATCGTTATTATCGTCGTTAATATCGTCTTTATTATCCTCGTTATTATCATCGTTAGTATCATCCTCTTCGTTATTTTCGTCGTTATTTTCGTCGCTATTATCGTCGTTTTTATCATCGTTATTATCATTCTCATCCGTATAATCATCGCTATTATCGTCGTTATTATCGGCGTTATTATCGTCGATACTATCGTAGTTATTATCGTTGATATTATCCTCGTTATTATCATCGTTATTATCATCCTCATCGCTATTATCGTCGTTAATGTCGTCGTTATTATCGTGGCTATTATCGTCGTTATTATCGTCGTTATTATTGTCGCTATTATCTTCGTTATTATCGTCGTTATTATCCTCGTTATTATCATCGTTATTGACATTCTCATCGTTATTATCGTAGTTAATACCGTCGTTATTATCCTCGTTATTATCATCGTTATTATTATCCTCATCGTTATTTTCGTCGTTATTATCGTCGCTATTATCGTCGTTTTTATCGTCGTAATAATCATTCTAATCGGTATGTTCATCGCTAATATCGTCATTATTATCGTAGTTATTATCGTCGTTATTGTCCTCGTTATTATCATCGTTATAATCATCCTCATCGCTATTATCTTCGTTATTATCGTCGATATTATCGTCGTTATTACCGTCGTTATTATCGTCGTTATTATCGTCGCTATTATCGTCGTTATTATCGTCGTTATTAACGACGTTATTATCATCAATATTTTTATTACTATTATCGTCGTTATTATAGTCGTTATTATCCTCGTTTTCATCATTGTTATGGACATCCTCATCGTTATTATCGTCGTTAATATAGTCGTTATTATCCACGTTATTATCATCGTTATTATCATCCTCATATTTATAATTATCGTTCTTATCGTCACTATTATCGTCGTAATTGTCGTCGTTATTATCGTCGTTATCATCGTCGTTATTATCATCGTTATTATCATCGTTATTATCATCCTCATCTTTATTATCGTCGTTATTATCGTAGTTATTATCGTCGTTATAATCCTCTTTATTATCATCGTTATAATCATCCCCATCGCTATTATCGTCGTTAATGTCGTCGTTATTATCATCGCTATATCGTCGTTATTATCGTCGTTATTATCGTCGCAATTATCGTCGTTATTATCATCGTTATTATCATCGTTATTATCATCGTTATTATCATTCTCATCGTTATTATCGTCGTTATTATCGCAGTTATTATCGTCGTTATAATCCTCGTTATTATCATCGTTATAATCATCCTCATAGATATTATCGTCGTTAATGTCGACGTTATTATCACCGCTATTTCGTCGTTATTATCGTCGTTATTATCGTTTCTATTATCGTCGTTATTATCGTCGTTATTATCGTCGCTATTATCGTCGCTATAATCGTCGTTATTATCGTCGTTATTATCGTAGCTATTATCGTCGTTATTATCATCGTTATTAACGTCTTTACTGTCATCGTTATTATCATCTTCATATTTATTATCATCGTTATTATCGTCAATATTATCGTTGTTATTATCGTCGTTATTGTCGTCGTTATTATCGTCGTTATTATCGTCGTTATTCTCATCGTTATTATCATCGTTATTATCATCCTCATCGTTATTAGCGTCGTTATTATAGTCGTTATAATCCTCGTTATTATCATCGTTATAATCATCCTCATCGCTATCATCGTCGTTATAATCGTCGTTATTATCTTCGCTATTGTCGTCGTTATTATCGTTGTTATTAACGTCTTTATTATCATCGTTATTATCATCCTCATATTTATTATCGTAGTTATTATCGTCACTATTATCGTCGTTATTATCGTCGATATTGTTGTCGTTATTATCGTCGTTATTACCGTCCTTATTATCCTTGTTATTATCATCGTTATGGACATCCTAATCGTTATTATCGTCGTTAATATCGTCGTTATCATCTTCGTTATTATCATCGTTATTATCATCCTCATCGTTATTATCGTCGTTATTATCCTCGTTATTATCATCGTTATAATCATCCTCATCGCTCTTATCGTCGTTATTATCGTCATTATTAACGTCACTATTATCGACGTTATTATCGTCGTTATTAACGTTTTTATTATGATCGTTATTATCAACCTCATATTTATTATTATCGTTCTTATCGTCACTATTATCGTCGTTATTATCGTCGTAATTGTCGTCGTTTTTATCGTTGTTATTATCATTGTTATTATCATCGTTATAATCATCCTCATCGCTATATCGTCGTTATTATCGTAGTTATTATCGTCGTTATAATCCTCGTTATTATCATCGTTATAATCATCCTCATCGCTATTATCGTCGTTAATGTCGTCGTTATTGAGTCGAGATTATCGTCGTTATTATCGTCGTTATTATTCTCGTTATTATCATAGTAATAGATATCCTCATTGTTATTATCGTCCTTAATATCGTCGTTATTATCCACGTTATTAACATCGTAATTATCATACTCATCGTTATTTTCGTCGTTATTATCGTCGCTATTATCGTCGTTATTATCGTCGTTATTATCGTCGATATTATCGTCGCAATTATCGTCGTTATTATCATCGTTATTATCATTCTCATCGTTATTATCGTCGTTATTATCCTCGTTATTATCATCGTTATAATCATCCTCATCTCTATTATCGTCGTTATTATTGTCGTTATTATCGTCGCTATTTTCGTCGTTATTATCGTCGTTATTAAAGTCGTCAATATCGTCGTTATTAATGTAGTCATTATCCTCGTTATTATCATCATATAATCATCCTCATCGCTATTATCGTCGTTATTATCGTCGTTATTACCGTCTTTATTATCGTCGTTATTATCGTCGTTATTATCGTCGCTATTATCCTCGTTATTTTCATCGTTATAATTATCCTCATCGCTATTATCGTCGTTATTATCGTCGTTATTATCCTCGTTATTATCACAGATATTATCATCCTCATCGCTATTTTCGTCGTTAATATCGTCGCTATTATCGTCGTTATTATCGTTGTTATTATCGTCGTTATAATCCTCGTTATTATCATCGTTATTATCATCCTCATCGCTATTATCGTCGTTATTATCATTGCAATATCGTCGTTATTATCGTCATTATTATAGTCGCTATTATCGTCTTCATTATCGTCGTTATTATCGTCGCTATTTTCGTCCCTATTATCGTCGTTATAATCGTCGTTATTATCGTCGCTATTATCATCGTTATTATCATCCTCATCGTTATTACCGTCGTTATTATCGTCACCATTATCGTCATTATTATCGTCGTTATTAACGACGTTATTATCATCAATATTTTTATTACTATTATCGTCGTTATTATAGTCGTTATTATCCTCGTTTTCATCATTGTTATGGACATCCTCATCGTTATTATCGTCGTTAATATAGTCGTTATTATCCACGTTATTATCATCGTTATTATCATCCTCATATTTATAATTATCGTTCTTATCGTCACTATTATCGTCGTAATTGTCGTCGTTATTATCGTCGTTATCATCGTCGTTATTATCATCGTTATTATCATCGTTATTATCATCCTCATCTTTATTATCGTCGTTATTATCGTAGTTATTATCGTCGTTATAATCCTCTTTATTATCATCGTTATAATCATCCCCATCGCTATTATCGTCGTTAATGTCGTCGTTATTCTCATCGCTATATCGTCGTTATTATCGTCGTTATCATCGTCGCTATTATTGTCGTTATTATCGTCGTTATTATCGTCGTTATTATCATCGTAATTATCATCCTCATCGTTATTTTCGTCGTTATTATCGTCGCTATTATCGTCGTTATTATCGTCGTTATTATCGTCGCAATTATCGTCGTTATTATCATCGTTATTATCATCGTTATTATCATCGTTATTATCATTCTCATCGTTATTATCGTCGTTATTATCGCAGTTATTATCGTCGTTATAATCCTCGTTATTATCATCGTTATAATCATCCTCATAGATATTATCGTCGTTAATGTCGACGTTATTATCACCGCTATTTCGTCGTTATTATCGTCGTTATTATCGTTTCTATTATCGTCGTTATTATCGTCGTTATTATCGTCGCTATTATCGTCGCTATAATCGTCGTTATTATCGTCGTTATTATCGTAGCTATTATCGTCGTTATTATCATCGTTATTAACGTCTTTACTGTCATCGTTATTATCATCTTCATATTTATTATCATCGTTATTATCGTCAATATTATCGTTGTTATTATCGTCGTTATTGTCGTCGTTATTATCGTCGTTATTATCGTCGTTATTCTCATCGTTATTATCATCGTTATTATCATCCTCATCGTTATTAGCGTCGTTATTATAGTCGTTATAATCCTCGTTATTATCATCGTTATTATCATCCTCATCGTTATTATCGTCGTTATAATCGTCGTTATTATCTTCGCTATTGTCGTCGTTATTATCGTTGTTATTAACGTCTTTATTATCATCGTTATTATCATCCTCATATTTATTATCGTAGTTATTATCGTCACTATTATCGTCGTTATTATCGTCGATATTGTTGTCGTTATTATCGTCGTTATTATCGTCGTTATTATCCTTGTTATTATCATCGTTATGGACATCCTAATCGTTATTATCGTCGTTAATATCGTCGTTATCATCTTCGTTATTATCATCGTTATTATCATCCTCATCGTTATTATCGTCGTTATTATCCTCGTTATTATCATCGTTATAATCATCCTCATCGCTCTTATCGTCGTTATTATCGTCGTTATTAACGTCACTATTATCGACGTTATTATCGTCGTTATTAACGTTTTTATTATGATCGTTATTATCAACCTCATATTTATTATTATCGTTCTTATCGTCACTATTATCGTCGTTATTATCGTCGTAATTGTCGTCGTTTTTATCGTTGTTATTATCATTGTTATTATCATCGTTATAATCATCCTCATCGCTATATCGTCGTTATTATCGTAGTTATTATCGTCGTTATAATCCTCGTTATTATCATCGTTATAATCATCCTCATCGCTATTATCGTCGTTAATGTCGTCGTTATTGAGTCGAGATTATCGTCGTTATTATCGTCGTTATTATTCTCGTTATTATCATAGTAATAGATATCCTCATTGTTATTATCGTCCTTAATATCGTCGTTATTATCCACGTTATTAACATCGTAATTATCATACTCATCGTTATTTTCGTCGTTATTATCGTCGCTATTATCGTCGTTATTATCGTCGTTATTATCGTCGATATTATCGTCGCAATTATCGTCGTTATTATCATCGTTATTATCATTCTCATCGTTATTATCGTCGTTATTATCCTCGTTATTATCATCGTTATAATCATCCTCATCTCTATTATCGTTGTTATTATTGTCGTTATTATCGTCGCTATTTTCGTCGTTATTATCGTCGTTATTAAAGTCGTCAATATCGTCGTTATTAATGTAGTCATTATCCTCGTTATTATCATCATATAATCATCCTCATCGCTATTATCGTCGTTATTATCGTCGTTATTACCGTCTTTATTATCGTCGTTATTATCGTCGTTATTATCGTCGCTATTATCCTCGTTATTTTCATCGTTATAATTATCCTCATCGCTATTATCGTCGTTATTATCGTCGTTATTATCCTCGTTATTATCACAGATATTATCATCCTCATCGCTATTTTCGTCGTTAATATCGTCGCTATTATCGTCGTTATTATCGTTGTTATTATCGTCGTTATAATCCTCGTTATTATCATCGTTATTATCATCCTCATCGCTATTATCGTCGTTATTATCATTGCAATATCGTCGTTATTATCGTCATTATTATAGTCGCTATTATCGTCTTCATTATCGTCGTTATTATCGTCGCTATTATCGTCCCTATTATCGTCGTTATAATCGTCGTTATTATCGTCGCTATTATCATTGTTATTATCATCCTCATCGTTATTACCGTCGTTATTATCGTCACCATTATCGTCATTATTATCGTCGTTATTATCGTCGTTATTATCGTCGCTATTATCGTCGTTATTATCGTCGTTATTAAAGTCGTCAATATTGTCGTTATTATCATCGTCATTATCGTCGTTATTATCGTCGTTATTATCGTCGTTATTATCCTTGTTATTATCATCGTTATGGACATCCTAATCGTTATTATCGTCGTTAATATCGTCTTTATTATCCTCGTTATTATCATCGTTATTATCATCCTCATCGTTATTTTCGTCGTTATTTTCGTCGCTATTATCGTCGTTTTTATCGTCGTTATTATCATTCTCATCGGTATAATCATCGCTATTATCGTCGTTATTATCGGCGTTATTATCGTCGATACTATCGTAGTTATTATCGTTGATATTATCCTCCTTATTATCATCGTTATTATCATCCTCATCGCTATTATCGTCGTTAATGTCGTCGTTATTATCGTGGCTATTATCGTCGTTATTATCGTCGTTATTATTGTCGCTATTATCTTCGTTATTATCGTCGTTATTATCCTCGTTATTATCATCGTTATTGACATTCTCATCGTTATTATCGTAGTTAATACCGTCGTTATTATCCTCGTTATTATCATCGTTATTATTATCCTCATCGTTATTTTCGTCGTTATTATCGTCGCTATTATCGTCGTTTTTATCGTCGTAATTATCATTCTCATCGGTATGTTCATCGCTATTATGGTCATTATTATCGTAGTTATTATCGTCGTTATTGTCCTCGTTATTATCATCGTTATAATCATCCTCATCGCTATTATCTTCGTTATTATCGTCGATATTATCGTCGTTATTACCGTCGTTATTATCGTCGTTATTATCGTCGCTATTATTGTCGTTATTATCGTCGTTATTATCGTCGTTATTATCGTCGCTATTATCATCGTTACTATCATCCTCATCGTTATTATCGTTGTTATTATCGTCGTTAATATCGTCGTTATAATTCTCGTTATTATCATCGTTATAATTATCCTCATCGCTATTATCGTCGTTATTATCGTCGTTATTATCGTCGTTATTATCGGCGTTTTTATCGTCGTTATTATCATTCTCATTGGTATAATCATCGCTATTATCGTCGTTATAATCGGCGTTATTATCGTCGATACTATCGTAGTTATTATCGTTGATATTATCCTCGTTATTATCATCGTTATTATAATCCTCATCGCTATTATCTCCGTTAATATCGTCGTTATTATCGTAACTATTATCGTCGTTATTATCGTCGTTATTAACGTCTTTACTGTCATCGTTATTATCATCTTCATATTTATTATCATCGTTATTATCGTCAATATTTATCGTCGTTATTATCGTCGCTATTATCGTCGTTATTATCGTCGTTATTATCGTCGTTATTATCGTCGCTATTATCATCGTTATTATCATCCTCATCGTTATTATCGTCGTTATTATCGTCGCTATTATCGTCATTATTATCGACGCTATTATCGTCGTTATTATCGTCGTTATTAACGACGTTATTATCATCAATATTTTTATTACTATTATCGTCGTTATTATAGTCGTTATTATCCTCGTTTTCATCATTGTTATGGACATCCTCATCGTTATTATCGTCGTTAATATAGTCGTTATTATCCTCGTTATTATCATCGTTATTATCATCCTCATATTTATAATTATCGTTCTTATCGTCACTATTATCGTCGTAATTGTCGTCGTTATTATCGTCGTTATCATCGTCGTTATTATCATCGTTATTATCATCGTTATTATCATCCTCATCTTTATTATCGTCGTTATTATCGTAGTTATTATCGTCGTTATAATCCTCTTTATTATCATCGTTATAATCATCCCCATCGCTATTATCGTCGTTAATGTCGTCGTTATTATCATCGCTATATCGTCGTTATTATCGTCGTTATCATCGTCGCTATTATTGTCGTTATTATCGTCGTTATTATCGTCGTTATTATCATCGTAATTATCATCCTCATCGTTATTTTCGTCGTTATTATCGTCGCTATTATCGTCGTTATTATCGTCGTTATTATCGTCGCAATTATCGTCGTTATTATCATCGTTATTATCATCGTTATTATCATCGTTATTATCATTCTCATCGTTATTATCGTCGTTATTATCGCAGTTATTATCGTCGTTATAATCCTCGTTATTATCATCGTTATAATCATCCTCATAGATATTATCGTCGTTAATGTCGACGTTATTATCACCGCTATTTCGTCGTTATTATCGTCGTTATTATCGTCGCTATTATCGTCGCTATAATCGTCGTTATTATCGTCGTTATTATCGTAGCTATTATCGTCGTTATTATCATCGTTATTAACGTCTTTACTGTCATCGTTATTATCATCTTCATATTTATTATCATCGTTATTATCGTCAATATTATCGTTGTTATTATCGTCGTTATTGTCGTCGTTATTATCGTCGTTATTATCGTCGTTATTCTCATCGTTATTATCATCGTTATTATCATCCTCATCGTTATTAGCGTCGTTATTATAGTCGTTATAATCCTCGTTATTATCATCGTTATAATCATCCTCATCGCTATCATCGTCGTTATAATCGTCGTTATTATCTTCGCTATTGTCGTCGTTATTATCGTTGTTATTAACGTCTTTATTATCATCGTTATTATCATCCTCATATTTATTATCGTAGTTATTATCGTCACTATTATCGTCGTTATTATCGTCGATATTGTTGTCGTTATTATCGTCGTTATTACCGTCGTTATTATCCTTGTTATTATCATCGTTATGGACATCCTAATCGTTATTATCGTCGTTAATATCGTCGTTATCATCTTCGTTATTATCATCGTTATTATCATCCTCATCGTTATTATCGTCGTTATTACCCTCGTTATTATCATCGTTATAATCATCCTCATCGCTCTTATCGTCGTTATTATCGTCGTTATTAACGTCACTATTATCGACGTTATTATCGTCGTTATTAACGTTTTTATTATGATCGTTATTATAATCCTCATATTTATTATTATCGTTCTTATCGTCACTATTATCGTCGTTATTATCGTCGTAATTGTCGTCGTTTTTATCGTCGTTATTATCATTGTTATTATCATCATTATTATCATCCTTATCGTTATTATCGTCGTTATTATCGTAGTTATTATCGTCGTTATAATCCTCGTTATTATCATCGTTATAATCATCCTCATCGCTATTATCGTCGTTAATATCGTCGTTTTTATCATCGTTATTATCATTCTCATCGGTGTAATCATCGATATATCGTCGTTATTATCGTCGTTATTATCATCTCTATTATCGTCGTTATTATCCTCGTTAATATCATCGTTATTATCGTCGCTATTATCGTCGTTATTATCGTCTTTATTATCGTCGTTATTATCGTCGTTTTTATCGTCGTTATTATTATTATCATCGCTATTATCGTTGATATTATCGGTGTTATTATCGTCGATACTATTGTTGTTATAATCGTCGTTATTATCCTCGTTATTATCATCGTTATAATCATCCTCATCGCTATTATCGTCGTTATTAATGTCTATATTTTCATCGTTATTATCATCCTCATATTTTATCTTCGTTATTATCATCGTTATTATCGTCGTTATTATCGTCGTTAATATCGTCGCTATTATCGTCGTTATAATTGTTGTCATTATCGTCGTTATAATCCTCGTTATTATCATCATATAATCATCCTCATCGCTATTATCGTCGTTATTATCGTCGTTATTACCGTCTTTATTATCGTCGTTATTATCGTCGTTATTATCGTCGCTATTATCCTCGTTATTTTCATCGTTATAATTATCCTCATCGCTATTATCGTCGTTATTATCGTCGTTATTATCCTCGTTATTATCACAGATATTATCATCCTCATCGCTATTTTCGTCGTTAATATCGTCGCTATTATCATCGTTATTATCGTTGTTATTATCGTCGTTATAATCCTCGTTATTATCATCGTTATTATCATCGTCATCGCTATTATCGTCGTTATTATCATTGCAATATCGTCGTTATTATCGTCATTATTATAGTCGCTATTATCGTCTTCACTATCGTCGTTATTATCGTCGCTATTATCGTCCCTATTATCGTCGTTATAATCGTCGTTATTATCGTCGCTATTATCATCGTTATTATCATCCTCATCGTTATTACCGTCGTTATTATCGTCACCATTATCGTCATTATTATCGTCGTTATTATCGTCGTTATTATCGTCGCTATTATCGTCGTTATTATCGTCGTTATTAAAGTCGTCAATATTGTCGTTATTATCATCGTCATTATCGTCGTTATTATCGTCGTTATTATCGTCGTTATTATCCTTGTTATTATCATCGTTATGGACATCCTAATCGTTATTATCGTCGTTAATATCGTCTTTATTATCCTCGTTATTATCATCGTTATTATCATCCTCATCGTTATTTTCGTCGTTATTTTCGTCGCTATTATCGTCGTTTTTATCGTCGTTATTATCATTCTCATCGGTATAATCATCGCTATTATCGTCGTTATTATCGGCGTTATTATCGTCGATACTATCGTAGTTATTATCGTTGATATTATCCTCCTTATTATCATCGTTATTATCATCCTCATCGCTATTATCGTCGTTAATGTCGTCGTTATTATCGTGGCTATTATCGTCGTTATTATCGTCGTTATTATTGTCGCTATTATCTTCGTTATTATCGTCGTTATTATCCTCGTTATTATCATCGTTATTGACATTCTCATCGTTATTATCGTAGTTAATACCGTCGTTATTATCCTCGTTATTATCATCGTTATTATTATCCTCATCGTTATTTTCGTCGTTATTATCGTCGCTATTATCGTCGTTTTTATCGTCGTAACTATTATTCTCATCGGTATGTTCATCGCTATTATCGTCATTATTATCGTAGTTATTATCGTCGTTATTGTCCTCGTTATTATCATCGTTATAATCATCCTCATCGCTATTATCTTCGTTATTATCGTCGATATTATCGTCGTTATTACCGTCGTTATTATCGTCGTTATTATCGTCGCTATTATCGTCGTTATTATCGTCGTTATTATCGTCGTTATTATCGTCGCTATTATCATCGTTACTATCATCCTCATCGTTATTATCGTTGTTATTATCGTCGTTAATATCGTCGTTATAATTCTCGTTATTATCATCGTTATAATCATCCTCATCGCTATTATCGTCGTTATTATCGTCGTTATTATCGTCGTTATTATCGTCGTTTTTATCGTCGTTATTATCATTCTCATTGGTATAATCATCGCTATTATCGTCGTTATAATCGACGTTATTATCGTCGATACTATCGTAGTTATTATCGTTGATATTATCCTCGTTATTATCATCGTTATTATAATCCTCATCGCTATTATCTCCGTTAATATCGTCGTTATTATCGTAACTATTATCGTCGTTATTATCGCCGTTATTAACGTCTTTACTGTCATCGTTATTATCATCTTCATATTTATTATCATCGTTATTATCGTCAATATTTATCGTCGTTATTATCGTCTTTATTATCGTCGTTATTATCGTCGCTATTATCATCCCTATTATCGTCGATATAATCGTCGTTATTATCGTCGCTATTATCGTCGTTATTATCGTCGTTGTTATCATCGTTATTATCGTCGCTATTATCGTCGTTATTAACGTCATTATTATCATCGTTATTATCGTCGTTTTTATCGTCCTTATTATCATTCTCGTCGGTATAATCATCGTTATTATCGTCGATATTCTCGGCGTTATTATCGTCGATGCTATCGTAGTTATTATCGTCGTTATTATCCTCGTTATTATCATCATTATAATCATCCTCATCGTTATTATCGTCGATATTATCGTCGTTATTATCGTCGTTTTTATCGTCGTTATTATCATTCTCATCGGTATAATCATCGCTATTATCGTCGATATTATCGGCGTTATTATCGTTGATACTATCGTAGTTATTTTCGTCGTTATTGTCATCTTTATAATCATCCTCATCGCTATTATCGTCGTAATGTCGTCGTTTTTATCATCGCTATTATCGTTGTTATTATCGTCATTATTATCGTCGTTATTATCATCGCTATTGTCGTCGTTATTATCGTCGTTATAATCGTCGTTATTATCGTTGTTCTAATCATCCTCATCGCTATTATCGTCGTTAATGTCGACGTTATTATCACCGCTATTTCGTCGTTATTATCGTCGTTATTATCGTTTCTATTATCGTCGTTAATATCGTCGTTATTATCGTCGCTATTATCGTCGCTATAATCGTCGTTATTATCGTCGTTATTATCGTCGCTATTATCGTCGTTATTAACGTCTTTATTATCATCTTTATTATCACCCTCATATTTGTTATCATCGTTATTATCGTCAATATTATTGTCGTTATTATCGTCATTATTGTCGTCGTTATTATCGTCGATATTATCGTCGTTATTATCGTCGTTATTATCATTGTTATTATCATCCTCATCGTTATTATCGTCGTTATTATCGTAGTTATTATCGTCGTTATAATCCTCGTTATTATCATCGTTATAATCATCCTCATCGCTATTATCGTCGTTATTATCATCGCTATGTCGTCGTTATTATTGTCGTCATTATAGTCGCTATTATCGTCGTTATTATCCTCGTTATTATCATGTTTATTATTATCCTCATCGTTATTATCGTCGTTAATATCGTCGTTATTATTGTCGATATTATCGTCGATATTATCGTCGTTATTATCATCGTTATTATCGTCGTTATTATCGTCGTTATTATCGACGTTATTATCATCATTATTTTCATCTCTATTATCTCCGTTATTATCGTCGTTATTATCGTAGCTATTATCGTCGTTATTATCGTCGTTATTAACGTCTTTACTGTCATCGTTATTATCATCTTCATATTTATTATCATCGTTATTATCGTCAATATTATCGTTGTTATTATCGTCGTTATTGTCGTCGTTATTATCGTCGTTATTATCGTCGCTTTTTCTCATCGTTATTATCATCGTTATTATCATCCTCATCGTTATTATCGTCGTTATTATTGTCGTTATAATCCTCGTTATTATCATCGTTATTATCATCCTCATCGCTATCATCGTCGTTATAATCGTCGTTATTATCTTCGCTATTATCGTCGTTATTATCGTTGTTATTAACGACTTTATTATCATCGTTATTATCATCCTCATATTTATTATCATAGTTATTATCGTCACTATTATCGTCGTTATTATCGTCGTTATTACCGTCGTTATTATCCTTGTTATTATCATCGTTATGGACATCCTAATCGTTATTATCGTCGTTAATATCGTCGTTATTATCTTCGTTATTATCATCGTTATTATCATCCTCATCGTTATTATCGTCGTTATTATCCTCGTTATTATCATCGTTATAATCATCCTCATCGCTCTTATCGTCGTTATTATCGTCTTTATTAACGTCACTATTATCGACGTTATTATCGTCGTTATTAACGTCTTTATTATGATCGTTATTATCATCCTCATATTTATTATTATCGTTCTTATCGTCACTATTATCGTCGTTATTATCGTCGTAATTGTCGTCGTTTTTATCGTCGTTATTATCGTAGTTATTATCGTCGTTATAATCCTCGTTATTATCATCGTTATAATCATCGTCATCGCTATTATCGTCGTTAATGTCGTCGTTATTATCATCGCTATATCGTCGTTATTATCGTCGTTAATATCGTCGATTTTATCGTCGTTATTATCGTCGCTATTATCGTCGTTATTATCGGCGTTATTGTCGTCGATACTATCGTAGTTATTATCGTTGATATTATCCTCGTTATTATCATCGTTATAATCATCCTCACCGCTATTATCGTCGTTATTATCGTCGTTATTATCGTCGCTATTATCGTCGTTATTATCGTCGTTATTAACGTATTTACTATCATCGTTATTATCATCCTCATATTTATTATCATCGTTATTATCGTCATTATTATCGTCGATATTATCGTCTTTATTGTCGTCATATTATCGTCGTTATTATCGGCGTTATTTTCATCGTTATTATCATCGTTATTATCATCCTCATCGCTATTATCGTCGTTATTATCATCGCTATGTCGTCGTTATTATTGTCGTCATTATAGTCGCTATTATCGTCGTTATTATCCTCGTTATTATCATGTTTATTATTATCCTCATCGTTATTATCGTCGTTAATATCGTCGTTATTATTGTCGATATTATCGTCGATATTAACGTCTTTATTATCATCGTTATTATCGTCACTATTATCGTCGTTATTATCGACGTTATTATCATCATTATTTTCATCTCTATTATCTCCGTTATTATCGTCGTTATTATCGTAGCTATTATCGTCGTTATTATCGTCGTTATTAACGTCTTTACTGTCATCGTTATTATCATCTTCATATTTATTATCATCGTTATTATCGTCAATATTATCGTTGTTATTATCGTCGTTATTGTCGTCGTTATTATCGTCGTTATTATCGTCGCTTTTTCTCATCGTTATTATCATCGTTATTATCATCCTCATCGTTATTATCGTCGTTATTATTGTCGTTATAATCCTCGTTATTATCATCGTTATTATCATCCTCATCGCTATCATCGTCGTTATAATCGTCGTTATTATCTTCGCTATTATCGTCGTTATTATCGTTGTTATTAACGACTTTATTATCATCGTTATTATCATCATCATATTTATTATCATAGTTATTATCGTCACTATTATCGTCGTTATTATCGTCGTTATTACCGTCGTTATTA
Organism: Dolichovespula media; assembly: GCA_911387685.1. NCBI lineage: Eukaryota > Metazoa > Arthropoda > Insecta > Hymenoptera > Vespidae > Dolichovespula > Dolichovespula media. Next base: position 22,791,018 of record OU426851.1, read on the forward strand.
TCCTTGTTATTATCATCGTTATGGACATCCTAATCGTTATTATCGTCGTTAATATCGTCGTTATTATCTTCGTTATTATCATCGTTATTATCATCCTCATCGTTATTATCGTCGTTATTATCCTCGTTATTATCATCGTTATAATCATCCTCATCGCTCTTATCGTCGTTATTATCGTCGTTATTAACGTCACTATTATCGACGTTATTATCGTCGTTATTAACGTCTTTATTATGATCGTTATTATCATCCTCATATTTATTATTATCGTTCTTATCGTCACTATTATCGTCGTTATTATCGTCGTAATTGTCGTCGTTTTTATCGTCGTTATTATCGTAGTTATTATCGTCGTTATAATCCTCGTTATTATCATCGTTATAATCATCGTCATCGCTATTATCGTCGTTAATGTCGTCGTTATTATCATCGCTATATCGTCGTTATTATCGTCGTTAATATCGTCGATTTTATCGTCGTTATTATCGTCGCTATTATCGTCGTTATTATCGGCGTTATTGTCGTCGATACTATCGTAGTTATTATCGTTGATATTATCCTCGTTATTATCATCGTTATAATCATCCTCACCGCTATTATCGTCGTTATTATCGTCGTTATTATCGTCGCTATTATCGTCGTTATTATCGTCGTTATTAACGTATTTACTATCATCGTTATTATCATCCTCATATTTATTATCATCGTTATTATCGTCATTATTATCGTCGATATTATCGTCTTTATTGTCGTCATATTATCGTCGTTATTATCGGCGTTATTTTCATCGTTATTATCATCGTTATTATCATCCTCATCGTTATTATCGTCGTTATAATCCTCGTTATTATCATCGTTATAATCATCCTCATCGCTATTATCGTCGTTATTATCGTCGTTATTATCATCGCTATTATCGTCTTTATTATCGTCATTATTATCGTCGTTATTATCGTCGCAATTATCGTCGCATTATCGTCGTTATAATCGTCGTTATTATCGTCGCTATTATCATCGTTATTATCATCCTCATCGTTATTATCCTCGTTATTATCGTCGCTATTATCGTCGTTATTATCGTCGTTAATATCGTCGTTATAATCGTCGTTATTATCGTCGCTATTATCATCGTTATTATCATCCTCATCGTTATTATCGTCGTTATTAACGTCATTATTATTGACGTTATTATCGTCGTTTATTATCATCGTTAAAATCATCCTCATCGCTATTATCGTCGTTAATGTCGTCGCTATTATCATCCTTATTATCGTCGTTATTATCGTCGCTATTATCGTCGCTATTATCGTCGATTTTATCGTCGTTATTATCATCGCTATATCGTCGTTATTATCATCGTTATTATCGTCGCTATTATCGTCGTTATTATCGTCGTTATTTTCGATGTTATTATCGTCGTTTTTGTCGTCGTTATTATCATTCTCATCGGTATAATCATCGCTATTATCATCGTTATTATCGTCGTTATTATCGTTGTTATTATCATCGTTATTATCGTCGCTATTATCGTCGTTATTATCGTCGTTATTATCGTCGTTTTTATCGTCGTTATTATCATTCTCATCGGTATATTCATCGCTATTATCGTCGTTATTAACGGCGTTATTATCGTCGATACTACCGTAGTTATTATCGTCGTTATTATCCTCGTTATTATCATCGTTATAATCATCCTCATCGCTATTATCGTCGTTATTATTGTCGTTATTATCGTCGCTATTATCGTCGTTAATATCGTCGTTATAATCGTCGTTATTATCGTCGTTATTATCGTTGTTATTATCATCCTCATTGTTTTTATTATCGTCGCTAATATCGTCATTATTATCATAGTTATTTTTGTTGATATTATCGTTGTTATTATCGTCGTTATTATCATCAATATTATTTTCACTATTATCGTCGTTATTATAGTCGTTATTACCATCCTCCTTGTTTTTATTATCGTCGTTATTATCGTCGTTATTATCGTCGTTATTATACTCGTTATTATCATCGTTATTATCATCCTCATCGTTATCATCCTCGTTATTTTCATCGTTATTATCATCCTCATCGTTATTATCGTCGTTATTATCGTCGTTATTATCCTCGTTTTTATCGTCGTTATCATTCTCATCGGTATAATTATCGCTATATCATCGTTATTATCGTCGTTATTATCGTCGTTATTATCCTCGTTTATATCATCGTTATTATCAACCTCATCGTTATTATCGTCGTCAATATCGTCGCTATTATCGTTGTTATTCTCGTCGTTATAATCGTCGTTATTATCGTCGCTATTATCGTCGTTATTATCATTCTTATTGGTATAATCATCGCTATATCGTCGTTATTATCGTCGTTATTATCATCATTATTATCATCTCTATTATCTTTGTTAATATCGTCGTTATTATCATCCTCTTTTTTTTTATTATCGTCGCTAATATCGTCATTATTATCGTAGTTGTTTTTGTTGCTATTATCGTTGTTATTATCGTCGTTATAATCATCAATATTATTATCACTATTATCGTTGTTATTATAGTCGTTATTACCATCCTCATTGTTTTTATTATCGTTGACATTATCGTCGTTATTATCGTCGTTATTATCATCCTCATTGTTTTTATTATCGTCGCTAATATCGTCATTATTATCGTAGTTATTTTTGTTGCTATTATCGTTGTTATTATCGTTGTTATTATCATCAATATTATTATCACTATTATCGTCGTTATTATCGTTGTTATTATCTTCGTTATTATCCTCGTTATTATCATCGTTATTATCGTCGTTATTATCGTCGTTATTATCCTCGTTTTTATCGTCGTTATCATTCTCATCGATATAATTATCGCTATATCATCGTTATTATCGTCGTTATTATCGTCGTTATTATCCTCGTTTATATCATCGTTATTATCAACCTCATCGCTATTATCAACGTTATTATCGTCGTTATTATCATCGTTATTATCGTCGCTATTATCGTCGTTATTATCGCCGTTATTATCGTCGTTTTTATCGTCGTTATCATTCTCATCGGTATAATCATCGCTATATCGTCGTTATTATCGTCGTTATTATCGTCGTTATTATCTTCGTTTAGCTCATCGTTATTATCGTCGTTAATATCGTCGTTATTATCGTTGTAATTATCGTCGTTATTATCATCGTTATTATCGTCGTTATTATTGTCGTTATTATCATCGTTATTATAGTCGTTATTGTCGTCGTTTTTATCGTCGTTATTATCATTCTCATCGGTATAATCATCGCTATTATCTTCGTTATTAAAGGCGTTATTATCGTCGATACTACCGTAGTTATTATGGTCGTTATTATCCTCGTTATTATCATCGTTATAATCATCCTCATCGCTATTATCGTTGTTATTATCGTCGTTATTAACGTCATTATTATCGACGTTATTATCGTCATTATTATCATCGTTATAATCATCCTAATCGCTATTATCGTCGTTAATGTCGTCGTTATTATCATCGCTATATCGTCGTTATTATCGTCGTTATTATCCTCGTTATTATCATCGTTATTATATTCTTCATCGTTATTATCCTCGTTATTATCATCGTAATTATCATACTCATCGTTATTTTCGTCGTTATTATCGTCGCTATTATCGTCGTTATTATCGTCGTTATTATCGTCGCAATTATCGTCGTTATTATCATCGTTATTATCATCGTTATTATCATTCTCATCGTTATTATCGTCGTTATTATCGCAGTTATTATCGTCGTCATAATCCTCGTTATTATCATCGTTATAATCATCCTCATAGCTATTATCGTCGTTAATGTCGTCGTTATTATCATCGCTATATCGTCGTTATTATCGTCGTTATTAACGTCGTCAATATCGTCGTTATTGTCGTCGTCATTATCGTCGTTTTTATCGTCGTTATTATCGGCGTTATTATCATCGTTATAGACATCCTCATCGTTATTATCGTCGTTAATATCGTCGTTATTATCCTCGATATTATCATCGTTATTTTCGTCGTTATTATCGTCGTTATAAACGTCATTCTAATCGACGTTATTATCGTGGTTATTATCGTCGTTAATAACGTCTTTATTATCATCGTTATTATCATAATCATATTTTTTTTCATCGTTATTATCGTCACTATTATTGTCGTTATTATCGTCGCTATTATCGTCGTAATTATCGTAGTTATTATTGTCGTTATAATCCTCGTTATAATCATCATTACAATCATCCTCATCGCTATTATCGTCGTTAATGTTGTCGTTATTATCATTGCTATATCGTCGTTATTATCGTCGTTATAGTCGTCGTTATTATCGTCGTTATTATCGTCGTTATTATCACTCTCATCGGTATAATCATCGCTATTATCGTCGTTATTATCGTCGTTATTATCGTCGTTATTGTCGTCGTTATTATCATCGTTATTAACATCTTTATTATCATCGTTATTATCATCGTTATTGACATCCTCATCGTTATTATCATCGTTATTGACATCCTCATCGTTATTATCGTCGCTAGTATCGTCGTTATTATCGTCGTTATTATCGTCATTATTATCGTCGATTTTATCGTCGTTATTATCACTCTCATCGGTATAATCATCGCTATTATCGTCGTTATTATCGGCGTTATTATCGTCGATACTATCGTAGTTATTATCGTCGTTATTATCCTCGTTCTTATCATCGTTATAATCATCCTCATCGTTATTATAGTCGTTATTATCGTCGTTATTATCGTCATTATTTACTACGTTATTATCGTCGTTATAATCGTCGTTATTAACGTCTATATTATCATCGTTATTATCATCCTCATATTTTATCATCGTTATTATCATCGTTATTATCATCGTTATTATCATCCTCTTCGTTATTATCGTCGTTATTAACGTCGTTGTTAACGTCGTTTTTATCGTCGGTATTATCATTTTCATCGGTATAATCATCGCTATTATCATCGTTATTATCGTCGCTATTATCGTCGTTATAATCGTCGTTATTATCGTCGCTATTATAATCGTTATTATCATCCTCATCGTTATTACCGTCGTTATTATCGTCGCTATTATCGTCATTATTATCGTCGTTATTATCGTCGTTATTATCGTCGTTATTCTCGTCGTTATTATCGTCGTTATTTAAGTCGTCAATATCGTCGTTATTATCGTCGTCATTATCGTCGTTAATATCGCCGTTTTTATCGTCGTTATTATACTTGTTATTATCATCGTTATGGACATCCTCATCGTTATTATCGTCGTTAATATAGTCGTTATTATCCTCGTTATTAGCATTATTATTATCATCCTCATCGTTATTTTCGTCGTTATTATTGTCGCTATTATCGTAGTTATTATCGTCGTTATTAACGTCTTTACTATCATCGTTATTATCATAGTCATATTTATTATCATCGTTATTATCGTCACTATTATCGTCGTTATTATCGTCGTTATTGTCGTCGTTATTATCGTCGTTATTATCGTCGTTATTTTCATCGTTATTATCATCGTTATTATCATCCTCATCGTTATTATCGTAGTTATTATCGTCGTTATAAGCCTCGATATTATCATCGTTATAATCATCCTCATCGCTATTATCGTCGTTATAATCGTCGTTATTATCTTCGCTATTATCGTCGTTATTATCGTTGTTATTAACGTCTTTATTATCATCGTTATTATCATCCTCATATTTATTATCATAGTTATTATCGTCACTATTATCGTCGTTATTATCGTCGATATTGTTGTCGTTATTTTCGTCGTTATTACCGTCGTTATTATCCTTGTTATTATCATCGTTATGGACATCCTAATCGTTATTATCGTCGTTAATATCGTCGTTATTATCCTCGTTATTATCATCGTTATTATCATCCTCATCGTTATTATCGTCGTTATTATCCTCGTTATTATCATCGTTATAATCATCCTCATCGCTCTTATCGTCGTTATTATCGTCGTTATTAACGTCACTATTATCGTCGTTATAATCGTCGTTATTAACGTCTATATTATCATCGTTATTATCATCCTCATATTTTATCATCGTTATTATCATCGTTATTATCATCGTTATTATCATCCTCATCGTTATTATCGTCGTTATTAACGTCGTTATTAACGTCGTTTTTATCGTCGTTATTATCATTTTCATCGGTATAATCATCGCTATTATCATTGTTATTATCGTCGCTATTATCGTCGTTATAATCGTCGTTATTATCGTCGCTATTATAATCGTTATTATCATCCTCATCGTTATTACCGTCGTTATTATCGTCGCTATTATCGTCATTATTATCGTCGTTATTATCGTCGTTATTATCGTCGTTATTCTCGTCGTTATTATCGTCGTTATTTAAGTCGTCAATATCGTCGTTATTATCGTCGTCATTATCGTCGTTAATATCGCCGTTTTTATCGTCGTTATTATACTTGTTATTATCATCGTTATGGACATCCTCATCGTTATTATCGTCGTTAATATAGTCGTTATTATCCTCGTTATTAGCATTATTATTATCATCCTCATCGTTATTTTCGTCGTTATTATTGTCGCTATTATCGTAGTTATTATCGTCGTTATTAACGTCTTTACTATCATCGTTATTATCATAGTCATATTTATTATCATCGTTATTATCGTCACTATTATCGTCGTTATTATCGTCGTTATTGTCGTCGTTATTATCGTCGTTATTATCGTCGTTATTTTCATCGTTATTATCATCGTTATTATCATCCTCATCGTTATTATCGTAGTTATTATCGTCGTTATAAGCCTCGTTATTATCATCGTTATAATCATCCTCATCGCTATTATCGTCGTTATAATCGTCGTTATTATCTTCGCTATTATCGTCGTTATTATCGTTGTTATTAACGTCTTTATTATCATCGTTATTATCATCCTCATATTTATTATCATAGTTATTATCGTCACTATTATCGTCGTTATTATCGTCGATATTGTTGTCGTTATTTTCGTCGTTATTACCGTCGTTATTATCCTTGTTATTATCATCGTTATGGACATCCTAATCGTTATTATCGTCGTTAATATCGTCGTTATTATCCTCGTTATTATCATCGTTATTATCATCCTCATCGTTATTATCGTCGTTATTATCGTCGTTAATATCGTCGCTATTATCGTCGCTATAATCGTCGTTATTATCGTCGTTATTATCGTCGCTATTATCGTAGTTATTAACGTCTTTATTATCATCTTTATTATCACCCTCATATTTGTTATCATCGTTATTATCGTCAATATTATTGTCGTTATTATCGTCATTATTGTCGTCGTTATTACCGTCGATATTATCGTCGTTATTATCGTCGTTATTATCATTGTTATTATCATCCTCATCGTTATTATCGTCGTTATTATCGTAGTTATTATCGTCGTTATAATCCTCGTTATTATCATCGATATTATCATCCTCATCGCTATTATCGTCGTTATTATCATCGTTATTATCGTCGTTATTATCTTCGTTATTATCGTCGTTATTATCGTCGTTAATATCGTCGTTTTTATCATCGTTATTATCATTCTCATCGGTGTAATCATCGATATATCGTCGTTAATATCGTCGTTATTATCATCTCTATTATCGTCGTTATTATCCTCGTTAATATCATCGTTATTATCGTCGCTATTATCGTCGTTATTATCGTCGTTATTATCGTCGTTATTATCTTCGTTTTTATCGTCGTTATTATCATTCTCATCGGTATAATCATCGATATTATCGTCGTTATTATCGTCGTTATAATCGTCGTTATTATCGTCGCAATTATAATCGTTATTATCATCCTCATTGTTATTATCGTCGTTATTATCGTCATTATTAACGTCATTATTATCGACGTTATTATCATCCTCATTGTCTTTATTATCGTCGCTAATATAGTCATTATTATTGTAGATATTTTTGTTGTTATTTATTTGTTATTATCGTCATTATTATCATCAATATTATTATAACTATTATCGTCGTTATTATAGTCGTTATTACTATCCTCATTGTTTTTAATATCGTAGTTATTATCGTCGTTATAATCCTCGTTATTATCATTGGTATAATCATCCTCATCGCTATTATCGTCGTTAATGTCGTCGTTATTATCATCGCTATATCGTCGTTATTTTCGTCTTTATTATCTCCGCTATTATCGTCGTTATTATCGTAGTTATTAACGTCGTCAATTTCGTCGTTATTATCGTCGTTATTATCCTTTTTATTATCATCGTTATTATCATTCTCATCGGTGTAATCATCGATATATCGTCGTTATTATCGTCGTTATTATCATCTCTATTATCGTCGTTATTATCCTCGTTAATGTCTTCGCTATTATCATCGCTATATCGTCGTTATTATCATCGTTATTATCGTCGTTATTATCTTCGTTTTTATCGTCGTTATTATCATTCTCATCGGTATAATCATCGCTATTATCGTTGTGATTATCGTCGTTATTATCGTCGTTATTATCGTCGTTGTTATCATCGTTATTATCATCGTTATTATCATCCTCATCATTATTATCGTCGTTATTATCGTAGTTATTATCGTCGTTATAATCCTCGTTATTATCATCGTTATAATCATCCTCATCGCTATTGTCCTCGTTAATGTCTTCGCTATTATCATCGCTATATCGTCGTTATTATCGTCGTTATTATCATGTTTATTATTATCCTCATCGTTATTATCGTCGTTAATATCGTCGTTATTATCATCGTTATTATCATCCTCATCGTTATTATCGTCGTTATTATCATCATTATTATCGTCGTTATTATCTTCGTTATTATCGTCGTTATTATCGTCGTTAATATCGTCGTTTTTATCATCGTTATTATCATTCTCATCGGTGTAATCATCGATATATCGTCGTTATTATCGTCGTTATTATCATCTCTATTATCGTCGTTATTATCGTCGTTATTATCGTCGTTATTATCGTCGTTTTTATCGTCGTTATCATTCTCATCGGTATAATCATCGCTATATCGTCGTTATTATCGTCGTTATTATCGTCGTTATTATCTTCGTTTATATCAGCGTTATTATCGTCGTTAATATCGTTGTTATTATCGTCGTAATTATCGTCGTTATTATCATCGTTATTATCGTCGTTATTATCGTCGTTACTATCGTCGTTATTATAGTCGTTATTATCGTCGTTTTTTCGTCGTTATTATCATTCTCATCGGTATAATCATCGCTATTATCTTCGTTATTAAAGGCGTTATTATCGTCGATACTACAGTAGTTATTATGGTCGTTATTATCCTCGTTATTATCATCGTTATTATCATCCATATTTATTATTATCGTTCTTATCGTCACAATTATCGTCGTAATTGTCGTTGTTATTATCGTCGTTATCATCGTCGTTATTATCATCGTTATTATCATCGTTATTATCATCCTCATCTTTATTATCGTCGTTATTATCGTAGTTATTATCGTCGTTATAATCCTCTTTATTATCATCGTTATAATCATCCTCATCGCTATTATCGTCGTTAATGACGTCGTTATTATCATCACTATATCGTCGTTATTATCGTCGTTATTATCGTCGCTATTATCGTCGCTATTATCGTCGTTATTATCGTCGCTATTATCGTCGCTAATATCGTCATAGTAATCGTTGTTATTTTTGTTGCTATTATTGTTGTTATTATCGTCGCTATTATCATCAATATTATTATCACTCTTATCGTCGTTATTATATTCGTGATTACCATCCTCATTGTTTTTATTATCGTCGTTATTATCGTCGCTATTATCGTCGTTATTATCGTCGTTATTAACGTCGTCAATATCGTCGTTATTATCGTCGTTAATGTCGTCGTTATTATCATTGCTATATCGTCGTTATTATCGTCGCTATAGTCGTCGTTATAATCGTCGTTATTATCGTCGCTATTATCATCGTTATTATCATCCTCATCGTTATTATACTTGTTATTATCGTCGTTATTATCATCAATATTATTATCACTATTATCGTCGTTATTATCGTCTTTATTATCCTCGTTAATATCATCGTTATTATCATCCTCATCGTTATTATCGTCGTTAATATCGTCGTTATTATCGTCGTTATTATCTTCGTTATTATCATCGTTATTATCGTCGCAATTATCGTCGTTATTATTGTCGTTATTATCGTCGTCATTATCGTCGTCATTATCTTCGTTTTTATCGTCGTTAATATCATTCTCATCGATATAATCATCTCTATTATCGTCGTTATTATAGTCGTTATTATCATCGTCATTGTTTTTATTATCGTCGCTAATATCGTCATTATTGTCGTAGTTGTTTTTGTTGCTATTATCGTTGTTATTATCGTCGTTATAATCATCAATATTATTATCACTATTATCGTCGTTATTATAGTCGTTATTACCATCCTCATTGTTTTTATTATCGTTGACATTATCGTCGTTATTATCGTCGTTATTATCATCCTCATTGTTTTTATTATCGTCGCTAATATCGTCATTATTATCGTAGTTATTTTTGTTGCTATTATCGTTGTTATTATCGTTGTTATTATCATCAATATTATTATCACTATTATCGTCGATATTATAGTCGTTATTACCATCCTCATTGTTTTTATTATCGTAGTTATTATCGTTGTTATTATCTTCGTTATTATCCTGGTTATTATCATCGTTATTATCATCCTTATCGTTATTATCGTCGTTATTATCGTCGTTATTATCCTCGATTTTATCGTCGTTATCATTCTCATCGCTATAATTATCGCTATATCATCGTTATTATCGTCGTTATTATCGTCGTTATTATCATCCTCATTGTTTTTATTATCGTCGCTAATATCGTCATTATTGTCGTAGTTATTTTTGTCGATATTATCGTTGTTATTATCGTTCTTATTATCATCAATATTATTATCACTTTTATCGTCGTTATTATAGTCGTTATTACCATCCTCATTGTTTTTATTATCGTAGTTATTATCGTTGTTATTATCTTCGTTATTATCCTCGTTATTATCATCGTTATTATCATCCTTATCGTTATTATCGTCGTTATTATCGTCGTTATTATCCTCGTTTTTATCGTCGTTATCATTCTCATCGCTATAATTATCGCTATATCATCGTTATTATCGTCGTTATTATCGTCGTTATTATCGTCGTTATTATCCTCGTTTATATCATCGTTATTATCAACCTCATCGTTATTATCGTCGTCAATATCGTCGTTATTATCAACGTTATTATCGTCGTTATTTTCGTCGCTATTATCGTCGTTATTATCGTCGTTATTATCGTCGTTATTATTGTCGTTTTTATCGTCGTTATTATCATTCTCATCGGTATAATCATCGCTATTATCGTCGTTATTATCGGCGTTATTATCGTCGAAACTATCGTAGTTATTATCGCCGTTATTATCCTCGTTATTATCATCGTTATAATCATCCTCATCGCTATTATCGTCGTTATTATCGTCGTTATTATCGTCGCTATTATCGTCGTTAATATCGTCGTTATAATCGTCGTTATTATCGTCGTTATTATCGTCGTTATTATCAGCCTCATTGTTTTTATTATCGTCGCTAATATCGTCATTATTATCATAGTTATTTTTGTTGATGTTATCGTTGTTATTATCGTCGTTATTATCATCAATATTATTTTCACTATTATCGTCGTTATTATAGTCGTTATTACCATCCTCATTGTTTTTATTATCGTCGTTATTATCGTCGTTATTATCGTCGTTATTATACTCGTTATTATCATCGTTATTATCATCCTCATCGTTATTATCCTCGTTATTATCATCGTTATTATCATCCTCATCGTTATTATCGTCGTCAATATCGTCCTTATTATCGTCGTTATTATCGTCGTTATAATCATCGTTATTATCGTCGCTATTATCGTTGTTATTATCCACGATATTATCGTCGTTATTAACGTCTTTACTATCATCGTTATTATCATCCTCATATTTATTATCATCTTCATCATCGTCACTATTATCGTCGTTATTATCGTCGTTATTGTCGTCTTTATTATCGTCGTTATTAACGTCTTTATTATCATTGTTATTATCATCGTTATTGACATCCTCATCGTCATTATCGTAGTTAATATCGTCGTTATTATCCTCGTTATTATCATCGTTATTATCATCCTCATCGTTATTATCGTCGTTATAAACGTCATTATTATCGACGTTATTATCGTCGTTATTATCATTCTCATCGGTATAATCATCGCTATATCGTCGTTATTATCGTCGGTATTATCATCATTATTATCATCTCTATTATCGTCGTTATTATCGACGTTATTATCATTCTCATTGTTTTTATTATCGTCCCTAATATCGTCATTATTGACGTAGTTATTTTTGTTGCTATTATCGTTGTTATTATCGTCCTTATTATCATCAATATGATTATCACTATTATCGTCGTTATTATTGTCGTTATTACCGTCCTCATGTTTTGTATTATCGTCGTTATTATCATCGCTATATCGTCGTTATTATCGTCGTTATTATCATCGTTATTATTGTCGTTATTATCCTCGTTAATATCATCGTTATTTTCATCCTCTTCGTTATTATCGTCGTTAATATCGTCGTTATTATCGTCGTTATTATCGTGGTTATTATCATCGTTATTATAGTCGCAATTATCGTCCTTATTATCGTCGTTATTATCGTCGTTATTATCGTCGTTTTTATCGTCGTTATCATTCTCATCGGTATAATCATCGCTATATCGTCGTTATTATCGTCTTTATTATCGTCGTTATTATCTTCGTTTATATCAGCGTTATTATCGTTGTTAATATCGTCGTTATTATCGTCGTTATTATCGTCGTTATTATCATCGTTATTATCGTCGTTATTATCGTCGTTACTATCGTCGTTATTATAGTCGTTATTATCGTCGTTTTTATCGTCGTTATTATCATTCTCATCGGTATATTCATCGCTATTATCTTCGTTATTATCGTCGATACTACAGTAGTTATTATGGTCGTTATTATCCTCGTTATTATCATCGTTATAATCATCCTCATTGCTATTATCGTTGTTATTATCGTCGTTATTAACGTCATTATTATCGACGTTATTATCGTTGTTATTATCGTCGTTATTAACGTCTTTATTATCATCGTTATTATCATCCTCATATTTATTATTATCGTTCTTATCGTCACTATTATCGTCGTAATTGTCGTTGTTATTATCGTCGTTATCCTCGTCGTTATTATCATCGTTATTATCATCGTTATTATCATCCTCTTCTTTATTATCGTCGTTATTATCGTAGTTATTATCGTCGTTATAATCCTCTTTATTATCATCGTTATAATCATCCTCATCGCTATTATCGTCGTTAATGACGTCGTTATTATCATCACTATATCGTCGTTATTATCGTCATTATTATCGTCGCTATTATCGTCGGTATTATCGTCGTTATTATCGTCGCTATTATCGTCGTTATTATCGGCGTTATTATCGTCGATACTATCGTAGTTATTTTCGTCGTTATTGTAATTTTTATTATCATCCTCATCGCTATTATCGACGTAATGTCGTCGTTATTATCATCGCTATTATCGTTGTTATTATCGTCATTATTATCGTCGTTATTATCGTCGCTAATGTCGTCGTTATTATCGTCGTTATAATCGTCGTTATTATCGTTGTTATAATCATCCTCATCGCTATTATCGTCGTTAATGTCGTCGTTATTTTCATCGCTATATCGTCGTTATTATCGTCGTTAATATCGTCGCTATTATCGTCGTTATTATTGTCATTATTATCGTCGATTTTATCGTCGTTATTATCACTCTCATCGGTATAATCATCGCTATTATCGTCGTTATTATCGGCGTTATTATCGTCGATACTAGCGTATTTATTATCGTCGTTATTATCCTCGTTATTATCATCGTTATAATCATCCTCATCGCTATTATCCTCGTTATTATCGTCGTTATTATCGTCGTTATTATCATCATTATTATCATTTCTATTATCGTCGTTTTTATCGTCGTTATAATCGTCGTTATTATCGTTGTTATAATCATCCTCATCGCTATTATCGTCGTTAATGTCGTCGTTACTTTCATCGCTATATCGTCTATATTATCGTCGTTATTATCGTCGCTATTATCGTCGTTATTATCGTCGTTATTGTCGTCGCTATTATCGTCGTTAATATCGTCGTTATTATGGTCATTATTGTCGACGTTATTATCGTCGTTATTATCGTCGTTATTAACGTATTTATTATGATCGTTATTATCATCCTCATATTTATTATTATCGTTCTTTTCGTCACTATTATCGTCGTTATTATCGTCGTTATTGTCGTCGTTATTATCGGCGTTATTGTCGTCGTTATTATCATCGTTATTATCATCGTTATTATCATCCTCATCGTTATTATCGTCGTTATTAACGTCGTTATTATGGTCGTTTTTATCGTCGTTATTATCATTCTCATCGGTATAATCATCGCTATTATCGTCGTTATTATCGGCGTTATTATCGTCGATACAATCGTAGTTTTTATCGTCGTTATTATCCTCGTTATTATCATCGTAATTATAATCCTCATCGTTATTTTCGTCGTTATTATCGTCGCTATTATCGTCGCTATTATCGTCGTTATTATCGTCGTTATTGTCGTCGCTATTATCATCGCTATTATCGTCTTTATTATCGTCATTATTATCGTCGTTATTATCGTCGCTATTATCATCGTTATTATCATCCTCATCGTTATTATCCTCGTTATTATTGTCGCTATTATCGTCGTTATTATCGTCGTTATTATCGTCGCTATTATCGTCGTTAATATCGTCGTTATAATCGTCGTTATTATCGTCGCTATTATCATCGTTATTATCATCCTCATCGTTATTATCGTCGTTATTAACGTCATTATTATCATCGTTATTATCGTCGTTTTTATCGTCCTTATTATCATTCTCGTCGGTATAATCATCGTTATTATCGTCGATATTCTCGGCGTTATTATCGTCGATACTATCGTAGTTATTATCGTCGTTATTATCCTCGTTATTATCATCATTATAATCATCCTCATCGCTATTATCGTCGTTATTATCGTCGTTATTATCGTCGTTATTATCATCGTTATAATCATCCTCATCGCTATTATCGTCGTTATTATCGTCGTTATTATCATCGCTATTATCGTCTTTATTATCGTCATTATTATCGTCGTTATTATCGTCGCAATTATCGTCGCTATTATCGTCGTTATAATCGTCGTTATTATCGTCGTTATTAACGACGTTATTATCATCAATATTTTTATTACTATTATCGTCGTTATTATAGTCGTTATTATTCTCGTTTTCATCATTGTTATGGACATATCGTTATTATCGTCGTTAATATAGTCGTTATTATCCTCGTTATTATCATCGTTATTATCATCCTCATCGTTATTATCGTTGTTAATATCGTCGTTATAATCCTCGTTATTATCATAGTTATAATCATCCTCATCGCTATATCGTCGTTATTATCGTCGTTATTATCGTCGGTATTATCGTCGTTATTATCGTCGTTATAACCTTCGTTATTATCGTCATTATTATCGTCGATTTTGTCGTCGTTATTATCACTCTCATCGGTATTATCATCGCTATTATCGTCGTTATTATCGGCGTTATTATCGTCGATAATATCGTAGTTATTATCGTCGTTATTATCCTCGTTATTATCATCGTTATAATCATCCTCATCGCTATTATCCTCGTTATTATCGTCATTATTATCGACGTTATTATCATCCTCATATTTTATCAT
Organism: Dolichovespula media; assembly: GCA_911387685.1. Classification (NCBI taxonomy): domain Eukaryota; kingdom Metazoa; phylum Arthropoda; class Insecta; order Hymenoptera; family Vespidae; genus Dolichovespula; species Dolichovespula media. Next base: position 22,806,942 of record OU426851.1, read on the forward strand.
CGTTATTATCATCGTTATTATCGTCGTTATTATCGTCGTTAATATCATCGCTATTATCGTCGTTATTATCGTTGTTATTATCGTCGTTATAATCCTCGTTATTATCATCGTTATTATCATCCTCATCGCTATTATCGTCGTTATTATCATTGCAATATCGTCGTTATTATCGTCATTATTATAGTCGCTATTATCGTCTTCATTATCGTCGTTATTATCGTCGCTATTATCTTCGTTATTATCGTCGTTATTATCGTCGTTATTATCGTCGCTATTATCATCGTTATTATCATCCTCATCGCTATTTTCGTCGTTAATGTCGTCGTTATTATCATCGCTATATCGTCGCTATTTTCGTCGTTATTATCGTCGCTATTTTCGTCGTTATTATCGTCGTTATTTTCATCGTTATTATCATCGCTATTATCATTTTCATCGTCATTATCGTCGTTATTGTCGTCGTTATTATCGTCGTTATTATCGTCGTTATTTTCATCGTTATTATCATCGTTATTATCATCCTCATCGTTATTATCGTCGTTTATATCGTCGTTATAATCATCGTTATTATCGTCGCTATTATCGTCATTATTATCATCGTTATTATCGTCGTTAATATCGTCTTTTTTATCGTCGTTATTATCATTCTCATCGCTATTATCGTCGTTAATGTCGTCGTTATTATCATCGCTATATCGTCGTTATTATCGTAGTTATTATCATCAATACTATTTTCACTATTATTGTCGTTATTATAGTCGTTATTACCATCCTCATTGTTTTTATTATCATCGTTATTATCATCGTTATTATCATCCTCATCGTTATTATCGACGTTATTGTCGTCGTTATTATCGTCGTTATTAACGTCTTTATCATCATCGTTATTATCATCCTCATATTTATTATCATCGTCTTTATCGTCACTGTTATCGTCGTTATTATCATCGTTATTTTCGTCGTTATTATTGCCGTTATTAACGTCTTTATTATCATCGTTATTATCATCGTTATTGACATCCTCATCGTTATTATCGTCGTTTATATCGTCGTTATAATCATCGTTATTATCGTCGCTATTATCGTCATTATTATCATCGTTATTATCGTCGTTAATATCGTCTTTTTTATCGTCGTTATTATCATTCTCATCGCTATTATCGTCGTTAATGTCGTCGTTATTATCATCGCTATATCGTCGTTATTATCGTAGTTATTATCATCAATACTATTTTCACTATTATTGTCGTTATTATAGTCGTTATTACCATCCTCATTGTTTTTATTATCATCGTTATTATCGTCGTTATTATCCTCGTTATTATCATCGTTATTATCATCCTCATCGTTATTATCCACGTTATTATCATCGTTATTATCATCCTCATAGTTATTATCATCGTCAATATCGTCGTTAATATCGTCGCTATTATCGTCGTTATAATCGTCGTTATTATCGTCGCTATTATCATCGTTATTATCATCCTCATCGTTATTATCGTCGTTATTATCGTCGTTATTAACGTCAATATTGTCGAAGTTATTATCGTCGTTATTATCATCGTTATAATCATTTTCATCACTATTATCGTCGTTAAAGTCGTCGTTATTATCATCGCTATATCGTCGTTATTATCGTCGTTATTATCATCAATATTATCATATCTATTATCGTCGTTATTATCGTCGTTATTATCATCCTCATTGTTTTTATTATCGTCGCTAATATCGTCATTATTATAGTAGTTATTTTTGTTGCTATTATCGTTGTTATTATCGTCGTTATTATCATCAATATTATTATCACTATTATCGTCGTTATTATAGTCGTTATTACCATCCTCATTGTTTTTATTATCGTCGTTATAATTGTCGTTATTATCGTCGTTATTATCGTCGTTATTATAGTCGTTATTATCATCGTTATTATCATCCTCATCGCTATTATCGTCGATATTATCGGCGTTATTATCGTCGATACTATCGTAGTTATTATCGTCGTTATTATCCTCGTTATTATCATCGTTATAATCATCCTCATCGCTATTATCGTCGTAATGTCGTCGTTATTATCATCGCTATTATCGTCGATATTATCGGCGTTATTATCGTCGATACTATCGTAGTTATTATCGTCGTTATTATCCTCGTTATTATCATCGTTATAATCATCCTCATCGCTATTATCGTCGTTATTATCGTCGTTATTATCATCGTAATTATCATCCTCATCGTTATTACCGTCGTTAATATCGTCGTTATTATCGTCGTTATTATCGTCGTTATTATCATAGTTATTATCGTCGTTATTATCATCGTTATAATCATCCTCATCGCTATTATCGTCGTTAATGTCGTCGTTATTATAATCGCTATATCGTCGTTATTATATAGATAATAACGACGATAATAACGACGAGAATAACGACGATAATAACGACGATAATAGTGACGATAATTACGATGATAATAAATATGAGGATTATAATAACGATGATAATAAAGACGTCAATAACGACGATAATAACAACGATAATAACGTCGATAATAATGACGTTAATAACGACGATAATAACAACGATATTAACGATGAGGATGAAAATAACGATGATAATAACAACGATATTAACGATGAGGATGAAAATAACGATGATAATAGCTACGATAAAACGACTATTATAACGACGATAATGGCGATGATAATAACGAAGATAATAACGACGATAATAGCAACGATAATAACGAAGAAAATAACGATGAGGATGATAATAACGATGATTATAACGAGGATAATAACGGAGATATTAAGGACGATAATAACGATGAGGATGTCAATAACGATGATAATAACGACGATAATAACGACGATAATGAAGACGATAATAGCGACGATTATAACGACGATAATAACGACGATAATAGCGATGAGGATGACTATAACGATGATAATAACTAGGATAATAACGACGATAATAACTACGATAATATCGACGATAATAACGCCGATAATATCGACGATAATAGCGATGATTATACCGATGAGAATGATAATAACGACGATAAAAACGACGATAATAACGACGATAATAACGACGATAATAACGGCGATAATAGCGACGATAATAACGATGATAATAACGACGCTAATAACGACGATATTAGCGACGATAATAACGATGAGGATGATAATAACGATGATAATAACGATGATATTAACGACGATAATAACGACGATAATAACGACGACAATAACGACGATAATAACGACGATAATAGTGACGATAATAACGATGAGGATTATAATAACGAAGATAATAGCGACGATAATAACGACGATTATAACGACGATAATAACGTCGATAAAAGCGACGATAATAACGACCACAATAATGACGATAATAGCGACGATAATAACGACGAAAATAACGATGAGGATTATAATAACGAGGATAATAACGCCGATAATAACGACGATATAGTGATGATTATATCGATGAGAATGATAATAACGACGATAATAAGGACGATAATAACGACGATAATAAGGACGATAATAACGACGATAATAACGATGATAATAACGACGATAATAACGACGATAATAACGACGATATTAACGACGATAATAACGATGAGGATGATAATAACGATGATAATAACGAGGATAATAACGACGATAATAACGACGATAATAACGACGATAATAACGACGATAATAGCGTCTGTAATTAATAGATAAATCGAACGTTCCGGTAATGTCATCTCTATCGTATTCACCATGCGTGCTTTCGTCCTATCGTCATGGCAACGTAGCGACATGCTATTTTGAAGTTCCGCGCCGCAACGGTAGGTGGTGCGTATGCGCGCACAGCTTCTGGCTCTCCCCTCCACACCAAGCTCCTTCCTCCCGCTGCATTGTAAAAGCGAACGTGTCCATATTGTTTCCTAGTGTCGTTAATTTTTTCCTTTCGAACTATTTCTATACTCTATATTATCTTCTATATATCTATATATCCTTATCTCTTATTTTGCGTGCACATTTAATTAGTGATTTCTGGTGTTCTTTCGATCGAATCAAGAGATCGTCATCGTCATCGTCATTGTCGTCGTCATCAACGATAATTCGACAGCTGAACACTGCGATTGAAGGATAAAAAGAAGAATGGAACGATCATACTACTTTTAAATATTCTACGAGGTACATTTTTAATTTATATTTTTTAATGTCTGTGTAATGATATATATATATATATATAATATTGATTTTAAACTTTCGTTCCCAAGGGAATCTCAAGAATATTTTACATATTATTTGCCAGTCGCGTGGATGTGGTTGCAAGTTAAAACCACAGAGAGGGGGAGGGAATAATAAAAAAAGCTGGTGGTAAATACTTATTCTTAACTGTCTTTTTACGTATGTAGTTTTAATCGTACATTTTCACGGTCATAAGCTCGTTCAATCGATTGTTGGATTACTTACATAAAAATACCTAACTACGTAATACTTGGGAAGAATTGTATAGGCACATAGGATATAGTATTCCTGTAATTTGAAATCAAGCGATTTTAGTATTAAATATTCTTTCTGTATATAACGATTATTCTCCTTTTTTCTTTCTTTCTTTCTTCCTTTCTTTCTTTCTTTTTTTCTTCCTTTCTTCCTTCTTTTCTTTCTTTCTTTCTTTCTTTCTTTTCTTCTTTCTTTCTTTCTTTCTTTCTTTCTTTCTTTCTTTCTTTCTTTGGATCGCTTTAATGAGTAGCATAATGTCGGCAAAGTTGTTGCTTTTTCTTTTTTTTTTTTTTTTATCTTATAGGTTATCCTCGATTGTAATACGCGTACATAATTAATGCCGATACAGTTTTTACTTAGTCGTGACACTTTTCAAAGTTATTTTGGGACGACATGAATTAATTAATAGTCGGAAATATTAACGTCAATCACGTTCTTTTTTTTCTTTATTCTTTTTTTCTTTTTGTTTCTTTAGTTTCTTTCCTTTTTTTTTCAATCAATTATTCGTCGCATCAACGTAATATTTTTCGATCTTAATTAATTTCGATTATCCTTCAGTAGTATGATCATTCGAATTGATTATTTATTTATGCGTTATTTAAATTAAATCAAGTTTATTTGATAGCAATAATTTAATAAGGTTATATGTAGATGTAAACATAACCTATAACGCTTAGGTCAGATACGGGCGCGCGAAAACGCGTAAAACAAATATGATAACAATTATCATGAGTTAATAGGTATTACGACGTAAAATCGTTCATCGTTCATCGCAGATAATCGATCGAATGATTAATTTTTTCTTTTCTTCATTTTTTTTTTCGATTTGAAATTAGCCTCAATTTACGTTCGATTGAACCCGAATTATTTTTCCCCTCCCCGCCTTTTGAATAAACTAATCGATTGCTATCGCGTTGTTTTAGCCAAACACATAACTATCGTAGTTAACGTAATTGTTGTACTTGCGTCTCATTTTCTATCAAGTTTCCGGCCATTTCAACATTCGATGCGTAACCAATTATCCTGTTCGAATAGATCGATACACCGTATCTAACACGTGCAGATAGGAAATACATAGAAAGAGAAGGGTATATATACAGATAGATAGATAGATGGATAGAGAGAGAGAGAGAGAGAGAGAGAGAGAGAGAGAGAGAGAGAGAGAGAGAGAAAGTACACTTGGCCGTTTTATCTGAAGAAGGTTTAAAATAGCGAAATATTTCTATAGAGCAGACATAAATCGTGGATTTCTAATGGGTTATACAGAGGACTAACATTGAACGTATACTTTATCGGTGATTCAAAGCTAAGAGAACTTGTAGTTGGTAGAGGGTACACACTATTCGCGCATCAGAAAGTATAAAAAGCTTTAACCTCGAACTGGCATTGATGAGCCAATCTTGCATCGATGGTAGATCGTACGTTTCCGTAGAAATAAATGAAAGAAAGATAAAAAGGGGAAGAAGACAAAATAAAAAAAAAAATTAAAAAAATGTTCGAAAAGGACAAAAATGAAGAAGAAGAAGGATGGAAAAGGAGCTCGTGAATAAACCCATTGGCGTGTAATCAGTACGTAAAAATATCCTACGGCAATTTAATAACCCGATATGGCAGCTCTCTTATTTCTCTATTTCAGTATCTATCTATCTATCTATCTATCTATCTATCTATCTATCTCTCTCTATAACTCTTATGTTTCTTTTTTCTTTCCCTCTTTCTATTTTTTTTTTTTTTATTTTATCCCTGTAGGAGGTATTCGGTATTTCTTGAGCGATTGGCCGAACGAATTTTAGATTTTTCATTATTTCTTTTATTTTATTTTTTTTCTTTCTATGGTCGTTCTCATGATTGACACAATTAAGCAAACAAAAAGATACATGGACATATGTATTCATATGAACAAGTATAAAATCAATAATACTATTGCATAATTTCTAGTAGGTATCTGAAACTAAACAGAACGAAAAAAGGGAAGAAAAGATAAGGAAAAAGAAAAGTACGAAAGAAAAATATATAGCGTATATATTAAATAATTAAAATTTTCTACGGGTATTTTTGAAAGATTTCTAAAACGTTAATCTTTCGGAGCTGATGGATAGATAAATACGATCGCGTCTTCACATGATTTCCTGTAAACGATTATATGACAGCTACGTCTTTTACATTAGATCGCGGACTGTCATGATGATGTTATACCATTTTAAAACGGCATCGTCTTTTACATTAGATCGCGGACTGTCATGGTGACGTAATACGATGTTTATCGGCAACGTCGTATAGACACGATCGGGCATGCACCTCCAGATGTAAGCACGATTATATAACAGTAACCTGCTCGTGCATATACGTCCACGTAAAACATGTGTATATATACATACATATACATATATATATATATATATATATATATATATATATATATATATATAAATATGTGTATAAATATATATATATATATCTATATGTATAAATATATGTGTATACATAATTTATCGTCGTTATTATCATCGTTATTATCCTTGTTATTATCATCGTTATTAACATCCTCATCGTTAATATCGTCGTTAATATCGTCGTTATTATCCTCGTTATTATCATCGTTATTATCATCCTCATCGTTATTTTCGTCGTTATTATCGTCGCTATTATCGTCGTTATTATCGTCGTTATTATCGTCGCTATTATCGTCGTTATTATCGTCGTTATAATCGTCGTTATTATCGTCGCTATTGTCATCGTTATTATCATCCTCAACGTTATTATCGTTGTTATTATCGTCGTTATTATCATCAATATTATTATCACTATTATCGTCGTTATTATCGTCTTTATTATCCTCGTTATTATCATCGTTATTAACATCCTCATCGTTAATATCGTCGTTAATATCGTCGTTATTATCCTCGTTATTATCATCGTTATTATCATCCTCATCGTTATTTTCGTCGTTATTATCGTCGTTATTATCGTCGTTATAATCGTCGTTATTATCGTCGCTATTATCATCGTTATTATCATCCTCATCGTTATTATCGTTGTTATTATCGTCGTTATTATCATCAATATTATTATCACTATTATCGTCGTTATTATCGTCTTTATTATCCTCGTTATTATCATCGTTATTATCATCCTCATCGATATTATCGTCGTTAATATCGTCGTTATTATCGTCGTTATTATCTTCGTTATTATCATCGTTATTATCGTCGCAATTATCGTCGTTATTATCGTCGTCATTATCGTCGTCATTACCGTCGTTTTTATCGTCGTTAATATCATTCTCATCGATATAATCATCTCTATTATCGTCGTTATTATAGTCGTTATTATCATCCTCATTGTTTTTATTATCGTCGCTAATATCGTCATTATTGTCGTAGTTATTTTTGTTGATATTATCGTTGTTATTATCGTCGTTATTATCATCAATATTATTTTCACTATTATCGTCGTTATTATAGTCGTTATTACCATCCTCATTGTTTTTATTATCGTCGTTATTATCGTCGTTATTATCGTCGTTTTTATCGTCGTTATTATCATTCTCATCGGTATAATCATCGCTATTATCGTCGTTATTATCGGCGTTATTATCGTCGATACTATCGTAGTTATTATCGTCGTTATTATCCTCGTTATTATCATCGTTATAATCATCCTCATCGCTATTATCGTCGTTATTATCGTCGTTATTATCGTCGCTATTATCGTCGTTAATATCGTCGTTATAATCGTCGTTATTATCGTCGTTATTATCGTCGTTATTATCATCCTCATTGTTTTTATTATCGTCGCTAATATCGTCATTATTATCATAGTTATTTTTGTTGATATTATCGTTGTTATTATCGTCGTTATTATCATCAATATTATTTTCACTATTATCGTCGTTATTATAGTCGTTATTACCATCCTCATTGTTTTTATTATCGTCGTTATTATCGTCGTTATTATCCTCGTTATTATCATCGTTATTATCATCCTCATCCTTATTATCCTCGTTATTATCATCGTTATTATCATCCTCATCGTTATTATCGTCGTCAATATCGTCGTTATTATCGTCGTTATTATCGTCGTTATTATCATCGTTATTATCGTCGTTATTATCGTCGTTATTATCGTCGTTATTATCGTCGTTATTGTCGTCGTTTTTATCGTCATTATTATCATTCTCATCGGTATAATCATCGCTATTATCGTCATTATTATCGGCGTTATTATCGTCGATACAATCGTAGTTTTTATTGTCGTTATTATCCTCGTTATAATCATCGTAATTATCATCCTCATCGTTATTTTCGTCGTTATTATCGTCGCTATTATCGTCGTTAATATCGTCGTTATAATCGTCGTTATTATCGTCGCTATTATCATCGTTATTATCATCCTCATCGTTATTTTCGTCGTTATTATCGTCGCTATTATCGTCGTTAATATCGTCATTATTATCGTAGTTATTTTTGTTGCTATTATCGTTGTTATTATCGTCGTTATAATCATCAATATTATTATCACTATTATCGTCGTTATTATAGTCGTTATTACCATCCTCATTGTTTTTATTATCGTTGATATTATCGTCGTTATTATCGTCGTGATTATCCTCGTTATTATCATCCTCATCGTTATTAACGTCGTTATTATCGTCGTTATTATCCTCGTTATTTTCATCGTTATTATCATCCTTATCGTTATTATCCTCGTTAATATCATCGTTATTATCATCCTCATCGTTATTATCGTCGTCAATATCGTCGTTATTATCATCGTTATTATCGTCGTTATTATCGTCGCTATTATCGTCGTTATTATCGTCGTTATTATCGTCGTTATTGTCGTCGTTTTTATCGTCGTTATTATCATTCTTATCGGTATAATCATCGCTATATCGTCGTTATTATCGTCGTTATTATCATCATTATTATTATCTCTATTATCGTTGTTAATATCGTCGTTATTATCATCCTCATTGTTTTTATTATCGTCGCTAATATCGTCATTATTATCGTAGTTGTTTTTGTTGTTATTATCGTCGTTATTATCATCAATATTATTATCACTATTATCGTCGTTATTATAGTCGTTATTACCATCCTCATTTTTTTTATTATCGTTGATATTATCGTCGTTATTATCCTCATTTATATCATCGTTATTATCAACCTCATCGTTATTATCGTCGTCAATATCGTCGTTATTATCAACGTTATTATCGTCGTTATTATCATCGTTATTATCGTCACTATTATCGTCGTTATTATCGTCTTTATTATCGTCGTTATTATTGTCGTTTTTATCGTCGTTATTATCATTCTCATCGGTATAATCATCGCTATTATCGTCGTTATTATCGGGGTTATTATCGTCGATACTATCGTAGTTATTATCGTCTTTATTATCCTCGTTATTATCATCGTTATAATCATCCTCATCGCTATTATCGTCGTTAATATCGTCGTTATAATCGTCGTTATTATCGTCGTTATTATCGTCGTTATTATCATCCTCATTGTTTTTATTATCGTCGCTAATATCGTCATTATTATCATAGTTATTTTTGTTGATATTATCGTCGTTATTATAGTCGTTATTACCATCCTCATTGTTTTTATTATCGTCGTTATTATCGTCGTTATTATCGTCGTTATTATACTCGTTATTATCATCGTTATTATCATCCTCATCGTTATTATCCTCGTTATTATCATCGTTATTATCATCCTCATCGTTATTATCGTCGTCAATATCGTCGTTATTATCGTCGTTATAATCATCGTTATTATCGTCGCTATTATCGTCGTTATTATCGTCGTTATTGTCGTCGTTTTTATCGTCGTTATTATCATTCTTATCGGTATAATCATCGCTATATCGTCGTTATTATCGTTGCTATTCTCGACGTTATTCTCGTCGTTATTATCGTCGCTATTATCGTCGTTATTATCGTCGTTATTATCATCGTTCTTATCATTCTCATCGTTATTATCGTCGTTATTATCGTCGTTATAAACGTCATTATTATCAACGTTATTATCGTCGTTATTAACGGCTTTATTATCATCGTTATTATCATCCTCATATTTATTATCATCTTCATCATCGTCACTATTATCGTCGTTATTATCGTCGTTATTGTCGTCTTTATTATCGTCGTTATTAACGTCTTTATTATCATTGTTATTATCATCGTTATTGACATCCTCATCGTCATTATCGTTGTTAATATGGTCGTTATTATCCTCGTTATTATCATCGTTATTATCATCCTCATCGTTATTATCCTCGTTATTATCATCGTTATTATCATCCTCATCGTTATTATCGTCGTCAATATCGTCGTTATTATCGTCGTTATTATCGTTGTTATTATCATCGTTATTATCGTCGCTATTATCGTCGTTATTATCGTCGTTATTATCGTCGTTATTGTCGTCGTTTTTATCGTCATTATTATCATTTTCATCGGTATAATCATCGCTATTATCGTCATTATTATCGGCGTTATTATCGTCGATACAATCGTTGTTTTAATTGTCTTTATTATCCTCGTTATAATCATCGGAATTATCATCCTCATCGTTATTTTCGTCGTTATTATCGTCGTTATTATCGTCGTTATAATCGTCGTTATTATCGTCGCTATTATCATCGTTATTATCATCCTCATCGTTATTATCGTTGTTATTATCGTCGTTATTATCATCAATATTATTATCACTATTATCGTCGTTATTATCGTCTTTATTATCCTCGTTATTATCATCGTTATTATCATCCTCATCGATATTATCGTCGTTAATATCGTCGTTATTATCGTCGTTATTATCTTCGTTATTATCATCGTTATTATCGTCGCAATTATCGTCGTTATTATCGTCGTCATTATCGTCGTCATTACCGTCGTTTTTATCGTCGTTAATATCATTCTCATCGATATAATCATCTCTATTATCGTCGTTATTATAGTCGTTATTATCATCCTCATTGTTTTTATTATCGTCGCTAATATCGTCATTATTGTCGTAGTTATTTTTGTTGATATTATCGTTGTTATTATCGTCGTTATTATCATCAAAATTATTTTCACTATTATCGTCGTTATTATAGTCGTTATTACCATCCTCATTGTTTTTATTATCGTCGTTATTATCGTCGTTATTATTGTCGTTTTTATCGTCGTTATTATCATTCTCATCGGTATAATCATCGCTATTATCGTCGTTATTATCGGCGTTATTATCGTCGATACTATCGTAGTTATTATCGTCGTTATTATCCTCGTTATTATCATCGTTATAATCATCCTCATCGCTATTATCGTCGTTATTATCGTCGTTATTATCGTCGCTATTATCGTCGTTAATATCGTCGTTATAATCGTCGTTATTATCGTCGTTATTATCGTCGTTATTATCATCCTCATTGTTTTTATTATCGTCGCTAATATCGTCATTATTATCATAGTTATTTTTGTTGATATTATCGTTGTTATTATCGTCGTTATTATCATCAATATTATTTTCACTATTATCGTCGTTATTATAGTCGTTATTACCATCCTCATTGTTTTTATTATCGTCGTTATTATCGTCGTTATTATCCTCGTTATTATCATCGTTATTATCATCCTCATCCTTATTATCCTCGTTATTATCATCGTTATTATCATCCTCATCGTTATTATCGTCGTCAATATCGTCGTTATTATCGTCGTTATTATCGTCGTTATTATCATCGTTATTATCGTCGCTAATATCGTCGTTATTATCGTCGTTATTATCGTCGTTATTGTCGTCTTTTTTATCGTCATTATTATCATTCTCATCGGTATAATCATCGCTATTATCGTCATTATTATCGGCGTTATTATCGTCGATACAATCGTAGTTTTTATTGTCGTTATTATCCTCGTTATAATCATCGTAATTATCATCCTCATCGTTATTTTCGTCGTTATTATCGTCGCTATTATCGTCGTTAATATCGTCGTTATAATCGTCGTTATTATCGTCGCTATTATCATCGTTATTACCATCCTCATCGTTATTTTCGTCGTTATTATCGTCGCTATTATCGTCGTTAATATCGTCATTATTATCGTAGTTATTTTTGTTGCTATTATCGTTGTTATTATCGTCGTTATAATCATCAATATTATTATCACTATTATCGTCGTTATTATAGTCGTTATTACCATCCTCATTGTTTTTATTATCGTTGATATTATCGTCGTTATTATCGTCGTGATTATCCTCGTTATTATCATCCTCATCGTTATTAACGTCGTTATTATCGTCGTTATTATCCTCGTTATTTTCATCGTTATTATCATCCTTATCGTTATTATCCTCGTTAATATCATCGTTATTATTATCCTCATCGTTATTATCGTCGTCAATATCGTCGTTATTATCATCGTTATTATCGTCGTTATTATCGTCGCTATTATCGTCGTTATTATCGTCGTTATTATCGTCGTTATTGTCGTCGTTTTTATCGTCGTTATTATCATTCTTATCGGTATAATCATCGCTATATCGTCGTTATTATCGTCGTTATTATCATCATTATTATCATCTCTATTATCGTTGTTAATATCGTCGTTATTATCATCCTCATTGTTTTTATTATCGTCGCTAATATCGTCATTATTATCGTAGTTGTTTTTGTTGTTATTATCGTCGTTATTATCATCAATATTATTATCACTATTATCGTCGTTATTATAGTCGTTATTACCATCCTCATTTTTTTTATTATCGTTGATATTATCGTCGTTATTATCCTCGTTTATATCATCGTTATTATCAACCTCATCGTTATTATCGTCGTCAATATCGTCGTTATTATCAACGTTATTATCGTCGTTATTATCATCGTTATTATCGTCACTATTATCGTCGTTATTATCGTCTTTATTATCGTCGTTATTATTGTCGTTTTTATCGTCGTTATTATCATTCTCATCGGTATAATCATCGCTATTATCGTCGTTATTATCGGGGTTATTATCGTCGATACTATCGTAGTTATTATCGTCTTTATTATCCTCGTTATTATCATCGTTATAATCATCCTCATCGCTATTATCGTCGTTATTATCGTCGTTATTATCGTCGCTATTATCGTCGTTAATATCGTCGTTATAATCGTTGTTATTATCGTCGTTATTATCGTCGTTATTATCATCCTCATTGTTTTTATTATCGTCGCTAATATCGTCATTATTATCATAGTTATTTTTGTTGATATTATCGTCGTTATTATAGTCGTTATTACCATCCTCATTGTTTTTATTATCGTCGTTATTATCGTCGTTATTATCGTCGTTATTATACTCGTTATTATCATCGTTATTATCATCCTCATCGTTATTATCCTCGTTATTATCATCGTTATTATCATCCTCATCGTTATTATCGTCGTCAATATCGTCGTTATTATCGTCGTTATAATCATCGTTATTATCGTCGCTATTATCGTCGTTATTATCGTCGTTATTGTCGTCGTTTTTATCGTCGTTATTATCATTCTTATCGGTATAATCATCGCTATATCGTCGTTATTATCGTTGCTATTCTCGTCGTTATTCTCGTCGTTATTATCGTCGCTATTATCGTCGTTATTATCGTCGGTAATATCGTCGTTATTATCGTCGTTATAACCTTCGTTATTATCGTCATTATTATCGTCGATTTTGTCGTCGTTATTATCACTATCATCGGTATAATCATCGCTATTATCGTCGTTATTATCGGCGTTATTATCGTCGATACTATCGTAGTTATTATCGTCGTTATTATCCTCGTTATTATCATCGTTATAATCATCCTCATCGCTATTATCCTCGTTATTATCGTCATTATTATCGACGTTATTATCATCCTCATATTTTATCATCGTTATTATCATCGTTATTATCGTCGTTATTATCGTCGTTAATATCGTCGCTATTATCGTCGTTATTATCGTTGTTATTATCGTCGTTATAATCCTCGTTATTATCATCGTTATTATCATCCTCATCGCTATTATCGTCGTTATTATCATCGCAATATCGTCGTTATTATCGTCATTATTATAGTCGCTATTATCGTCTTTATTATCGTCGTTATTATCGTCGCTATTATCGTCCCTATTATCGTCGTTATAATCGTCGTTATTATCGTCGCTATTATCATCGTTATTATCATCCTCATCGTTATTACTGTCGTTATTATCGTCACCATTATCGTCATTATTATCGTCGTTATTATCGTCGTTATTATCGTCGCTATTATCGTCGTTATTATCGTCGTTATTAAAGTCGTCAAAATTGTCGTTATTATCATCGTCATTATCGTCGTTATTATCGCCGTTATTATCGTCGTTATTGTCCTTGTTATTATCATCGTTATGGACATCCTAATCGTTATTATCGTCGTTAACATCGTCTTTATTATCCTCGTTATTATCATCGTTAGTATCATCCTCATCGTTATTTTCGTCGTTATTTTCGTCGCTATTATCGTCGTTTTTATCATCGTTATTATCATTCTCATCCGTATAATCATCGCTATTATCGTCGTTATTATCGGCGTTATTATCGTCGATACTATCGTAGTTATTATCGTTGATATTATCCTCGTTATTATCATCGTTATTATCATCCTCATCGCTATTATCGTCGTTAATGTCGTCGTTATTATCGTGGCTATTATCGTCGTTATTATCGTCGTTATTATTGTCGCTATTATCTTCGTTATTATCGTCGTTATTATCCTCGTTATTATCATCGTTATTGACATTCTCATCGTTATTATCGTAGTTAATACCGTCGTTATTATCCTCGTTATTATCATCGTTATTATTATCCTCATCGTTATTTTCGTCGTTATTATCGTCGCTATTATCGTCGTTTTTATCGTCGTAATAATCATTCTAATCGGTATGTTCATCGCTAATATCGTCATTATTATCGTAGTTATTATCGTCGTTATTGTCCTCGTTATTATCATCGTTATAATCATCCTCATCGCTATTATCTTCGTTATTATCGTCGATATTATCGTCGTTATTACCGTCGTTATTATCGTCGTTATTATCGTCGCTATTATCGTCGTTATTATCGTCGTTATTAACGACGTTATTATCATCAATATTTTTATTACTATTATCGTCGTTATTATAGTCGTTATTATCCTCGTTTTCATCATTGTTATGGACATCCTCATCGTTATTATCGTCGTTAATATAGTCGTTATTATCCACGTTATTATCATCGTTATTATCATCCTCATATTTATAATTATCGTTCTTATCGTCACTATTATCGTCGTAATTGTCGTCGTTATTATCGTCGTTATCATCGTCGTTATTATCATCGTTATTATCATCGTTATTATCATCCTCATCTTTATTATCGTCGTTATTATCGTAGTTATTATCGTCTTTATAATCCTCTTTATTATCATCGTTATAATCATCCCCATCGCTATTATCGTCGTTAATGTCGTCGTTATTATCATCGCTATATCGTCGTTATTATCGTCGTTATCATCGTCGCTATTATTGTCGTTATTATCGTCGTTATTATCGTCGTTATTATCATCGTAATTATCATCCTCATCGTTATTTTCGTCGTTATTATCGTCGCTATTATCGTCGTTATTATCGTCGTTATTATCGTCGCAATTATCGTCGTTATTATCATCGTTATTATCATCGTTATTATCATCGTTATTATCATTCTCATCGTTATTATCGTCGTTATTATCGCAGTTATTATCGTCGTTATAATCCTCGTTATTATCATCGTTATAATCATCCTCATAGATATTATCGTCGTTAATGTCGACGTTATTATCACCGCTATTTCGTCGTTATTATCGTCGTTATTATCGTTTCTATTATCGTCGTTATTATCGTCGTTATTATCGTCGCTATTATCGTCGCTATAATCGTCGTTATTATCGTCGTTATTATCGTAGCTATTATCGTCGTTATTATCATCGTTATTAACGTCTTTACTGTCATCGTTATTATCATCTTCATATTTATTATCATCGTTATTATCGTCGATATTATCGTTGTTATTATCGTCGTTATTGTCGTCGTTATTATCGTCGTTATTATCGTCGTTATTCTCATCGTTATTATCATCGTTATTATCATCCTCATCGTTATTAGCGTCGTTATTATAGTCGTTATAATCCTCGTTATTATCATCGTTATAATCATCCTCATCGCTATCATCGTCGTTATAATCGTCGTTATTATCTTCGCTATTGTCGTCGTTATTATCGTTGTTATTAACGTCTTTATTATCATCGTTATTATCATCCTCATATTTATTATCGTAGTTATTATCGTCACTATTATCGTCGTTATTATCGCCGATATTGTTGTCGTTATTATCGTCGTTATTATCCTTGTTATTATCATCGTTATGGACATCCTAATCGTTATTATCGTCGTTAATATCGTCGTTATCATCTTCGTTATTATCATCGTTATTATCATCCTCATCGTTATTATCGTCGTTATTATCCTCGTTATTATCATCGTTATAATTATCCTCATCGCTCTTATCGTCGTTATTATCGTCGTTATTAACGTCACTATTATCGACGTTATTATCGTCGTTATTAACGTTTTTATTATGATCGTTATTATCATCCTCATATTTATTATTATCGTTCTTATCGTCACTATTATCGTCGTTATTATCGTCGTAATTGTCGTCGTTTTTATCGTCGTTATTATCATTGTTATTATCATCGTTATTATCATCCTTATCGTTATTATCGTCGTTATTATCGTAGTTATTATCGTCGTTATAATCCTCGTTATTATCATCGTTATAATCATCCTCATCGCTATTATCGTCGTTAATGTCGTCGTTATTATCATCGCTATATCGTCGTTATTATCGTCGTTATTATCGTCGATATTATCGTCGTTATTATCGTCGTTATTATCGTCGCTCTTATCGTCGCTATTATAGTCCTTATTATCGTCGTTATTGAGTCGAGATTATCGTCGTTATTATCGTCGTTATTATTCTCGTTATTATTATAGTAATAGACATCCTCATTGTTATTATCGTCCTTAATATCGTCGTTATTATCCACGTTATTATCATCGTAATTATCATACTCATCGTTATTTTCGTCGTTATTATCGTCGCTATTATCGTCGTTATTATCGTCGTTATTATCGTCGATATTATCGTCGCAATTATCGTCGTTATTATCATCGTTATTATCATTCTCATCGTTATTATCGTCGTTATTATCCTCGTTATTATCATCGTTATAATCATCCTCATCTCTATTATCGTCGTTATTATTGTCGTTATTATCGTCGCTATTTTCGTCGTTATTATCGTCGTTATTAAAGTCGTCAATATCGTCGTTATTAATGTAGTCATTATCCTCGTTATTATCATCATATAATCATCCTCATCGCTATTATCGTCGTTATTATCGTCGTTATTATCATCCTCATTGTTTTTATTATCGTCGCTAATATCGTCATTATTATCGTAGTTATTTTTGTTGCTATTATCGTTGTTATTATCGTTGTTATTATCATCAATATTATTATCACTATTATCGTCGTTATTATCGTTGTTATTATCTTCGTTATTATCCTCGTTATTATCATCGTTATTATCGTCGTTATTATCGTCGTTATTATCCTCGTTTTTATCGTCGTTATCATTCTCATCGGTATAATTATCGCTATATCATCGTTATTATCGTCGTTATTATCGTCGTTATTATCCTCGTTTATATCATCGTTATTATCAACCTCATCGCTATTATCAACGTTATTATCGTCGTTATTATCATCGTTATTATCGTCGCTATTATCGTCGTTATTATCGCCGTTATTATCGTCGTTTTTATCGTCGTTATCATTCTCATCGGTATAATCATCGCTATATCGTCGTTATTATCGTCGTTATTATCGTCGTTATTATCTTCGTTTATATCATCGTTATTATCGTCGTTAATATCGTCGTTATTATCGTTGTAATTATCGTCGTTATTATCATCGTTATTATCGTCGTTATTATCGTCGTTATTATCATCGTTATTATAGTCGTTATTGTCGTCGTTTTTATCGTCGTTATTATCATTCTCATCGGTATAATCATCGCTATTATCTTCGTTATTAAAGGCGTTATTATCGTCGATACTACCGTAGTTATTATGGTCGTTATTATCCTCGTTATTATCATCGTTATAATCATCCTCATCGCTATTATCGTTGTTATTATCGTCGTTATTAACGTCATTATTATCGACGTTATTATCGTTGTTATTATCGTCGTTATTAACGTCTTTATTATCATTGTTATTATCATCCTCATCTTTATTATTATCGTTCTTATCGTCACTATTATCTTTGTTATTATCCTCGTAATTGTCGTCTTTATTATCGTCGTTATTATCGTCATTATTATCATCTTTATTATCATCAGTATTATCATCCTCATCGTTATTATCGTTGTTATTATCGTCGTTATAATCCTCGTTATTATCATCGTTATAATCATCCTAATCGCTATTATCGTCGTTAATGTCGTCGTTATTATCATCGCTATATCGTCGTTATTATCGTCGTTATTATCCTCGTTATTATCATCGTTATTATATTCTTCATCGTTATTATCCTCGTTATTATCATCGTAATTATCATACTCATCGTTATTTTCGTCGTTATTATCGTCGCTATTATCGTCGTTATTATCGTCGTTATTATCGTCGCAATTATCGTCGTTATTATCATCGTTATTATCATCGTTATTATCATTCTCATCGTTATTATCGTCGTTATTATCGCAGTTATTATCGTCGTCATAATCCTCGTTATTATCATCGTTATAATCATCCTCATAGCTATTATCGTCGTTAATGTCGTCGTTATTATCATCGCTATATCGTCGTTATTATCGTCGTTATTAACGTCGTCAATATCGTCGTTATTGTCGTCGTCATTATCGTCGTTTTTATCGTCGTTATTATCGGCGTTATTATCATCGTTATAGACATCCTCATCGTTATTATCGTCGTTAATATCGTCGTTATCCTCGATATTATCATCGTTATTTTCGTCGTTATTATCGTCGTTATAAACGTCATTCTAATCGACGTTATTATCGTGGTTATTATCGTCGTTAATAACGTCTTTATTATCATCGTTATTATCATAATCATATTTGGTTTCATCGTTATTATCGTCACTATTATTGTCGTTATTATCGTCGCTATTATCGTCGTAATTATCGTAGTTATTATTGTCGTTATAATCCTCGTTATAATCATCGTTACAATCATCCTCATCGCTATTATCGTCGTTAATGTTGTCGTTATTATCATTGCTATATCTTCGTTATTATCGTCGTTATAGTCGTCGTTATTATCGTCGTTATTATCACTCTCATCGGTATAATCATCGCTATTATCGTCGTTATTATCGTCGTTATTATCGTCGTTATTGTCGTCGTTATTATCATCGTTATTAACATCTTTATTATCATCGTTATTATCATCGTTATTGACATCCTCATCGTTATTATCGTCGCTAGTATCGTCGTTATTATCGTCGTTATTATCGTCATTATTATCGTCGATTTTATAGTCGTTATTATCACTCTCATCGGTATAATCATCGCTATTATCGTCGTTATTATCGGCGTTATTATCGTCGTTATTATCCTCGTTTATATCATCGTTATTATCAACCTCATCGTTATTATCGTCGTCAATATCGTCGCTATTATCGTTGTTATTCTCGTCGTTATTATCGTCGTTATTATCGTCGCTATTATCGTCGTTATTATCATTCTTATTGGTATAATCATCGCTATATCGTCGTTATTATCGTCGTTATTATCATCATTATTATCATCTCTATTATCTTTGTTAATATCGTCGTTATTATCATCCTCATTGTTTTTATTATCGTCGCTAATATCGTCATTATTATCGTAGTTGTTTTTGTTGCTATTATCGTTGTTATTATCGTCGTTATAATCATCAATATTATTATCACTATTATCGTTGTTATTATAGTCGTTATTACCATCCTCATTGTTTTTATTATCGTTGACATTATCGTCGTTATTATCGTCGTTATTATCATCCTCATTGTTTTTATTATCGTCGCTAATATCGTCATTATTATCGTAGTTATTTTTGTTGCTATTATCGTTGTTATTATCGTTGTTATTATCATCAATATTATTATCACTATTATCGTCGTTATTATCGTTGTTATTATCTTCGTTATTATCCTCGTTATTATCATCGTTATTATCGTCGTTATTATCGTCGTTATTATCCTCGTTTTTATCGTCGTTATCATTCTCATCGGTATAATTATCGCTATATCATCGTTATTATCGTCGTTATTATCATCGTTATTATCCTCGTTTATATCATCGTTATTATCAACCTCATCGCTATTATCAACGTTATTATCGTCGTTATTATCATCGTTATTATCGTCGCTATTATCGTCGTTATTATCGCCGTTATTATCGTCGTTTTTATCGTCGTTATCATTCTCATCGGTATAATCATCGCTATATCGTCGTTATTATCGTCGTTATTATCGTCGTTATTATCTTCGTTTATATCATCGTTATTATCGTCGTTAATATCGTCGTTATTATCGTTGTAATTATCGTCGTTATTATCATCGTTATTATCGTCGTTATTATCGTCGTTATTATCATCGTTATTATAGTCGTTATTGTCGTCGTTTTTATCGTCGTTATTATCATTCTCATCGGTATAATCATCGCTATTATCTTCGTTATTAAAGGCGTTATTATCGTCGATACTACCGTAGTTATTATGGTCGTTATTATCCTCGTTATTATCATCGTTATAATCATCCTCATCGCTTTTATCGTTGTTATTATCGTCGTTATTAACGTCATTATTATCGACGTTATTATCGTTGTTATTATCGTCGTTATTAACGTCTTTATTATCATTGTTATTATCATCCTCATCTTTATTATTATCGTTCTTATCGTCACTATTATCTTTGTTATTATCCTCGTAATTGTCGTCTTTATTATCGTCGTTATTATCGTCATTATTATCATCTTTATTATCATCAGTATTATCATCCTCA
Source organism: Dolichovespula media (assembly GCA_911387685.1). Lineage (NCBI taxonomy): Eukaryota > Metazoa > Arthropoda > Insecta > Hymenoptera > Vespidae > Dolichovespula > Dolichovespula media. The sequence goes on from OU426851.1 coordinate 22,828,594, forward strand.
TCGTTATTATCGTTGTTAATATCGTCGTTATAATCCTCGTTATTATCATCGTTATAATCATCCTAATCGCTATTATCGTCGTTAATGTCGTCTTTATTATCATCGCTATATCGTCGTTATTATCGTCGTTATTATCCTCGTTATTATCATCGTTATTATATTCTTCATCGTTATTATCCTCGTTATTATCATCGTAATTATCATACTCATCGTTATTTTCGTCGTTATTATCGTCGCTATTATCGTCGTTATTATCGTCGTTATTATCGTCGCAATTATCGTCGTTATTATCATCGTTATTATCATCGTTATTATCATTCTCATCGTTATTATCGTCGTTATTATCGCAGTTATTATCGTCGTCATAATCCTCGTTATTATCATCGTTATAATCATCCTCATAGCTATTATCGTCGTTAATGTCGTCGTTATTATCATCGCTATATCGTCGTTATTATCGTCGTTATTAACGTCGTCAATATCGTCGTTATTGTCGTCGTCATTATCGTCGTTTTTATCGTCGTTATTATCGGCGTTATTATCATCGTTATAGACATCCTCATCGTTATTATCGTCGTTAATATCGTCGTTATTATCCTCGATATTATCATCGTTATTTTCGTCGTTATTATCGTCGTTATAAACGTCATTCTAATCGACGTTATTATCGTGGTTATTATCGTCGTTAATAACGTCTTTATTATCATCGTTATTATCATAATCATATTTGTTTTCATCGTTATTATCGTCACTATTATTGTCGTTATTATCGTTGCTATTATCGTCGTAATTATCGTAGTTATTATTGTCGTTATAATCCTCGTTATAATCATCGTTATAATCATCCTCATCGTTATTATCGTCGTTATTATCGTCGTTATTATCGTCATTATTTACTACGTTATTATCGTCGTTATAATCGTCGTTATTAACGTCTATATTATCATCGTTATTATCATCCTCATCGTTATTATCGTCGTTATTAACGTCGTTATTAACGTCGTTTTTATCGTCGTTATTATCATTTTCATCGGTATAATCATCGCTATTATCATCGTTATTATCGTCGCTATTATCGTCGTTATAATCGTCGTTATTATCGTCGCTATTATAATCGTTATTATCATCCTCATCGTTATTACCGTCGTTATTATCGTCGCTATTATCGTCATTATTATCGTCGTTATTATCGTCGTTATTATCGTCGTTATTCTCGTCGTTATTATCGTCGTTATTTAAGTCGTCAATATCGTCGTTATTATCGTCGTCATTATCGTCGTTAATATCGCCGTTTTTATCGTCGTTATTATACTTGTTATTATCATCGTTATGGACATCCTCATCGTTATTATCGTCGTTAATATAGTCGTTATTATCCTCGTTATTAGCATTATTATTATCATCCTCACCGTTATTTTCGTTGTTATTATTGTCGCTATTATCGTCGTTATTATCGTCGTTATTAACGTCTTTACTATCATCGTTATTATCATAGTCATATTTATTATCATCGTTATTATCGTCACTATTATCGTCGTTATTATCGTCGTTATTGTCGTCGTTATTATCGTCGTTATTATCGTCGTTATTTTCATCGTTATTATCATCGTTATTATCATTCTCATCGTTATTATCGTAGTTATTATCGTCGTTATAAGCCTCGTTATTATCATCGTTATAATCATCCTCATCGCTATTATCGTCGTTATAATCGTCGTTATTATCTTCGCTATTATCGTCGTTATTATAGTCGTTATTACCGTCCTCATGTTTTGTATTATCGTCGTTATTATCATCGCTATATCGTCGTTATTATCGTCGTTATTATCGTCGTTATTATTGTCGTTATTATCCTCGTTAATATCATCGTTATTTTCATCCTCATCGTTATTATCGTCGTTAATATCGTCGTTATTATCGTCGTTATAATCGTCGATTTTATCGTCGTTATTATCATTCTCATCGGTATAATCATCGCTATTATCGTCGATATTATCGGCGTTATTATCGTTGATACTATCGTAGTTATTTTCGTCGTTATTGTCATCTTTATAATCATCCTCATCGCTATTATCGTCGTAATGTCGTCGTTTTTATCATCGCTATTATCGTTGTTATTATCGTCATTATTATCGTCGTTATTATCGTCGCTATTGTCGTCGTTATTGTCGTCGTTATAATCGTCGTTATTATCGTTGTTCTAATCATCCTCATCGCTATTATCGTCGTTAATGTCGTCGTTATTATCGTGGCTATTATCGTCGTTATTATCGTCGTTATTATTGTCGCTATTATCTTCGTTATTATCGTCGTTATTATCCTCGTTATTATCATCGTTATCGACATTCTCATCGTTATTATCGTAGTTAATACCGTCGTTATTATCCTCGTTATTATCATCGTTATTATTATCCTCATCGTTATTTTCGTCGTTATTATCGTCGCTATTATCGTCGTTTTTATCGTCGTAATTATCATTCTCATCGGTATGTTCATCGCTATTATCGTCATTATTATCGTAGTTATTATCGTCGTTATTGTCCTCGTTATTATCATCGTTATAATCATCCTCATCGCTATTATCTTCGTTATTATCGTCGATATTATCGTCGTTATTACCGTCGTTATTATCGTCGTTATTATCGTCGCTATTATCGTCGTTATTATCGTCGTTATTATCGTCGTTATTATCGTCGCTATTATCATCGTTACTATCATCCTCATCGTTATTATCGTTGTTATTATCGTTGTTATTATCGTCGTTTTTATCGTCGTTATTATCGTCGTTATTATCGTCGCTATTATCGTCTTTATTATCCTCATTATTATCTTCGTTATAATCATCCTCATCGCTATTATCATCGTTATTATCGTCGTTATTAACGTCATTATTATCGACGTTATTATCGTCGTCTTTATAGTCGTTATTAAAGTCTTTATTATCATCGTTATTATCATCCTCATATGTAATATCATCGTTTTTATCGTCACTATTAACGTCGTTATCATCGTCGTTATTGTCGTCGTTATTATCGTCGTTATTATCGTCGTTATTATCATCGTTATTATCGTCGTTATAATCGTAGTTATTATCGTCGTTATAATCCTCGATATTATCATCGTTATAATCATCCTCATCGTTATTATCGTCGATATTATCGTCGATATTATCGTCGTTATTATCGTCGTTTTTATCGTCGTTATTATCATTCTCATCGGTATAATCATCGCTATTATCGTCGTTATTATCGGCGTTATTATCGTCGATACTATCGTAGTTATTTTCGTCGTTATTGTCATTTTTATAATCATCCTCATCGCTATTATCGTCGTAATGTCGTCGTTATTATCATCGCTATTATCGTTGTTATTATCGTCATTATTATCGTCGTTGTTATCGTCGCTAATGTCGTCGTTATTATCGTCGTTATAATCGTCGTTATTATCGTTGTTATAATCATCCTCATCGCTATTATCGTCGTTAATGTCGTCGTTATTTTCATCGCTATATCGTCGTTATTATCGTCGTTAATATCGTCGCTATTATCGTCGTTATTATTGTCATTATTATCGTCGATTTTATCGTCGTTATTATCATCGCTATATCGTCGTTATTATCATCGTTATTATCGTCGCTATTATCGTCGTTATTATCGTCGTTATTTTCGATGTTATTATCGTCGTTTTTGTCGTCGTTATTATCATTCTCATCGGTATAATCATCGCTATTATCATCGTTATTATCGTCGTTATTATCGTTGTTATTATCATCGTTATTATCGTCGCTATTATCGTCGTTATTATCGTCGTTATTATCGTCGATTTTATCGTCGTTATTATCACTCTCATCGGTATAATCATCGCTATTATCGTCGTTATTATCGGCGTTATTATCGTCGATACTAGCGTATTTATTATCGTCGTTATTATCCTCGTTATTATCATCGTTATAATCATCCTCATCGCTATTATCCTCGTTATTATCGTCGTTATTATCGTCGTTATTATCATCATTATTATCATTTCTATTATCGTCGTTTTTATCGTCGTTATAATCGTCGTTATTATCGTTGTTATAATCATCCTCATCGCTATTATCGTCGTTAATGTCGTCGTTATTATCATCGCTGTATCGTCGTTATTACCGTCGTTATTATCATCATTATTATCATTTCTATTATCGTCGTTAATATCATCGTTATTATCATCCTCATTGCTTTTATTATCGTCGTTATTATCGTCGTTATTATCCTCGTTATTATCATGGTTATTATTATCCTCATCGTTATTATCGGCGTTAATATCGTCGTTATTATTGTCGTTGTTATCGTCGTTATTATCGTCGTTATTATTATCGTTAAAATCATCCTCATCGCTATTATCGTCGTTAATGTCGTCGTTATTATCATCGCTATGTCGTCGTTATTATCGTCGTTAATACCGTCGTTATTATCGACGTTATTTTCGTCGTTATTATCGCCGTTATTAACGTCTTTATTATCATCGTTATTATAATCCTCATATTTATTATCATCGTCTTTATCGTCACTGTTATCGTCGTTATTATCGTCGTTGTTATCGTCGCTATTATCGTCGGTATTATCGTTGTTATTATCGTCTCTATTATCGTCGTTATTATCGTCGTTATTATCGTCGTTATTATCGTCGCTATTATCATCGTTATTATCATCCTCATTGTCATTATCTTCGGTAGTATCGTCGTTATTAACATCATTATTATTGACGTTATTATCGTCGTTATTATCATCGTTAAAATCATCCTCATCGCTATTATCGTCGTTAATGTCGTCGTTATTATCATCGTTATTATCGTCGCTATTATCGTCGTTATTATCGTCGTTATTATCGTCGTTATTGTCGTCGTTTTTATCGTCGTTTTTATCATTCTTATCGGTATAATCATCGCTATATCGTCGTTATTATCGTCGTTATTATCATCATTATTATCATCTCTATTATCGTTGTTAATATCGTCGTTATTATCATCCTCATTGTTTTTATTATCGTCGCTAATATCGTCATTATTACCATAGTTGTTTTTGTTGTTATTATCGTCGTTATTATCGTCGTTATTATCATCAATATTATTATTACTATTATCGTCGTTATTATCGTCGTTTTTATCGTCATTATTATCATTCTCATCGGTATAATCATCGCTATTATCGTCATTATTATCGGCGTTATTATCGTCGTTATTGTCGTCGTTTTTATCGTCGTTATTATCATTCTCATCGGTATAATCATCGCTATATGGTCGTTATTATCGTTGCTATTATCGTCGTTATTATCGTCGTTATTATCGTCGCTATTATCGTCGTTATTATCGTCGTAATTATCATCGTTCTTATCGTCGCTATTATCATCGTTATTATCATTATCATCGTTATTATCGTCGTTATTATCGTCGTTATAAACGTCATTATTATCAACGTTATTATCGTCGTTATTAACGTCTTTATTATCATCGTTATTATCATCCTCATATTTATTATCATCTTCATCATCGTCACTATTATCGTCGTTATTATCGTCGTTATTGTCGTCTTTATTATCGTCGTTATTAACGTCTTTATTATCATTGTTATTATCATCGTTATTTACATCCTCATCGTCATTATCGTAGTTAATATCGTCGTTATTATCCTCGTTATTATCATCGTTATTATCATCCTCATCGTTATTATCGTCGTTATTATCGTCGTTATTATCCTCGTTTATATCATCGTTATTATCAACCTCATCGTTATTATCGTCGTCAATATCGTCGCTATCATCGTTGTTATTCTCGTCGTTATTATCGTCGTTATTATCGTCGCTATTATCGTCGTTATTATCATTCTTATTGGTATAATCATCGCTATATCGTCGTTATTATCGTCGTTATTATCATCATTATTATCATCTCTATTATCTTTGTTAATATCGTCGTTATTATCATCCTCATTGTTTTTATTATCGTCGCTAATATCGTCATTATTATCGTAGTTGTTTTTGTTGCTATTATCGTTGTTATTATCGTCGTTATAATCATCAATATTATTATCACTATTATCGTTGTTATTATAGTCGTTATTACCATCCTCATTGTTTTTATTATCGTTGACATTATCGTCGTTATTATCGTCGTTATTATCATCCTCATTGTTTTTATTATCGTCGCTAATATCGTCATTATTATCGTAGTTATTTTTGTTGCTATTATCGTTGTTATTATCGTTGTTATTATCATCAATATTATTATCACTATTATCGTCGTTATTATCGTTGTTATTATCTTCGTTATTATCCTCGTTATTATCATCGTTATTATCGTCGTTATTATCGTCGTTATTATCCTCGTTTTTATCGTCGTTATCATTCTCATCGGTATAATTATCGCTATATCATCGTTATTATCGTCGTTATTATCGTCGTTATTATCCTCGTTTATATCATCGTTATTATCAACCTCATCGCTATTATCAACGTTATTATCGTCGTTATTATCATCGTTATTATCGTCGCTATTATCGTCGTTATTATCGCCGTTATTATCGTCGTTTTTATCGTCGTTATCATTCTCATCGGTATAATCATCGCTATTATCTTCGTTATTAAAGGCGTTATTATAGTCGATACTACCGTAGTTATTATGGTCGTAATTATCCTCGTTATTATCATCGTTATAATCATCCTCATCGCTATTATCGTTGTTATTATCGTCGTTATTAACGTCATTATTATCGACGTTATTATCGTTGTTATTATCGTCGTTATTAACGTCTTTATTATCATTGTTATTATCATCCTCATCTTTATTATTATCGTTCTTATCGTCACTATTATCTTTGTTATTATCCTCGTAATTGTCGTCTTTATTATCGTCGTTATTATCGTCATTATTATCATCTTTATTATCATCAGTATTATCATCCTCATCGTTATTATCGTTGTTATTATCGTCGTTATAATCCTCGTTATTATCATCGTTATAATCATCCTAATCGCTATTATCGTCGTTAATGTCGTCGTTATTATCATCGCTATATCGTCGTTATTATCGTCGTTATTATCCTCGTTATTATCATCGTTATTATATTCTTCATCGTTATTATCCTCGTTATTATCATCGTAATTATCATACTCATCGTTATTTTCGTCGTTATTATCGTCGATATTATCGTCGTTATTATCATCGTTATTATCGTCGCCATTATCGTCGTTATTATCGTCGTTATTATCGTCGTTATTATCGTCGTTTTTATCGTCGTTATTATCATTCTCATCGGTATAATCATCTCTATTATCGTCGTTATTATCGTCGTTATTATTGTCGTTATTATCCTCGTTAATATCATCGTTATTTTCATCCTCATCGTTATTATCGTCGTTAATATCGTCGTTATTATCGTCGTTATAATCGTGGTTATTATCATCGTTATTATCGTCGCAATTATCGTCCTTATTATCGTCGTTTTTATCGTCGTTATTATCGTCGTTTTTATCGTCGTTATCATTCTCATCGGTATAATCATCGCTATATCGTCGATACTATCGTAGTTATTATCGTCGTTATTATCCTCGTTATTATCATCATTATAATCATCCTCATCGTTATTATCGTCGATATTATCGTCGATATTATCGTCGTTATTATCGTCGTTTTTATCGTCGTTATTATCATTCTCATCGGTATAATCATCGCTATTATCGTCGATATTATCGGCGTTATTATCGTTGATACTATCGTAGTTATTTTCGTCGTTATTGTCATCTTTATAATCATCCTCATCGCTATTATCGTCGTAATGTCGTCGTTTTTATCATCGCTATTATCGTTGTTATTATCGTCATTATTATCGTCGTTATTATCGTCGCTATTGTCGTCGTTATTGTCGTCGTTATAATCGTCGTTATTATCGTTGTTCTAATCATCCTCATCGCTATTATCGTCGTTAATGTCGTCGTTATTTTCATCGCTATATCGTCGTTATTATCGTCGTTATTATCGTCGGTATTATCGTCGTTATTATCGTCGTTATAAACTTCGTTATTATCGTCGTTATTATCCTCGTTATTATCATCGTTATTGACATTCTCATCGTTATTATCGTAGTTAATACCGTCGTTATTATCCTCGTTATTATCATCGTTATTATTATCCTCATCGTTATTTTCGTCGTTATTATCGTCGCTATTATCGTCGTTTTTATCGTCGTAATTATCATTCTCATCGGTATGTTAATCGCTATTATCGTCATTATTATCGTAGTTATTATCGTCGTTATTGTCCTCGTTATTATCATCGTTATAATCATCCTCATCGCTATTATCTTCGTTATTATCGTCGATATTATCGTCGTTATTACCGTCGTTATTATCGTCGTTATTATCGTCGCTATTATCGTCGTTATTATCGTCGTTATTATCGTCGTTATTATCGTCGCTATTATCATCGTTACTATCATCCTCATCGTTATTATCGTTGTTATTATCGTTGTTATTATCGTCGTTTTTATCGTCGTTATTATCGTCGTTATTATCGTCGCTATTATCGTCTTTATTATCCTCATTTATATCTTCGTTATAATCATCCTCATCGCTATTATCATCGTTATTATCGTCGTTATTAACGTCATTATTATCGACGTTATTATCGTCGTCTTTATAGTCGTTATTAACGTCTTTATTATCATCGTTATTATCATCCTCATATGTAATATCATCGTTTTTATCGTCACTATTAACGTCGTTATCATCGTCGTTATTGTCGTCGTTATTATCGTCGTTATTATCGTCGTTATTATCATCGTTATTATCGTCGTTATAATCGTAGTTATTATCGTCGTTATAATCCTCGATATTATCATCGTTATAATCATCCTCATCGTTATTATCGTCGATATTATCGTCGATATTATCGTCGTTATTATCGTCGTTTTTATCGTCGTTATTATCATTCTCATCGGTATAATCATCGCTATTATCGTCGTTATTATCGGCGTTATTATCGTCGATACTATCGTAGTTATTTTCGTCGTTATTGTCATTTTTGTAATCATCCTCATCGCTATTATCGTCGTAATGTCGTCGTTATTATCATCGCTATTATCGTTGTTATTATCGTCATTATTATCGTCGTTATTATCGTCGCTAATGTCGTCGTTATTATCGTCGTTATAATCGTCGTTATTATCGTTGTTATAATCATCCTCATCGCTATTATCGTCGTTAATGTCGTCGTTATTTTCATCGCTATATCGTCGTTATTATCGTCGTTAATATCGTCGCTATTATCGTCGTTATTATTGTCATTATTATCGTCGATTTTATCGTCGTTATTATCACTCTCATCGGTATAATCATCGCTAATATCGTCGTTATTATCGGCGTTATTATCGTCGATACTAGCGTATTTATTATCGTCGTTATTATCCTCGTTATTATCATCGTTATAATCATCCTCATCGCTATTATCCTCGTTATTATCGTCGTTATTATCGTCGTTATTATCATCATTATTATCATTTCTATTATCGTCGTTTTTATCGTCGTTATAATCGTCGTTATTATCGTTGTTATAATCATCCTCATCGCTATTATCGTCGTTAATGTCGTCGTTACTTTCATCGCTATATCGTCTATATTATCGTCGTTATTATCGTCGCTATTATCGTCGTTATTATCGTCGTTATTGTCGTCGCTATTATCGTCGTTAATATCGTCGTTATTATGGTCATTATTGTCGACGTTATTATCGTCGTTATTATCGTCGTTATTAACGTATTTATTATGATCGTTATTATCATCCTCATATTTATTATTATCGTTCTTTTCGTCACTATTATCGTCGTTATTATCGTCGTTATTGTCGTCGTTATTATCGTCGTTATTGTCGTCGTTATTATCATCGTTATTATCATCGTTATTATCATCCTCATCGTTATTATCGTCGTTATTAACGTCGTTATTATCGTCGTTTTTATCGTCGTTATTATCATTCTCATCGGTATAATCATCGCTATTATCGTCGTTATTATCGGCGTTATTATCGTCGATACAATCGTAGTTTTTATCGTCGTTATTATCCTCGTTATTATCATCGTAATTATAATCCTCATCGTTATTTTCGTCGTTATTATCGTCGCTATTATCGTCGCTATTATCGTCGTTATTATCGTCGTTATTATCGTCGCTATTATCATCGTTATTATCATCCTCATCGTTATTACCGTCGTTATTATCGTCGCTATTATCGTCATTATTATCGTCGTTATTATCGTCGTTATTATCGTCTTTATTATCGTCGTTATTATCGTCGTTTTTTAAGTCGTCAATATCGTCGTTATTATCGTCGTCATTATCGTCGTCATTATCGTCGTTTTTATCGTCGTTATAATCATTGTTATTATCATCGTTATGGGCATCCTCATCGTTATTATCGTCGTTAATATCGTCGTTATTATCCTCGTTATTATCACCGTTATTATCATCCTCATCGTTATTTTCGTCGTTATTTTCGTTGCTATTATCGTAGTTTTTATCGTCGTTATTATCACTCTCATCGGTATAATCATCGCTATTATCGTCGTTATTATCGGCGTTATTGTCGTCGATACTATCGTAGTTATTATCGTTGATATTATCCTCGTTATTATCATCGTTATAATCATTTTCACCGCTATTATCGTCGTTATTAACGTCGTTATTATCGTCGCTATTATCGTCGTTATTATCGTCGTTATTAACGTATTTACTATCATCGTTATTATCATCCTCATATTTATTATCATCGTTATTATCGTCATTATTATCGTCGTTATTATCGTCTTTATTGTCGTCATATTATCGTCGTTATTATCGGCGTTATTTTCATCGTTATTATCATCGTTATTATCATCCTCATCGTTATTATCGTCGTTATTATCGTCGTTATAATCCTCGTTATTATCATCGTTATAATCATCCTCATCGCTATTATCGTCGTTATTATCGTCGTTATTATCGTCGTTATTATCATCGCTATTGTCGTCGTTATTATCGGCGTTTTTATCGTAGATACTATCATAGTTATTATCGTCTTTATTATCCTCGTTATTATCATCGTTATTATCATCCTCTTCGTTATTTTCGTCGTTATTTTCATCGCTATTATCGTCGTTTTTATCGTCGTTATTATCATTCTCATTGGTATAATCATCGCTATTATCGTCGTTATAATCGGCGTTATTATCGTCGATACTATCGTAGTTATTATCGTCGTTATTATCCTCGTTATTATCATCATTATAATCATCCTCATCGCTATTATCGTCGTTATTATCGTCGTTATTATCGTCGTTATTATCATCGTTATAATCATCCTCATCGCTATTATCGTCGTTATTATCGTCGTTATTATCATCGCTGTTATCGTCTTTATTATCGTCATTATTATCGTCGTTATTATCGTCGCAATTATCGTCGCTATTATCGTCGTTATAATCGTTCGTTATTATCGTCGTTATTAACGACGTTATTATCATCAATATTTTTATTACTATTATCGTCGTTATTATAGTCGTTATTATTCTCGTTTTCATCATTGTTATGGACATATCGTTATTATCGTCGTTAATATAGTCGTTATTATCCTCGTTATTATCATCGTTATTATCATCCTCATCGTTATTATCGTCGTTAATATCGTCGTTATAATCCTCGTTATTATCATCGTTATAATCATCCTCATCGCTATTATCGTCGTTATTATCGTCGTTATTATCGTCGTTATTATCATCGCTATTGTCGTCGTTATTATCGGCGTTTTTATCGTAGATACTATCATAGTTATTATCGTCTTTATTATCCTCGTTATTATCATCGTTATTATCATCCTCTTCGTTATTTTCGTCGTTATTTTCATCGCTATTATCGTCGTTTTTATCGTCGTTATTATCATTCTCATTGGTATAATCATCGCTATTATCGTCGTTATAATCGGCGTTATTATCGTCGATACTATCGTAGTTTTTATCGTTGATATTATCCTCGTTATTATCATCGTTATTATAATCCTCATCGCTATTATCACCGTTAATATCGTCGTTATTATCGTAACTATTATCGTCGTTATTATCGTCGTTATTAACGTCTTTACTCTCATCTTTATTATCATCTTCATATTTATTATCATCGTTATTATCGTCAATATTTATCGTCGTTATTATCGTCTTTATTATCGTCGTTATTATCGTCGCTATTATCATCGCTATTATCGTCGATATAATCGTCGTTATTATAATCGCTATTATCGTCGTTATTATCGTCGTTGTTATCATCGTTATTATCATCGCTATTATCGTCGTTATTAACGTCATTATTATCATCGTTATTATCGTCGTTTTTATCGTCCTTATTATCATTCTCGTTGGTATATTCATCGTTATTATCGTCGATATTCTCGGCGTTATTATCATCGATGCTATCGTAGTTATTATCGTCGTTATTATCCTCGTTATTATCATCATTATAATCATCCTCATCGTTATTATCGTCGATATTATCGTCGATATTATCGTCGTTATTATCGTCGTTTTTATCGTCGTTATTATCATTCTCATTGGTATAATCATCGCTATTATCGTCGATATTATCGGCGTTATTATCGTTGATACTATCGTAGTTATTTTCGTCGTTATTGTCATCTTTATAATCATCATCATCGCTATTATCGTCGTAATGTCGTCGTTTTTATCATCGCTATTATCGTTGTTATTATCGTCATTGTTATCGTCGTTATTATCGTCGCTATTGTCGTCGTTATTATCGTCGTTATAATCGTCGTTATTATCGTTGTTCTAATCATCCTCATCGCTATTATCGTCGTTAATGTCGTCGTTATTTTCATCGCTATATCGTCGTTATTATCGTCGTTATTATCGTCGTTATAACCTTCGTTATTATCGTCATTATTATCGTTGATTTTGTCGTCGTTATTATCACTCTCATCGGTATTATCATCGCTATTATCGTCGTTATTATCGGCGTTATTATCGTCGATAATATCGTAGTTATTATCGTCGTTATTATCCTCGTTATTATCATCGTGATTATCATCGTTATTATCATCCTTATTATCATCCTCATCGTTATTATCGTCGTTATTATCGTAGTTATTATCGTCGTTATAATCCTCGTTATTATCATCGTTATAATCATCCTCATCGTTATTATCGTCGTTATTTTCGTCGCTATTATCGTCGTTTTTATCGTCGTTATTATCATTCTCATCGGTATAATCATCGCTATTATCGTCGTTATTATCGGCGTTATTATTGTCGATACTATCGTAGTTATTATCGTTGATATTATCGTCGTTATTATCATCGTTATAATAATCCTCATCGCTATTATCTCCGTTATTATCGTCGTTATTATCGTCGTTATTGTCGTCGTTATTATCGTCGTTATTATCGTCGTTATTTTCATCGTTATTATCATCGTTATTATCATCCTCATCGTTATTATCGTCGTTATTATTGTCGTTATAATTCTCGTTATTATCATCGTTATAATCATCCTCATCGCTATTATCGTCGTTATTATCGTCGTTATTATCGTCGCTATTATCGTCAATATTATCGTCGTTATTATCGTCGCTATTATCGTCCCTATTATCGTCGTTATCATCGTCGTTATTATCGTCGCTACTATCATCGTTATTATCATACTCATCGTTATTACCGTCGTTATTATCGTCGCTATTATCGTCATTATTATCGTCGTTATTATCGTCGTTATTATCGTCGCTATTATCGTCGTCATTATCGTCGTTATTAGAGTCGTCAATATCGTCGTTATTATCATCGTCATTATCGTCGTTATTATCGTCTTTATTATCGTCGTTATTATCATTCTTATCGGTATAATCATCGCTATTATTGTCGTTATTATCGGCGTTATTATCGTCGATACTATCGTAGTTATTATCGTTGATATTATCCTCGTTATTATCATCGTTATAATAATCCTCATCGCTATTATCTCCGTTATTATCGTCGTTGTTATCGTCGTTATTGTCGTCGTTATTATCGTCGTTATTATCGTCGTTATTTTCATCGTTATTATCATCGTTATTATCATCCTCATCGTTATTATCGTCGTTATTATTGTCGTTATAATTCTCGTTATTATCATCGTTATAATCATCCTCATCGCTATTATCGTCGTTATTATCGTCGTTATTATCGTCGCTATTATCGTCAATATTATCGTCGTTATTATCGTCGCTATTATCGTCCCTATTATCGTCGTTATCATCGTCGTTATTATCGTCGCTACTATCATCGTTATTATCATACTCATCGTTATTACCGTCGTTATTATCGTCGCTATTATCGTCATTATTATCGTCGTTATTATCGTCGTTATTATCGTCGCTATTATCGTCGTCATTATCGTCGTTATTAGAGTCGTCAATATCGTCGTTATTATCATCGTCATTATCGTCGTTATTATCGTCTTTATTATCGTCGTTATTATCCTTGTTATTATCATCGTTATGGACATCCTCATCGTTATTATCGTCGTTATAATCGTCGTTTTTTTTGTCGTTATAATTCTCATCGGTATAATCATCTCTATATCGTCGATATTATCGTCGTTATTATCGTCGTTATTATCCTCGTTTACATCATCGTTATTATCATCCTCATCTTTATTATCGTCGTTAATATCGTAGTTATTATCGTCGTTATTAACCTCGTTATTATCATCGTTATAATCATCCTCATCGCTATTATCGTCGTTATTATCGTCGTTATTATCGTCGCTATTTTTGTCGTTATTATCGTCGTTATTAACGTCGTCAATATCGTCGTTATTATAGTCGTTATTACCATCCTCATTGTTTTTATTATCGTCGTTATTATTGTCGTTATTATCGTCGTTATTATCGTTAATATTATCCTCGTTATTATCATCGTTATTATCATCCTCATTGTTATTATCCTCGTTATTATTATCGTTATTATCATACTTATCGTTATTATCGTCGTTAATATCGACGTTATTACCGTCGTTATTATCGTCGTTATTATCATCGTTATTATCGTCGTTATTAACGTCTTTATTATCATCGCTATTATCATCCTCATATTTATTATCATCGCTATATCGTCGTTATTATCGTCATTATTAACGTAATTATTATCGACGTTATTATCGTCTTTATTATCGTCGTTATTAACGTCTTTAGTATCTTCGTTATTATCATCCTCATATTTATTTTCATCGTCATTGTCGTTACTATTATCGTCGTTATTATCATCGTTATTATCATCAGCATCGTTATTATCGTCGTTATTATCGTCGTTATAAGCGTCATTATTATCGACGTTTTTATCGTCGTTATTATCGTCGTTATTAACGTCTTTATTATCATCGTTATTATCATCCTCATATTTATTATCATCGTCATTTTCGTCACTATTATCGTCGTTATTATCGTCGTTATTGTCGTCGTTATTATCGTCGTTATTAACGTCTTTATTATCATCGTTATTATCATCGTTATTGACATCCTCATCGTCATTATCGTAGTTAATATCGTCGTTATTATTCTCGTTATTATCATCGTTATTATTATCCTCATCGTTATTATCGTCGTTATTAACGTCATTATTATCGACGTTATTATCGTCGTTATTATCATTCTCATCGGTATATTCATCGCTATATCGTCGTTATTATCGTCGGTATTATCATCATTATTATCATCTCTATTATCGTCGTTATTATCGTCGTTATTATCATTCTCATTGTTTTTATTATCGTCCCTAATATCGTCATTATTGTCGTAGTTATTTTTGTTGCTATTATCGTTGTTATTATCGTCGTTATTATCATTCTCATTGTTTTTATTATCGTCCCTAATATCGTCATTATTGTCGTAGTTATTTTTGTTGCTATTATCGTTGTTATTATCGTCCTTATTATCATCAATATTATTATCACTATTATCGTCATTATTATAGTCGTTATTACCGTCCTCATGTTTTGTATTATCGTCGTTATTATCATCGCTATATCGTCGTTATTATCGTCGTTATTATCGTCGTTATTATCGTTGTTATTATCCTCGTTAATATCATCGTTATTTTCATCCTCATCGTTATTATCGTCGTTAATATCGTCGTTAATATCGTCGTTATTATCGTCGTTATTATCGTGGTTATTATCATCGTTATTATCGTCGCAATTATCGTCCTTATTATCGTCGTTATTATCGTCGTTATTATCTTCGTTTATATCATCGTTATTATCGTCGTTAATATCGTCGTTATTATCGTTGTAATTATCGTCGTTATTATCATCGTTATTATCGTCGTTATTATCGTCGTTATTGTCGTCGTTATTATAGTCGTTATTATCGTCGTTTTTATCGTCGTTATTATCATTCTCATCGGTATAATCATCGCTATTATCTTCGTTATTAAAGGCGTTATTATCGTCGATACTACCGTAGTAATTATGGTCGTTATTATCCTCATTATTATCATCGTTATAATCATCCTCATCGCTATTATCGTTGTTATTATCGTCGTTATTAACGTCATTATTATCGACGTTATTATCGTTGTTATTATCGTCGTTATTAACGTCTTTATTATCATCGTTATTATCATCCTCATATTTATTATTATCGTTCTTATCGTCACTTTTATCGTCGTAATTGTCGTCGTTATTATCGTCGTTATCATCGTCGTTATTATCATCGTTATTATCATCGATATTATCATCCTCATCCTTATTATCGTCGTTATTATCGTAGTTATTATTGTCGTTATAATCCTCTTTATTATCATCGTTATAATCATCCTCATCGCTATTATCGTCGTTAATGACGTCGTTATTATCATCACTATATCGTCGTTATTATCGTCGTTATTATCGTCGCTATTATCGTCGTTATTATCGTCGTTATTATCGTCGCTATTATCGTCGCTAATATCGTCATAGTAATCGTAGTTATTTTTGTTGCTATTATTGTTGTTATTATCGTCGCTATTATCATCAATATTATTATCACTATTATCGTCGTTATCATAGTCGTTATTACCATCCTCATTGTTTTTATTATCGTCGTTATTATCGTCGCTATTATCGTCGTTATTATCGTCGTTATTAACGTCGTCAATATCGTCGTTATTATCGTCGTTATTATCCTTGTTATTATCATCCTTATTATCATCCTCATCGCTATTATCGTCGTTATTATCGTCGTTATTATCGTCGCTATTATCGTCGTTAATATCGTCGTTATTATCGTCGTTATTATCGTCGTTATTATCGTTGTTATTATCCTCGTTAATATCATCGTTATTTTCATCCTCATCGTTATTATCGTCGTTAATATCGTCGTTAATATCGTCGTTATTATCGTCGTTATTATCGTGGTTATTATCATCGTTATTATCGTCGCAATTATCGTCCTTATTATCGTCGTTATTATCGTCGTTATTATCTTCGTTTATATCATCGTTATTATCGTCGTTAATATCGTCGTTATTATCGTTGTAATTATCGTCGTTATTATCATCGTTATTATCGTCGTTATTATCGTCGTTATTGTCGTCGTTATTATAGTCGTTATTATCGTCGTTTTTATCGTCGTTATTATCATTCTCATCGGTATAATCATCGCTATTATCTTCGTTATTAAAGGCGTTATTATCGTCGATACTACCGTAGTAATTATGGTCGTTATTATCCTCATTATTATCATCGTTATAATCATCCTCATCGCTATTATCGTTGTTATTATCGTCGTTATTAACGTCATTATTATCGACGTTATTATCGTTGTTATTATCGTCGTTATTAACGTCTTTATTATCATCGTTATTATCATCCTCATATTTATTATTATCGTTCTTATCGTCACTTTTATCGTCGTAATTGTCGTCGTTATTATCGTCGTTATCATCGTCGTTATTATCATCGTTATTATCATCGATATTATCATCCTCATCCTTATTATCGTCGTTATTATCGTAGTTATTATTGTCGTTATAATCCTCTTTATTATCATCGTTATAATCATCCTCATCGCTATTATCGTCGTTAATGACGTCGTTATTATCATCACTATATCGTCGTTATTATCGTCGTTATTATCGTCGCTATTATCGTCGTTATTATCGTCGTTATTATCGTCGCTATTATCGTCGCTAATATCGTCATAGTAATCGTAGTTATTTTTGTTGCTATTATTGTTGTTATTATCGTCGCTATTATCATCAATATTATTATCACTATTATCGTCGTTATCATAGTCGTTATTACCATCCTCATTGTTTTTATTATCGTCGTTATTATCGTCGCTATTATCGTCGTTATTATCGTCGTTATTAACGTCGTCAATATCGTCGTTATTATCGTCGTTATTATCCTTGTTATTATCATCCTTATTATCATCCTCATCGCTATTATCGTCGTTATTATCGTCGTTATTATCGTCGCTATTATCGTCGTTAATATCGTCGTTATAATCGTCGTTATTATCGTCGTTATTATCGTCGTTATTATCATCCTCATTGTTTTTATTATCGTCGCTAATATCGTCATTATTATCATAGTTATTTTTGTTGATATTATCGTTGTTATTATCGTCGTTATTATCATCAATATTATTTTCACTATTATCGTCGTTATTATAGTCGTTATTACCATCCTCATTGTTTTTATTATCGTCGTTATTATCGTCGTTATTATCGTCGTTATTATCGTCGTTATTATCGTCGTTATTATCATCGTTATTATCGTCGCTATTATCGTCGTTATTATCGTCGTTATTGTCGTCGTTTTTATCGTGGTTATTATCATTCTCATCGGTATAATCATCGCTATATCGTCGTTATTATCGTTGCTATTATCGTCGTTATTATCGTCGTTATTATCGTCGCTATTATCGACGTTATTATCGTCGTAACTATCATCGTTCTTATCGTCGCTATTATCATCGTTATTATCTTCTCATCGTTATTATCGTCGTTATTAACATCTTTATTATCATCGTTATTATCATCCTCATATTTATTAACATTTTCATCATCGTCACTATTATCGTCGTTATTATCGTCGTTATTGTTGTCTTTATTATCGTCGTTATTAACGTCTTTATTATCATTGTTATTATCATCGTTATTTACATCCTCATCGTCATTATCGTGGTTAATATCGTCGTTATTATCCTCGTTATTATCATCGTTATTATCATCCTCATCGCTATTATCGTCGTTAATGTCGTCGTTATTATCATCGCTGTATCGTCGTTATTACCGTCGTTATTATTATCATTATTATCATTTCTATTATCGTCGTTAATATCATCGTTATTATCATCCTCATTGCTTTTATTATCGTCGTTATTATCGTCGTTATTATCCTAGTTATTATCATGGTTATTATTATCCTCATCGTTATTATCGTCGTTATTAACGTCTCTATTATCGTCGTTATTATCGTCGTTATTATCGTCGTTATTATCATCGTTATTATCGTCGCTATTTTCTTCGTTATTATCGTCGTAATTATCGTCGTTATTATCATCGCTATTATCGTCGTTATTATCATCGCTATTTCGTCGTTATTATCGTCGTTATTATCGTTTCTATTATCGTCGTTAATATCGTCGTTATTATCGTCGCTATTATCGTCGCTATAATCGTCGTTATTATCGTCGTTATTATCGTCGCTATTATCGTAGTTATTAACGTCTTTATTATCATCTTTATTATCACCCTCATATTTGTTATCATCGTTATTATCGTCAATATTATTGTCGTTATTATCGTCATTATTGTCGTCGTTATTATCGTCGATATTATCGTCGTTATTATCGTCGTTATTATCATTGTTATTATCATCCTCATCGTTATTATCGTCGTTATTATCGTAGTTATTATCGTCGTTATAATCCTCGTTATTATCATCGTTATTATCATCCTCATCGCTATTATCGTCGTTATTATCATCCCTATGTCGTCGTTATTATTGTCGTCATTATAGTCGCTATTATCCTCGTTATTATCATGTTTATTATTATCCTCATCGTTATTATCGTCGTTAATATCGTCGTTATTATTGTCGATATTATCGTCGATATTAACGTCTTTATTATCATCGTTATTATCGTCACTATTATCGTCGTTATTATCGACGTTATTATCGTCATTATTTTCATCTCTATTATCTCCGTTATTATCGTCGTTATTATCGTAGCTATTATCGTCGTTATTATCGTCGTTATTAACGTCTTTACTGTCATCGTTATTATCATCTTCATATTTATTATCATCGTTATTATCGTCAATATTATCGTTGTTATTATCGTCGTTATTGTCGTCGTTATTATCGTCGTTATTATCGTCGCTTTTTCTCATCGTTATTATCATCGTTATTATCATCCTCATCGTTATTATCGTCGTTATTATTGTCGTTATAATCCTCGTTATTATCATCGTTATTATCATCCTCATCGCTATCATCGTCGTTATAATCGTCGTTATTATCTTCGCTATTATCGTCGTTATTATCGTTGTTATTAACGACTTTATTATCATCGTTATTATCATCCTCATATTTATTATCATAGTTATTATCGTCACTATTATCGTCGTTATTATCGTCGTTATTACCGTCGTTATTATCATCCTCATCGTTATTATCGTCGTTATTAACGTCGTTATTATGGTCGTTTTTATCGTCGTTATTATCATTCTCATCGGTATAATCATCGCTATTATCGTCGTTATTATCGGCGTTATTATCGTCGATACAATCGTAGTTTTTATCGTCGTTATTATCCTCGTTATTATCATCGTAATTATAATCCTCATCGTTATTTTCGTCGTTATTATCGTCGCTATTATCGTCGCTATTATCGTCGTTATTATCGTCGTTATTGTCGTCGCTATTATCATCGTTATTATCATCCTCATCGTTATTACCGTCGTTATTATCGTCGCTATTATCGTCATTATTATCGTCGTTATTATCGTCGTTATTATCGTCTTTATTATCGTCGTTATTATCGTCGTTTTTTAAGTCGTCAATATCGTCGTTATTATCGTCGTCATTATCGTCGTCATTATCGTCGTTTTTATCGTCGTTATAATCATTGTTATTATCATCGTTATGGGCATCCTCATCGTTATTATCGTCGTTAATATCGTCGTTATTATCCTCGTTATTATCACCGTTATTATCATCCTCATCGTTATTTTCGTCGTTATTTTCGTTGCTATTATCGTAGTTTTTATCGTCGTTATTATCACTCTCATCGGTATAATCATCGCTATTATCGTCGTTATTATCGGCGTTATTGTCGTCGATACTATCGTAGTTATTATCGTTGATATTATCCTCGTTATTATCATCGTTATAATCATTTTCACCGCTATTATCGTCGTTATTAACGTCGTTATTATCGTCGCTATTATCGTCGTTATTATCGTCGTTATTAACGTATTTACTATCATCGTTATTATCATCCTCATATTTATTATCATCGTTATTATCGTCATTATTATCGTCGTTATTATCGTCTTTATTGTCGTCATATTATCGTCGTTATTATCGGCGTTATTTTCATCGTTATTATCATCGTTATTATCATCCTCATCGTTATTATCGTCGTTATTATCGTCGTTATAATCCTCGTTATTATCATCGTTATAATCATCCTCATCGCTATTATCGTCGTCATTATCGTCGTTATTATCGTCGTTATTATCATCGCTATTGTCGTCGTTATTATCGGCGTTTTTATCGTAGATACTATCATAGTTATTATCGTCTTTATTATCCTCGTTATTATCATCGTTATTACCATCCTCTTCGTTATTTTCGTCGTTATTTTCATCGCTATTATCGTCGTTTTTATCGTCGTTATTATCATTCTCATTGGTATAATCATCGCTATTATCGTCGTTATAATCGGCGTTATTATCGTCGATACTATCGTAGTTATTATCGTCGTTATTATCCTCGTTATTATCATCATTATAATCATCCTCATCGCTATTATCGTCGTTATTATCGTCGTTATTATCGTCGTTATTATCATCGTTATAATCATCCTCATCGCTATTATCGTCGTTATTATCGTCGTTATTATCATCGCTATTATCGTCTTTATTATCGTCATTATTATCGTCGTTATTATCGTCGCAATTATCGTCGCTATTATCGTCGTTATAATCGTCGTTATTATCGTCGTTATTAACGTCGTTATTATCATCAATATTTTTATTACTATTATCGTCGTTATTATAGTCGTTATTATTCTCGTTTTCATCATTGTTATGGACATATCGTTATTATCGTCGTTAATATAGTCGTTATTATCCTCGTTATTATCATCGTTATTATCATCCTCATCGTTATTATCGTCGTTAATATCGTCGTTATAATCCTCGTTATTATCATCGTTATAATCATCCTCATCGCTATTATCGTCGTTATTATCGTCGTTATTATCGTCGTTATTATTATCGCTATTGTCGTCGTTATTATCGGCGTTTTTATCGTAGATACTATCATAGTTATTATCGTCTTTATTATCCTCGTTATTATCATCGTTATTATCATCCTCTTCGTTATTTTCGTCGTTATTTTCATCGCTATTATCGTCGTTTTTATCGTCGTTATTATCATTCTCATTGGTATAATCATCGCTATTATCGTCGTTATAATCGGCGTTATTATCGTCGATACTATCGTAGTTTTTATCGTTGATATTATCCTCGTTATTATCATCGTTATTATAATCCTCATCGCTATTATCACCGTTAATATCGTCGTTATTATCGTAACTATTATCGTCGTTATTATCGTCGTTATTAACGTCTTTACTCTCATCTTTATTATCATCTTCATATTTATTATCATCGTTATTATCGTCAATATTTATCGTCGTTATTATCGTCTTTATTATCGTCGTTATTATCGTCGCTATTATCATCGCTATTATCGTCGATATAATCGTCGTTATTATAATCGCTATTATCGTCGTTATTATCGTCGTTGTTATCATCGTTATTATCATCGCTATTATCGTCGTTATTAACGTCATTATTATCATCGTTATTATCGTCGTTTTTATCGTCCTTATTATCATTCTCGTCGGTATAATCATCGTTATTATCGTCGATATTCTCGGCGTTATTATCATCGATGCTATCGTAGTTATTATCGTCGTTATTATCCTCGTTATTATCATCATTATAATCATCCTCATCGTTATTATCGTCGATATTATCGTCGATATTATCGTCGTTATTATCGTCGTTTTTATCGTCGTTATTATCATTCTCATTGGTATAATCATCGCTATTATCGGCGTTATTATCGTTGATACTATCGTAGTTATTTTCGTCGTTATTGTCATCTTTATAATCATCCTCATCGCTATTATCGTCGTAATGTCGTCGTTTTTATCATCGCTATTATCGTTGTTATTATCGTCATTATTATCGTCGTTATTATCGTCGCTATTGTCGTCGTTATTATCGTCGTTATAATCGTCGTTATTATCGTTGTTCTAATCATCCTCATCGCTATTATCGTCGTTAATGTCGTCGTTATTTTCATCGCTATATCGTCGTTATTATCGTCGTTATTATCGTCGGTATTATCGTCGTTATTATCGTCGTTATAACCTTCGTTATTATCGTCATTATTATCGTTGATTTTGTCGTCGTTATTATCACTCTCATCGGTATTATAATCGCTATTATCGTCGTTATTATCGGCGTTATTATCGTCGATAATATCGTAGTTATTATCGTCGTTATTATCCTCGTTATTATCATCGTTATAATCATCCTCATCGTTATTATCCTCGTTATTATCGTCATTATTATCGACGTTATTATCATCCTCATATTTTATCATCGTTATTATCATCGTTATTATCGTCGTTATTATCGTCGTTAATATCGTCGCTATTATCGTCGTTATTATCGTTGTTATTATCGTCGTTATAATCCTCGTTATTATCATCGTTATTATCATCCTCATCGCTATTATCGTCGTTATTATCATTGCAATATCGTCGTTATTATCGTCATTATTATAGTCGCTATTATCGTCTTCATTATCGTCGTTATTATCGTCGCTATTATCTTCGTTATTCTCGTCGTTATTATCGTCGTTATTATCGTCGCTATTATCATCGTTATTATCATCCTCATCGCTATTTTCGTCGTTAATGTCGTCGTTATTATCATCGCTATATCGTCGCTATTTTCGTCGTTATTATCGTCGCTATTTTCGTCGTTATTATCGTCGTTATTTTCATCGTTATTATCATCGCTATTATCATTTTCATCGTCATTATCGTCGTTATTGACGTCGTTATTATCGTCGTTATTTTCGTCGTTATTATCATCGTGATTATCATCGTTATTATCATCCTTATTATCATCCTCATCGTTATTATCGTCGTTATTATCGTAGTTATTATCGTCGTTATAATCCTCGTTATTATCATCGTTATAATCATCCTCATCGTTATTATCGTCGTTATTTTCGTCGCTATTATCGTCGTTTTTATCGTCGTTATTATCATTCTCATCGGTATAATCATCGCTATTATCGTCGTTATTATCGGCGTTATTATCGTCGATACTATCGTAGTTATTATCGTTGATATTATCCTCGTTATTATCATCGTTATAATAATCCTCATCGCTATTATCTCCGTTATTATCGTCGTTATTATCGTCGTTATTGTCGTCGTTATTATCGTCGTTATTATCGTCGTTATTTTCATCGTTATTATCATCGTTATTATCATCCTCATCGTTATTATCGTCGTTATTATTGTCGTTATAATTCTCGTTATTATCATCGTTATAATCATCCTCATCGCTATTATCGTCGTTATTATCGTCGTTATTATCGTCGCTATTATCGTCAATATTATCGTCGTTATTATCGTCGCTATTATCGTCCCTATTATCGTCGTTATCATCGTCGTTATTATCGTCGCTACTATCATCGTTATTATCATACTCATCGTTATTACCGTCGTTATTATCGTCGCTATTATCGTCATTATTATCGTCGTTATTATCGTCATTATTATCGTCGCTATTATCGTCGTCATTATCGTCGTTATTAGAGTCGTCAATATCGTCGTTATTATCATCGTCATTATCGTCGTTATTATCGTCTTTATTATCGTCGTTATTATCATTCTCATCGGTATAATCATCGCTATTATTGTCGTTATTATCGGCGTTATTATCGTCGATACTATCGTAGTTATTATCGTTGATATTATCCTCGTTATTATCATCGTTATAATAATCCTCATCGCTATTATCTCCGTTATTATCGTCGTTGTTATCGTCGTTATTGTCGTCGTTATTATCGTCGTTATTATCGTCGTTATTTTCATCGTTATTATCATCGTTATTATCATCCTCATCGTTATTATCGTCGTTATTATTGTCGTTATAATTCTCGTTATTATCATCGTTATAATCATCCTCATCGCTATTATCGTCGTTATTATCGTCGTTATTATCGTCGCTATTATCGTCAATATTATCGTCGTTATTATCGTCGCTATTATCGTCCCTATTATCGTCGTTATCATCGTCGTTATTATCGTCGCTACTATCATCGTTATTATCATACTCATCGTTATTACCGTCGTTATTATCGTCGCTATTATCGTCATTATTATCGTCGTTATTATCGTCGTTATTATCGTCGCTATTATCGTCGTCATTATCGTCGTTATTAGAGTCGTCAATATCGTCGTTATTATCATCGTCATTATCGTCGTTATTATCGTCTTTATTATCGTCGTTATTATCCTTGATATTATCATCGTTATGGACATCCTCATCGTTATTATCGTCGTTATTATCGTAGTTATTATCGTCGTTATAAGCCTCGTTATTATCATCGTTATTATCATTCACATCTTTATTTTCGTCGTTATTATCGTCGCTATTATCGTCGTTTTTATCGTCGTTATTATCATTCTCATTGGTATAATCATCGCTATTATCGTCGTTATTATCGGCGTTATTATCGTCGATACTATCGTAGTTATTATCGCTGATATTATCCTCGTTATTATCATCGTTATAATCATCCTCATCGCTAATATCTCCGTTATTATCGTTGTTATTATCGTAACTATTATAGTCGTTATTATCGTCTTTATTAACGACTTTACTGTCATCGTTATTACCATCCTCATATTTATTATCATCGTTATTATCGTCACTATTATCGTCGTTATTATTTTCGTTATTGTCGTCGTTATTATCGTCGTTATTGTCGTCGTTATTATCGTCGTATTATCGTCGTTATTATCGTCGTTATTATCCTCGTTAATATCATCGTTATTATCATCCTCATCGTTATTATCGTCGTTAATATCGTCGTTATTATCGTCGTTATTATCGTCGTTAAAATCATCGTTATTATCGTCGCAAATATCGTCCTTATTATCGTCGTTATTATCGTCGTTATAATCGTCGTTTTTATTGTCGTTATAATTCTCATCGGTATAATCATCTCTATATCGTCGATATTATCGTCGTTATTATCGTCGTTATTATCCTCGTTTACATCATCGTTATTATCATCCTCATCTTTATTATCGTCGTTAATATCGTAGTTATTATCGTCGTTATTAACCTCGTTATTATCATCGTTATAATCATCCTCATCGCTATTATCGTCGTTATTATCGTCGTTATTATCGTCGCTATTTTTGTCGTTATTATCGTCGTTATTAACGTCGTCAATATCGTCGTTATTATAGTCGTTATTACCATCCTCATTGTTTTTATTATCGTCGTTATTATTGTCGTTATTATCGTCGTTATTATCGTTAATATTATCCTCGTTATTATCATCGTTATTATCATCCTCATTGTTATTATCCTCGTTATTATTATCGTTATTATCATACTTATCGTTATTATCGTCGTTAATATCGACGTTATTACCGTCGTTATTATCGTCGTTATTATCATCGTTATTATCGTCGTTATTAACGTCTTTATTATCATCGCTATTATCATCCTCATATTTATTATCATCGCTATATCGTCGTTATTATCGTCATTATTAACGTAATTATTATCGACGTTATTATCGTCTTTATTATCGTCGTTATTAACGTCTTTAGTATCTTCGTTATTATCATCCTCATATTTATTTTCATCGTCATTGTCGTTACTATTATCGTCGTTATTATCATCGTTATTATCATCAGCATCGTTATTATCGTCGTTATTATCGTCGTTATTAGCGTCATTATTATCGACGTTTTTATCGTCGTTATTATCGTCGTTATTAACGTCTTTATTATCATCGTTATTATCATCCTCATATTTATTATCATCGTCATTTTCGTCACTATTATCGTCGTTATTATCGTCGTTATTGTCGTCGTTATTATCGTCGTTATTAACGTCTTTATTATCATCGTTATTATCATCGTTATTGACATCCTCATCGTCATTATCGTAGTTAATATCGTCGTTATTATTCTCGTTATTATCATCGTTATTATTATCCTCATCGTTATTATCGTCGTTATTAACGTCATTATTATCGACGTTATTATCGTCGTTATTATCATTCTCATCGGTATATTCATCGCTATATCGTCGTTATTATCGTCGGTATTATCATCATTATTATCATCTCTATTATCGTCGTTATTATCGTCGTTATTATCATTCTCATTGTTTTTATTATCGTCCCTAATATCGTCATTATTGTCGTAGTTATTTTTGTTGCTATTATCGTTGTTATTATCGTCGTTATTATCATTCTCATTGGTTTTATTATCGTCCCTAATATCGTCATTATTGTCGTAGTTATTTTTGTTGCTATTATCGTTGTTATTATCGTCCTTATTATCATCAATATTATTATCACTATTATCGTCATTATTATAGTCGTTATTACCGTCCTCATGTTTTGTATTATCGTCGTTATTATCATCGCTATATCGTCGTTATTATCGTCGTTATTATCGTCGTTATTATCGTTGTTATTATCCTCGTTAATATCATCGTTATTTTCATCCTCATCGTTATTATCGTCGTTAATATCGTCGTTATTATCGTCGTTATTATCGTGGTTATTATCATCGTTATTATCGTCGCAATTATCGTCCTTATTATCGTCGTTATTATCGTCGTTATTATCTTCGTTTATATCATCGTTATTATCGTCGTTAATATCGTCGTTATTATCGTTGTAATTATCGTCGTTATTATCATCGTTATTATCGTCGTTATTATCGTCGTTATTGTCGTCGTTATTATAGTCGTTATTATCGTCGTTTTTATCGTCGTTATTATCATTCTCATCGGTATAATCATCGCTATTATCTTCGTTATTAAAGGCGTTATTATCGTCGATACTACCGTAGTAATTATGGTCGTTATTATCCTCATTATTATCATCGTTATAATCATCCTCATCGCTATTATCGTTGTTATTATCGTCGTTATTAACGTCATTATTATCGACGTTATTATCGTTGTTATTACCGTCGTTATTAACGTCTTTATTATCATCGTTATTATCATCCTCATATTTATTATTATCGTTCTTATCGTCACTTTTATCGTCGTAATTGTCGTCGTTATTATCGTCGTTATCATCGTCGTTATTATCATCGTTATTATCATCGATATTATCATCCTCATCCTTATTATCGTCGTTATTATCGTAGTTATTATTGTCGTTATAATCCTCTTTATTATCATCGTTATAATCATCCTCATCGCTATTATCGTCGTTAATGACGTCGTTATTATCATCACTATATCGTCGTTATTATCGTCGTTATTATCGTCGCTATTATCGTCGTTATTATCGTCGTTATTATCGTCGCTATTATCGTCGCTAATATCGTCATAGTAATCGTAGTTATTTTTGTTGCTATTATTGTTGTTATTATCGTCGCTATTATCATCAATATTATTATCACTATTATCGTCGTTATCATAGTCGTTATTACCATCCTCATTGTTTTTATTATCGTCGTTATTATCGTCGCTATTATCGTCGTTATTATCGTCGTTATTAACGTCGTCAATATCGTCGTTATTATCGTCGTTATTATCCTTGTTATTATCATCCTTATTATCATCCTCATCGCTATTATCGTCGTTATTATCGTCGTTATTATCGTCGCTATTATCGTCGTTAATATCGTCGTTATAATCGTCGTTATTATCGTCGTTATTATCGTCGTTATTATCATCCTCATTGTTTTTATTATCGTCGCTAATATCGTCATTATTATCATAGTTATTTTTGTTGATATTATCGTTGTTATTATCGTCGTTATTATCATCAATATTATTTTCACTATTATCGTCGTTATTATAGTCGTTATTACCATCCTCATTGTTTTTATTATCGTCATTATTATCGTCGTTATTATACTCGTTATTATCATCGTTATTATCATCCTCATCGTTATTATCCTCGTTATTATCATCGTTATTATCATCCTCATCGTTATTATCGTCGTTAATATCGTCGTTATTATCGTCGTTATTATCGTCGTTATTATCATCGTTATTATCGTCGCTATTATCGTCGTTATTATCGTCGTTATTGTCGTCGTTTTTATCGTGGTTATTATCATTCTCATCGGTATAATCATCGCTATATCGTCGTTATTATCGTTGCTATTATCGTCGTTATTATCGTCGTTATTATCGTCGCTATTATCGACGTTATTATCGTCGTAACTATCATCGTTCTTATCGTCGCTATTATCATCGTTATTATCTTCTCATCGTTATTATCGTCGTTATTAACATCTTTATTATCATCGTTATTATCATCCTCATATTTATTATCATTTTCATCATCGTCACTATTATCGTCGTTATTATCGTCGTTATTGTCGTCTTTATTATCGTCGTTATTAACGTCTTTATTATCATTGTTATTATCATCGTTATTTACATCCTCATCGTCATTATCGTAGTTAATATCGTCGTTATTATCCTCGTTATTATCATCGTTATTATCATCCTCATCGCTATTATCGTCGTTAATGTCGTCGTTATTATCATCGCTGTGTCGTCGTTATTACCGTCGTTATTATTATCATTATTATCATTTCTATTATCGTCGTTAATATCATCGTTATTATCATCATCATTGCTTTTATTATCGTCGTTATTATCGTCGTTATTATCCTAGTTATTATCATGGTTATTATTATCCTCATCGTTATTATCGTCGTTATTAACGTCTCTATTATCGTCGTTATTATCGTCGTTATTATCGTCGTTATTATCATCGTTATTATCGTCGCTATTTTCTTCGTTATTATCGTCGTAATTATCGTTGTTATTATCATCGCTATTATCGTCGTTATTATCATCGCTACTATCGTCGATACTATCGTAGTTATTATCGTCTTTATTACCGTCGCTATTATCGACGTTATTATCATTCTCATAGGTATAATCATCGCTATATCGTCGTTATTATCGTCGTTATTATCATCTTTATTATCGTCGTTATTATCGTCGTTATTATCATTTTCATTGTTTTTATTATCGTTGTTATTTTTGTTGCTATAATCGTTGTTATTATCGTCGTTATTATCATCAATATTATTATCACTATTATCGTCGTTATCATAGTCGTTATTACCATCCTCATTGTTTTTATTTTCGTCGTTATTATCGTCGCTATTATCGTCGTTAATATCGTCGTTATTAACGTCGTCAATATCGTCGTTATTATCGTCGTTATTATCCTTGTTATTATCATCCTTATTATCATCCTCGTCGTTATTATCCTCGTTATTATCGTCGCTATTATCGTCGTTATTATCGTCGTTATTATCGTCGCTATTATCGTCGCTATTATCGTCGTTATTATCGTTGTTATTATCGTCGTTATAATCCTCGTTATTATCATCGTTATAATCATCCTCATCGCTCTTATCGTCGTTATTATCGTCGTTATTAACGTCACTATTATCGACGTTATTATCGTCGTTATTAACGTCTTTATTATGATCGTTATTATCATCCTCATATTTATTATTATCGTTCTTATCGTCACTATTATCGTCGTTATTATCGTCGTAATTGTCGTCGTTTTTATCGTCGTTATTATCGTAGTTATTATCGTCGTTATAATCCTCGTTATTATCATCGTTATAATCATCGTCATCGCTATTATCGTCGTTAATGTCGTCGTTATTATCATCGCTATATCGTCGTTATTATCGTCGTTAATATCGTCGATTTTATCGTCGTTATTATCGTCGTTATTATCGTCGCTATTATCGTCGCTAATACCGTCAGTATTATCTTAGTTATTTTTGTTGCTATTATTGTTGTTATTATCGTCGCTATTATCATCAATATTATTATCACTATTATCGTCGTAATTATAGTCGTTATTACCATTCTCATTGTTTATATTATCGTCGTAATTATCGTCGCTATTATCGTCGTTATTATGGTCGTTAATATCATCGTTATTATCATCCTCATCGTTATTATCTTCGTTAATATCGTCGTTATTATCGTCGTTATTATCGTCGTTATTAACGTCTTTATTATCATTGTTTTTATCATCGTTATTTACATCCTCATCGTCATTATCGTAGTTAATATCGTCGTTATTATCCTCGTTATTATCATCGTTATTATCATCCTCATCGCTATTATCGTCGTTAATGTCGTCGTTATTATCATCGCTGTATCGTCGTTATTATCGTCGTTATTATTATCATTATTATCATTTCTATTATCGTCGTTAATATCATCGTTATTATCATCCTCATTGCTTTTATTATCGTCGTTATTATCGTCGTTATTATCCTAGTTATTATCATCGTTATTATTATCCTCATCGTTATTATCGTCGTTATTAACGTCTCTATTATCGTCGTTATTATCGTCGTTATTATCGTCGTTATTATCATCGTTATTATCGTCGCTATTTTCTTCGTTATTATCGTCGTAATTATCGTCGTTATTATCATCGCTATTATCGTCGTTATTATCATCGCTATTATCGTCGATACTATCGTAGTTATTATCGTCTTTATTACCGTCGCTATTATCGACGTTATTATCATTCTCATAGGTATAATCATCGCTATATCGTCGTTATTATCGTCGTTATTATCATCTTTATTATCGTCGTTATTATCGTCGTTATTATCATTTTCATTGTTTTTATTATCGTTGTTATTTTTGTTGCTATAATCGTTGTTATTATCGTCGTTATTATCATCAATATTATTATCACTATTATCGTCGTTATCATAGTCGTTATTACCATCCTCATTGTTTTTATTTTCGTCGTTATTATCGTCGCTATTATCGTCGTTAATATCGTCGTTATTAACGTCGTCAATATCGTCGTTATTATCGTCGTTATTATCCTTGTTATTATCATCCTTATTATCATCCTCGTCGTTATTATCCTCGTTATTATCGTCGCTATTATCGTCGTTATTATCGTCGTTATTATCGTCGCTATTATCGTCGCTATTATCGTCGTTATTATCGTTATTATTATCGTCGTTATAATCCTCGTTATTATCATCGATATAATCATCCTCATCGCTATTATCGTCGTTAATGTCGACGTTATTATCACCGCTATTTCGTCGTTATTATCGTCGTTATTATCTTTTCTATTATCGTCGTTAATATCGTCGTTATTATCGTCGCTATTATCGTCGCTATAATCGTCGTTATTATCGTCGTTATTATCGTCGCTATTATCGTAGTTATTAACGTCTTTATTATCATCTTTATTATCACCCTCATATTTGTTATCATCGTTATTATCGTCAATATTATTGTCGTTATTATCGTCATTATTGTCGTCGTTATTATCGTCGATATTATCGTCGTTATTAGCGTCGTTATTATCATTGTTATTATCATCCTCATCGTTATTATCGTCGTTATTATCGTAGTTATTATCGTCGTTATAATCCTCGTTATTATCATCGTTATTATCATCCTCATCGCTATTATCGTCGTTATTATCATCGCTATGTCGTCGTTATTATTGTCGTCATTATAGTCGCTATTATCGTCGTTATTATCCTCGTTATTATCATGTTTATTATTATCCTCATCGTTATTATCGTCGTTAATGTCGTCGTTATTATTGTCGATATTATCGTCGATATTAACGTCTTTATTATCATCGTTATTATCGTCACTATTATCGTCGTTATTATCGACGTTATTATCATCATTATTTTCATCTCTATTATCTCCGTTATTATCGTCGTTATTATCGTAGCTATTATCGTCGTTATTATCGTCGTTATTAACGTCTTTACTGTCATCGTTATTATCATCTTCATATTTATTATCATCGTTATTATCGTCAATATTATCGTTGTTATTATCGTCGTTATTGTCGTCGTTATTATCGTCGTTATTATCGTCGCTTTTTCTCATCGTTATTATCATCGTTATTATCATCCTTATCGTTATTATCGTCGTTATTATTGTCGTTATAATCCTCGTTATTATCATCGTTATTATCATCCTCATCGCTATCATCGTCGTTATAATCGTCGTTATTATCTTCGCTATTATCGTCGTTATTATCGTTGTTATTAACGACTTTATTATCATCGTTATTATCATCCTCATATTTATTATCATAGTTATTATCGTCACTATTATCGTCGTTATTATCGTCGTTATTACCGTCGTTATTATCCTTGTTATTATCATCGTTATGGACATCCTAATCGTTATTATCGTCGTTAATATCGTCGTTATTATCTTCGTTATTATCATCGTTATTATCATCATCATCGTTATTATCGTCGTTATTATCCTCGTTATTATCATCGTTATAATCATCCTCATCGCTCTTATCGTCGTTATTATCGTCGTTATTAACGTCACTATTATCGACGTTATTATCGTCGTTATTAACGTCTTTATTATGATCGTTATTATCATCCTCATATTTATTATTATCGTTCTTATCGTCACTATTATCGTCGTTATTATCGTCGTAATTGTCGTCGTTTTTATCGTCGTTATTATCGTAGTTATTATCGTCGTTATAATCCTCGTTATTATCATCGTTATAATCATCGTCATCGCTATTATCGTCGTTAATGTCGTCGTTATTATCATCGCTATATCGTCGTTATTATCGTCGTTAATATCGTCGATTTTATCGTCGTTATTATCGTCGCTATTATCGTCGTTATTATCGGCGTTATTGTCGTCGATACTATCGTAGTTATTATCGTTGAAATTATCCTCGTTATTATCATCGTTATAATCATCCTCACCGCTATTATCGTCGTTATTATCGTCGTTATTATCGTCGCTATTATCGTCGTTATTATCGTCGTTATTAACGTATTTACTATCATCGTTATTATCATCCTCATATTTATTATCATCGTTATTATCGTCATTATTATCGTCGATATTATCGTCTTTATTGTCGTCATATTATCGTCGTTATTATCGGCGTTATTTTCATCGTTATTATCATCGTTATTATCGTCGCTATTATCGTCGTTATTATCGTCATTATTATCGTCGCTATTATCGTCGTTAATATCGTCGTTATAATCGTCGTTATTATCGGCGCTATTATCATCGTTATTATCATCCTCATCGTTATTATCGTCGTTATTAACGTCATTATTATTGACGTTATTATCGTCGTTTATTATCATCGTTAAAATCATCCTCATCGCTATTATCGTCGTTAATGTCGTCGCTATTATCATCGTTATTATCGTCGTTATTATCGTCGCTATTATCGTCGCTATTATCGTCGATTTTATCGTCGTTATTATCATCGCTATATCGTCGTTATTATCATCGTTATTATCGTCGCTATTATCGTCGTTATTATCGTCGTTATTTTCGATGTTATTATCGTCGTTTTTGTCGTCGTTATTAACGTCTTTATTATCATTGTTATTATCATTGTTATTGACATCCTCACCGTTATTATAGTATTTAATATCGTCGTTATTATCCTCGTTATTATCATCGTTATTATCATCCTCATCGTTATTATCGTCGTTAATATCGTCGTTATTATCCTTGTTATTATCATCGTAATTATCATACTCATCGTTATTTTCGTCGTTATTATCGTCGCTATTATCGTCGCTATTATCGTCGTTATTATTGTCGCATTTATCGTCGTTATTATCATCGTTATTATCATCGTTATTATCATTCTCATCGTTATTATCGTCGTTATTATCGCAGTTATTATCGTCGTTATAATCCTCGTTATTATCATCGTTATAATCATCCTCATCGCTATTATCGTCGTTATTATCGTCGTTATTATCATCGCTATTATCGTCTTTATTATCGTCATTATTATCGTCGTTATTATCGTCGCAATTATCGTCGCATTATCGTCGTTATAATCGTCGTTATTATCGTCGCTATTATCATCGTTATTATCATCCTCATCGTTATTATCCTCGTTATTATCGTCGCTATTATCGTCGTTATTATCGTCATTATTATCGTCGCTATTATCGTCGTTAATATCGTCGTTATAATCGTCGTTATTATCGTCGCTATTATCATCGTTATTATCATCCTCATCGTTATTATCGTCGTTATTAACGTCATTATTATTGACGTTATTATCGTCGTTTATTATCATCGTTAAAATCATCCTCATCGCTATTATCGTCGTTAATGTCGTCGCTATTATCATCGTTATTATCGTCGTTATTATCGTCGCTATTATCGTCGCTATTATCGTCGATTTTATCGTCGTTATTATCATCGCTATATCGTCGTTATTATCATCGTTATTATCGTCGCTATTATCGTCGTTATTATCGTCGTTATTGTCGTCGTTTTTATCGTCGTTATTAACGTCTTTATTATCATTGTTATTATCATTGTTATTGACATCCTCACCGTCATTATAGTATTTAATATCGTCGTTATTATCCTCGTTATTATCATCGTTATTATCATCCTCATCGTTATTATCGTCGTTATTAACGTCATTAATATCGACGTTATTATCGTCGTTATTGTCATTCTCATCGGTATAATCATCGCTATATCGTCGTTATTATCGTCGGTATTATCATCATTATTATCATCTCTATTATCGTCGTTATTATCGTCGTTATTATCATTCTCATTGTTTTTATTATCGTCCCTAATATCGTCATTATTGTCGTAGTTATTTTTGTTGCTATTATCGTTGTTATTATCGTTGTTATTATCATCAATATTATTATCACTATTATCGTCGTTATTATAGTCGTTATTACCATCCTCATTGTTTATATTATTGTCGTTATTATCGTTGTTATTATTTTCGTTATTATCCTCGTTATTATCAACGTTATTATCATCCTCATCGTTATTTTCGTCGTTATTATCGTCGTTATTATCCTCGTTTTTATCGTCGTTATCATTCTCATCGGTATAATTATCGCTATATCATCGTTATTATCGTCGTTATTATCGTCGTTATTATCCTCGTTTATATCATCGTTATTATCAACCTCATCGTTATTATCGTCGTCAATATCGTCGCTATTATTGTTGTTATTCTCGTCGTTATTATCGTCGTTATTATCGTCGCTATTATCGTCGTTATTATCATTCTTATTGGTATAATCATCGCTATATCGTCGTTATTATCGTCGTTATTATCATCATTATTATCATCTCTATTATCTTTGTTAATATCGTCGTTATTATCATCCTCATTGTTTTTATTATCGTCGCTAATATCGTCATTATTATCGTAGTTGTTTTTGTTGCTATTATCGTTGTTATTATCGTCGTTATAATCATCAATATTATTATCACTATTATCGTTGTTATTATAGTCGTTATTACCATCCTCATTGTTTTTATTATCGTTGACATTATCGTCGTTATTATCGTCGTTATTATCATCCTCATTGTTTTTATTATCGTCGCTAATATCGTCATTATTATCGTAGTTATTTTTGTTGCTATTATCGTTGTTATTATCGTTGTTATTATCATCAATATTATTATCACTATTATCGTCGTTATTATCGTTGTTATTATCTTCGTTATTATCATCCTCATCGTTATTATCGTCGTTAATATCGTCGTTATTATCCTTGTTATTATCATCGTAATTATCATACTCATCGTTATTTTCGTCGTTATTATCGTCGCTATTATCGTCGCTATTATCGTCGTTATTATTGTCGCATTTATCGTCGTTATTATCATCGTTATTATCATCGTTATTATCATTCTCATCGTTATTATCGTCGTTATTATCGCAGTTATTATCGTCGTTATAATCCTCGTTATTATCATCGTTATAATCATCCTCATCGCTATTATCGTCGTTATTATCGTCGTTATTATCATCGCTATTATCGTCTTTATTATCGTCATTATTATCGTCGTTATTATCGTCGCAATTATCGTCGCATTATCGTCGTTATAATCGTCGTTATTATCGTCGCTATTATCATCGTTATTATCATCCTCATCGTTATTATCCTCGTTATTATCGTCGCTATTATCGTCGTTATTATCGTCATTATTATCGTCGCTATTATCGTCGTTAATATCGTCGTTATAATCGTCGTTATTATCGTCGCTATTATCATCGTTATTATCATCCTCATCGTTATTATCGTCGTTATTAACGTCATTATTATTGACGTTATTATCGTCGTTTATTATCATCGTTAAAATCATCCTCATCGCTATTATCGTCGTTAATGTCGTCGCTATTATCATCGTTATTATCGTCGTTATTATCGTCGCTATTATCGTCGCTATTATCGTCGATTTTATCGTCGTTATTATCATCGCTATATCGTCGTTATTATCATCGTTATTATCGTCGCTATTATCGTCGTTATTATCGTCGTTATTGTCGTCGTTTTTATCGTCGTTATTAACGTCTTTATTATCATTGTTATTATCATTGTTATTGACATCCTCACCGTCATTATAGTATTTAATATCGTCGTTATTATCCTCGTTATTATCATCGTTATTATCATCCTCATCGTTATTATCGTCGTTATTAACGTCATTAATATCGACGTTATTATCGTCGTTATTGTCATTCTCATCGGTATAATCATCGCTATATCGTCGTTATTATCGTCGGTATTATCATCATTATTATCATCTCTATTATCGTCGTTATTATCGTCGTTATTATCATTCTCATTGTTTTTATTATCGTCCCTAATATCGTCATTATTGTCGTAGTTATTTTTGTTGCTATTATCGTTGTTATTATCGTTGTTATTATCATCAATATTATTATCACTATTATCGTCGTTATTATAGTCGTTATTACCATCCTCATTGTTTATATTATTGTCGTTATTATCGTTGTTATTATTTTCGTTATTATCCTCGTTATTATCAACGTTATTATCATCCTCATCGTTATTTTCGTCGTTATTATCGTCGTTATTATCCTCGTTTTTATCGTCGTTATCATTCTCATCGGTATAATTATCGCTATATCATCGTTATTATCGTCGTTATTATCGTCGTTATTATCCTCGTTTATATCATCGTTATTATCAACCTCATCGTTATTATCGTCGTCAATATCGTCGCTATTATTGTTGTTATTCTCGTCGTTATTATCGTCGTTATTATCGTCGCTATTATCGTCGTTATTATCATTCTTATTGGTATAATCATCGCTATATCGTCGTTATTATCGTCGTTATTATCATCATTATTATCATCTCTATTATCTTTGTTAATATCGTCGTTATTATCATCCTCATTGTTTTTATTATCGTCGCTAATATCGTCATTATTATCGTAGTTGTTTTTGTTGCTATTATCGTTGTTATTATCGTCGTTATAATCATCAATATTATTATCACTATTATCGTTGTTATTATAGTCGTTATTACCATCCTCATTGTTTTTATTATCGTTGACATTATCGTCGTTATTATCGTCGTTATTATCATCCTCATTGTTTTTATTATCGTCGCTAATATCGTCATTATTATCGTAGTTATTTTTGTTGCTATTATCGTTGTTATTATCGTTGTTATTATCATCAATATTATTATCACTATTATCGTCGTTATTATCGTTGTTATTATCTTCGTTATTATCCTCGTTATTATCATCGTTATTATCGTCGTTATTATCGTCGTTATTATCCTCGTTTTTATCGTCGTTATCATTCTCATCGGTATAATTATCGCTATATCATCGTTATTATCGTCGTTATTATCGTCGTTATTATCCTCGTTTATATCATCGTTATTATCAACCTCATCGCTATTATCAACGTTATTATCGTCGTTATTATCATCGTTATTATCGTCGCTATTATCGTCGTTATTATCGCCGTTATTATCGTCGTTTTTATCGTCGTTATCATTCTCATCGGTATAATCATCGCTATATCGTCGTTATTATCGTCGTTATTATCGTCGTTATTATCTTCGTTTATATCATCGTTATTATCGTCGTTAATATCGTCGTTATTATCGTTGTAATTATCGTCGTTATTATCATCGTTATTATCGTCGTTATTATCGTCGTTATTATCATCGTTATTATAGTCGTTATTGTCGTCGTTTTTATCGTCGTTATTATCATTCTCATCGGTATAATCATCGCTATTATCTTCGTTATTAAAGGCGTTATTATCGTCGATACTACCGTAGTTATTATGGTCGTTATTATCCTCGTTATTATCATCGTTATAATCATCCTCATCGCTATTATCGTTGTTATTATCGTCGTTATTAACGTCATTATTATCGACGTTATTATCGTTGTTATTATCGTCGTTATTAACGTCTTTATTATCATTGTTATTATCATCCTCATCTTTATTATTATCGTTCTTATCGTCACTATTATCTTTGTTATTATCCTCGTAATTGTCGTCTTTATTATCGTCGTTATTATCGTCATTATTATCATCTTTATTATCATCAGTATTATCATCCTCATCGTTATTATTGTTGTTATTATCGTCGTTATAATCCTCGTTATTATCATCGTTATAATCATCCTAATCCCTATTATCGTCGTTAATGTCGTCGTTATTATCATCGCTATATCGTCGTTATTATCGTCGTTATTATCCTCGTTATTATCATCGTTGTTATATTCTTCATCGTTATTATCCTCGTTATTATCATCGTAATTATCATACTCATCGTTATTTTCGTCGTTATTATCGTCGCTATTATCGTCGTTATTATCGTCGTTATTATCGTCGCAATTATCGTCGTTATTATCATCGTTATTATCATCGTTATTATCATTCTCATCGTTATTATCGTCGTTATTATCGCAGTTATTATCGTCGTCATAATCCTCGTTATTATCATCGTTATAATCATCCTCATAGCTATTATCGTCGTTAATGTCGTCGTTATTATCATCGCTATATCGTCGTTATTATCGTCGTTATTAACGTCGTCAATATCGTCGTTATTGTCGTCGTCATTATCGTCGTTTTTATCGTCGTTATTATCGGCGTTATTATCATCGTTATAGACATCCTCATCGTTATTATCGTCGTTAATATCGTCGTTATTATCCTCGATATTATCATCGTTATTTTCGTCGTTATTATCGTCGTTATAAACGTCATTCTAATCGACGTTATTATCGTGGTTATTATCGTCGTTAATATCGTCTTTATTATCATCGTTATTATCATAATCATATTTGTTTTCATCGTTATTATCGTCACTATTATTGTCGTTATTATCGTCGCTATTATCGTCGTAATTATCGTAGTTATTATTGTCGTTATAATCCTCGTTATAATCATCGTTACAATCATCCTCATCGCTATTATCGTCGTTAATGTTGTCGTTATTATCATTGCTATATCGTCGTTATTATCGTCGTTATAGTCGTCGTTATTATCGTCGTTATTATCACTCTCATCGGTATAATCATCGCTATTATCGTCGTTATTATCGTCGTTATTATCGTCGTTATTGTCGTCGTTATTATCATCGTTATTAACATCTTTATTATCATCGTTATTATCATCGTTATTGACATCCTCATCGTTATTATCGTCGCTAGTATCGTCGTTATTATCGTCGTTATTATCGTCATTATTATCGTCGATTTTATAGTCGTTATTATCACTCTCATCGGTATAATCATCGCTATTATCGTCGTTATTATCGGCGTTATTATCGTCGATACTATCGTAGTTATTATCGTCGTTATTATCCTCGTTCTTATCATCGTTATAATCATCCTCATCGTTATTATCGTCGTTATTATCGTCGTTATTATCGTCATTATTTACTACGTTATTATCGTCGTTATAATCGTCGTTATTAACGTCTATATTATCATCGTTATTATCATCCTCATATTTTATCATCGTTATTATCATCGTTATTATCATCGTTATTATCA
This sequence comes from Dolichovespula media, assembly GCA_911387685.1. Classification (NCBI taxonomy): domain Eukaryota; kingdom Metazoa; phylum Arthropoda; class Insecta; order Hymenoptera; family Vespidae; genus Dolichovespula; species Dolichovespula media. The sequence continues at coordinate 22,870,068 of OU426851.1, forward strand.
TCCTCATCGTTATTATCGTCGTTATTAACGTCGTTATTAACGTCGTTTTTATCGTCGTTATTATCATTTTCATCGGTATAATCATCGCTATTATCATCGTTATTATCGTCGCTATTATCGTCGTTATAATCGTCGTTATTATCGTCGCTATTATAATCGTTATTATCATCCTCATCGTTATTACCGTCGTTAATATCGTCGTTATTATCGTCATTATTTACTACGTTATTATCGTCGTTATAATCGTCGTTATTAACGTCTATATTATCATCGTTATTATCATCCTCATATTTTATCATCGTTATTATCATCGTTATTATCATCGTTATTATCATCCTCATCGTTATTATCGTCGTTATTAACGTCGTTATTAACGTCGTTTTTATCGTCGTTATTATCATTTTCATCGGTATAATCATCGCTATTATCATCGTTATTATCGTCGCTATTATCGTCGTTATAATCGTCGTTATTATCGTCGCTATTATAATCGTTATTATCATCCTCATCGTTATTACCGTCGTTATTATCGTCGTTATTATCGTCATTATTATCGTCGTTATTATCGTCGTTATTATCGTCGTTATTCTCGTCGTTATTATCGTCGTTATTTAAGTCGTCAATATCGTCGTTATTATCGTCGTCACTATCGTCGTTAATATCGCCGTTTTTATCGTCGTTATTATACTTGTTATTATCATCGTTATGGACATCCTCATCGTTATTATCGTCGTTAATATAGTCGTTATTATCCTCGTTATTAGCATTATTATTATCATCCTCATCGTTATTTTCGTCGTTATTATTGTCGCTATTATCGTCGTTATTATCGTCGTTATTAACGTCTTTACTATCATCGTTATTATCATAGTCATATTTATTATCATCGTTATTATCGTCACTATTATCGTCGTTATTATCGTCGTTATTGTCGTCGTTATTATCGTCGTTATTATCGTCGTTATTTTCATCGTTATTATCATCGTTATTATCATCCTCATCGTTATTATCGTAGTTATTATCGTCGTTATAAGCCTCGTTATTATCATCGTTATAATCATCCTCATCGTTATTATCGTCGTTATAATCGTCGTTATTATCTTCGTTATTATCGTCGTTATTATCGTTGTTATTATCGTCTTTATTATCATCGTTATTATCATCCTCATATTTATTATCATAGTTATTATCGTCACTATTATCGTCGTTATTATCGTCGATATTGTTGTCGTTATTTTCGTCGTTATTACCGTCGTTATTATCCTTGTTATTATCATCGTTATGGACATCCTAATCGTTATTATCGTCGTTAATATCGTCGTTATTATCCTCGTTATTATCATCGTTATTATCATCCTCATCGTTATTATCGTCGTTATTATCCTCGTTATTATCATCGTTATAATCATCCTCATCGCTCTTATCGTCGTTATTATCGTCGTTATTAACGTCACTATTATCGACGTTATTATCGTCGTTATTAACGTCTTTATTATGATCGTTATTATCATCCTCATATTTATTATTATCGTTCTTATCGTCACTATTATCGCCCTTATTATCGTCGTACTTGTCGTCGTTTTTATCGTCGTTATTATCATCGTTATTATCATCCTTATCGTTATTATCGTCGTTATTATCGTAGTTATTATCGTCGTTTTAATCCTCGTTATTATCATCGTTATAATCATCCTCATCCCTATTATCGTCGTTAATGTCGTCGTTATTATCATCGCTATATCGTCGTTATTATCGTCGATATTATCGTCGTTATTATCGTCGTTATTATCGTCTTTTTTATCGTCGTTATCATTCTCATCGGTATAATCATCGCTATATCGTCGTTATTATCGTCGTTATTATCATCATTATTATCATCTCTATTATCGTCGTAATTATAGTCGTTATTACCATCCTCATTGTTCATATTATCGTCGTAATTATCGTCGTTATTATCGTCGTTATTATCGTCGTTATTATTGTCGTTTTATATCCTCGTTATTATCATCGTTATTATCATCCTCATCGTTATAATCGTGTTTAATATTGTCGTTATTATCGTCGATATTATCGTCGTTATTATCATCGTTATTATCGTCGCCATTATCGTCGTTATTATCGTCGTTATTATCGTCGTTATTATCGTCGTTTTTATCGTCGTTATTATCATTCTCATCGGTATAATCATCTGTATTATCGTCGTTATTATCGTCGTTATTAACAACCTCATTGTTTTTACTATCGTCGCTAATATCGTCATTATTGTCGTAGTTATTTTTGTTGCTATTACCGTTGTTATTATCGTCGTTAGTATCATCAATATTATTATCACTATTATCGTCCTTATTATAGTCGTTATTACCATCATCATTGTTTTTATTATCGTCGTTATTATCGTCTTTATTATCGTCGTTATTATCCTCGTTATTATTATCGTTATTATTATCCTCATCGTTATTATCGTCTTTAATATCGTCGTTATTATCGTAGTTATTATCGTCGTTATTATCGTCGTTATTATCGTCGATATTATCGTCGTTATTATCGTCGTTATTATCGTCGCTATTATCGTCGTTATTATCGTAGTTATTATCGTCGTTATAATCCTCGTTATTATCATCGTTATAATCATCCTCATCTCTATTATCGTCGTTAATGTCGACGTTATTATCACCGCTATTTCGTCGTTATTATCGTCGTTATTATCGTCGCTATTATCGTCGTTATTATCGTCGTTTTTATCGTCGTTATTATCGTCGTTATTATCGTCGTTATTATCGTTGTTATTATCGTCGTTATAATCCTCTTTATTATCATCGTTATAATCATCCTCATCGCTATTATCGTCGTTAATGACGTCGTTATTATCATCACTATATCGTCGTTATTATCGTCGTTATTATCGTCGCTATTATCGTCGCTATTATCGTCGTTATTATCGTCGCTATTATCGTCGCTAATATCGTCATAGTAATCGTAGTTATTTTTGTTGCTATTATTGTTGTTATTATCGTCGCTATTATCATCAATATTATTATCACTCTTATCGTCGTTATTATATTCGTGATTACCATCCTCATTGTTTTTATTATCGTCGTTATTATCGTCGCTATTATCGTCGTTATTATCGTCGTTATTAACGTCGTCAATATCGTCGTTATTATCGTCGTTAATGTCGTCGTTATTATCATTGCTATATCGTCGTTATTATCGTCGCTATAGTCGTCGTTATAATCGTCGTTATTATCGTCGCTATTATCATCGTTATTATCATCCTCATCGTTATTATACTTGTTATTATCGTCGTTATTATCATCAATATTATTATCACTATTATCGTCGTTATTATCGTCTTTATTATCCTCGTTAATATCATCGTTATGTTCATCCTCATCGTTATTATCGTCGTCAATATCGTCGTTATTATCGTCGTTATTATCTTCGTTATTATCATCGTTATTATCGTCGCAATTATCGTCGTTATTATTGTCGTTATTATCGTCGTCATTATCGTCGTCATTATCGTCGTTTTTATCGTCGTTAATATCATTCTCATCGATATAATCATCTCTATTATCGTCGTTATTATAGTCGTTATTATCATCGTCATTGTTTTTATTATCGTCGCTAATATCGTCATTATTGTCGTAGTTGTTTTTGTTGCTATTATCGTTGTTATTATCGTCGTTATAATCATCAATATTATTATCACTATTATCGTCGTTATTATAGTCGTTATTACCATCCTCATTGTTTTTATTATCGTTGACATTATCGTCGTTATTATCGTCGTTATTATCATCCTCATTGTTTTTATTATCGTCGCTAATATCGTCATTATTATCATAGTTGTTTTTGTTGTTATTATCGTCGTTATTATCGTCGTTATTATCATCAATATTATTATTACTATTATCGTCGTTATTATCGTCGTTTTTATCGTCATTATTATCATTCTCATCGGTATAATCATCGCTATTATCGTCATTATTATCGGCGTTATTATCGTCGTTATTGTCGTCGTTTTTATCGTCGTTATTATCATTCTCATCGGTATAATCATCGCTATATGGTCGTTATTATCGTTGCTATTATCGTCGTTATTATCGTCGTTATTATCGTCGCTATTATCGTCGTTATTATCGTCGTTATTATCATCCTCATTGTTTTTATTATCGTCGCTAATATCGTCATTATTATCATAGTTATTTTTGTTGATATTATCGTTGTTATTATCGTCGTTATTATCATCAATATTATTTTCACTATTATCGTCGTTATTATAGTCGATATTACCATCCTCATTGTTTTTATTATCGTCGTTATTATCGTCGTTATTATCGTCGTTATTATACTCGTTATTATCATCGTTATTATCATCCTCATCGTTATTATCCTCGTTATTATCATCGTTATTATCATCCTCATCGTTATTATCGTCGTCAATATCGTCGTTATTATCGTCGTTATTATCGTCGTTATAATCATCGTTATTATCGTCGCTATTATCGTTGTTATTATCCACGATATTATCGTCGTTATTAACGTCTTTACTATCATCGTTATTATCATCCTCATATTTATTATCATCTTCATCATCGTCACTATTATCGTCGTTATTATCGTCGTTATTGTCGTCTTTATTATCGTCGTTATTAACGTCTTTATTATCATTGTTATTATCATCGTTATTGACATCCTCATCGTCATTATCGTAGTTAATATCGTCGTTATTATCCTCGTTATTATCATCGTTATTATCATCCTCATCGTTATTATCGTCGTTATAAACGTCATTATTATCGACGTTATTATCGTCGTTATTATCATTCTCATCGGTATAATCATCGCTATATCGTCGTTATTATCGTCGGTATTATCATCATTATTATCATCTCTATTATCGTCGTTATTATCGACGTTATTATCATTCTCATTGTTTTTATTATCGTCCCTAATATCGTCATTATTGACGTAGTTATTTTTGTTGCTATTATCGTTGTTATTATCGTCCTTATTATCATCAATATGATTATCACTATTATCGTCGTTATTATTGTCGTTATTACCGTCCTCATGTTTTGTATTATCGTCGTTATTATCATCGCTATATCGTCGTTATTATCGTCGTTATTATCATCGTTATTATTGTCGTTATTATCCTCGTTAATATCATCGTTATTTTCATCCTCATCGTTATTATCGTCGTTAATATCGTCGTTATTATCGTCGTTATTATCGTGGTTATTATCATCGTTATTATAGTCGCAATTATCGTCCTTATTATCGTCGTTATTATCGTCGTTATTATCGTCGTTTTTATCGTCGTTATCATTCTCATCGGTATAATCATCGCTATATCGTCGTTATTATCGTCTTTATTATCGTCGTTATTATCTTCGTTTATATCAGCGTTATTATCGTTGTTAATATCGTCGTTATTATCGTCGTAATTATCGTCGTTATTATCATCGTTATTATCGTCGTTATTATCGTCGTTACTATCGTCGTTATTATAGTCGTTATTATCGTCGTTTTTATCGTCGTTATTATCATTCTCATCGGTATATTCATCGCTATTATCTTCGTTATTATCGTCGATACTACAGTAGTTATTATGGTCGTTATTATCCTCGTTATTATCATCGTTATAATCATCCTCATTGCTATTATCGTTGTTATTATCGTCGTTATTAACGTCATTATTATCGACGTTATTATCGTTGTTATTATCGTCGTTATTAACGTCTTTATTATCATCGTTATTATCATCCTCATATTTATTATTATCGTTCTTATCGTCACTATTATCGTCGTAATTGTCGTTGTTATTATCGTCGTTATCCTCGTCGTTATTATCATCGTTATTATCATCGTTATTATCATCCTCTTCTTTATTATCGTCGTTATTATCGTAGTTATTATCGTCGTTATAATCCTCTTTATTATCATCGTTATAATCATCCTCATCGCTATTATCGTCGTTAATGACGTCGTTATTATCATCACTATATCGTCGTTATTATCGTCGTTATTATCGTCGCTATTATCGTCGCTATTATCGTCGTTATTATCGGCGTTATTATCGTCGATACTAGCGTATTTATTATCGTCGTTATTATCCTCGTTATTATCATCGTTATAATCATCCTCATCGCTATTATCCTCGTTATTATCGTCGTTATTATCGTCGTTATTATCATCATTATTATCATTTCTATTATCGTCGTTTTTATCGTCGTTATAATCGTCGTTATTATCGTTGTTATAATCATCCTCATCGCTATTATCGTCGTTAATGTCGTCGTTACTTTCATCGCTATATCGTCTATATTATCGTCGTTATTATCGTCGCTATTATCGTCGTTATTATCGTCGTTATTGTCGTCGCTATTATCGTCGTTAATATCGTCGTTATTATGGTCATTATTGTCGACGTTATTATCGTCGTTATTATCGTCGTTATTAACGTATTTATTATGATCGTTATTATCATCCTCATATTTATTATTATCGTTCTTTTCGTCACTATTATCGTCGTTATTATCGTCGTTATTGTCGTCGTTATTATCGGCGTTATTGTCGTCGTTATTATCATCGTTATTATCATCGTTATTATCATCCTCATCGTTATTAACGTTCGTTATTAACGTCGTTATTATGGTCGTTTTTATCGTCGTTATTATCATTCTCATCGGTATAATCATCGCTATTATCGTCGTTATTATCGGCGTTATTATCGTCGATACAATCGTAGTTTTTATCGTCGTTATTATCCTCGTTATTATCATCGTAATTATAATCCTCATCGTTATTTTCGTCGTTATTATCGTCGCTATTATCGTCGCTATTATCGTCGTTATTATCGTCGTTATTGTCGTCGCTATTATCATCGTTATTATCTTCCTCATCGTCATTACCGTCGTTATTATCGTCGCTATTATCGTCATTATTATCGTCGTTATTATCGTCGTTATTATCGTCTTTATTATCGTCGTTATTATCGTCGTTTTTTAAGTCGTCAATATCGTCGTTATTATCGTCGTCATTATCGTCGTCATTATCGTCGTCTTTATCGTCGTTATAATCATTGTTATTATCATCGTTATGGGCATCCTCATCGTTATTATCGTCGTTAATATCGTCGTTATTATCCTCGTTATTATCACCGTTATTATCATCCTCATCGTTATTTTCGTCGTTATTTTCGTTGCTATTATCGTAGTTTTTATCGTCGTTATTATCACTCTCATCGGTATAATCATCGCTATTATCGTCGTTATTATCGGCGTTATTGTCGTCGATACTATCGTAGTTATTATCGTTGATATTATCTTCGTTATTATCATCGTTATAATCATCCTCACCGCTATTATCGTCGTTATTAACGTCGTTATTATCGTCGCTATTATCGTCGTTATTATCGTCGTTATTAACGTATTTACTATCATCGTTATTATCATCCTCATATTTATTATCATCGTTATTATCGTCATTATTATCGTCGTTATTATCGTCTTTATTGTCGTCATATTATCGTCGTTATTATCGGCGTTATTTTCATCGTTATTATCATCGTTATTATCATCCTCATCGTTATTATCGTCGTTATTATCGTCGTTATAATCCTCGTTATTATCATCGTTATAATCATCCTCATCGCTATTATCGTCGTTATTATCGTCGTTATTATCATCGCTATTATCGTCTTTATTATCGTCATTATTATCGTCGTTATTATCGTCGCAATTATCGTCGCATTATCGTCGTTATAATCGTCGTTATTATCGTCGCTATTATCATCGTTATTATCATCCTCATCGTTATTATCCTCGTTATTATCGTCGCTATTATCGTCGTTATTATCGTCGTTATTATCGTCGCTATTATCGTCGTTAATATCGTCGTTATAATCGTCGTTATTATCGTCGCTATTATCATCGTTATTATCATCCTCATCGTTATTATCGTCGTTATTAACGTCATTATTATTGACGTTATTATCGTCGTTTATTATCATCGTTAAAATCATCCTCATCGCTATTATCGTCGTTAATGTCGTCGCTATTATCGTCGCTATTATCGTCGATTTTATCGTCGTTATTATCATCGCTATATCGTCGTTATTATCATCGTTATTATCGTCGCTATTATCGTCGTTATTATCGTCGTTATTTTCGATGTTATTATCGTCTTTTTTGTCGTCGATATTATCATTCTCATCGGTATAATCATCGCTATTATCATCGTTATTATCGTCGTTATTATCGTTGTTATTATCATCGTTATTATCGTCGCTATTATCGTCGTTATTATCGTCGTTATTATCGTCGTTTTTATCGTCGTTATTATCATTCTCATCGGTATATTCATCGCTATTATCGTCGTTATTAACGGCGTTATTATCGTCGATACTATCGTAGTTATTATCGTCGTTATTATCCTCGTTATTATCATCGTTATAATCATCCTCATCGCTATTATCGTCGTTATTATTGTCGTTATTATCGTCGCTATTATCGTCGTTAATATCGTCGTTATAATCGTCGTTATTATCGTCGTTATTATCGTTGTTATTATCATCCTCATTGTTTTTATTATCGTCGCTAATATCGTCATTATTATCATAGTTATTTTTGTTGATATTATCGTTGTTATTATCGTCTTTATTATCATCAATATTATTTTCACTATTATCGTCGTTATTATAGTCGTTATTACCATCCTCCTTGTTTTTATTATCGTCGTTATTATCGTCGTTATTATCGTCGTTATTATACTCGTTATTATCATCGTTATTATCATCCTCATCGTTATCATCCTCGTTATTTTCATCGTTATTATCATCCTCATCGTTGTTATAGTCGTCAATATCGCCGTTATTATCGACGTTATTATCGTCGTTATTATCATCGTTATTATCGTCGCTATTATCGTCGTTATTATCGGCGTTATTGTCGTCGATACTATCGTAGTTATTATCGTTGATATTATCCTCGTTATTATCATCGTTATAATCATCCTCACCGCTATTATCGTCGTTATTATCATCGTTATAATCATCCTCACCGCTATTATCGTCGTTATTATCGTCGTTATAATCGTCGTTATTATCGTTGTTATTATCGTCGTTATTATCATACTCATTGTTTTTATTATCGTCGCTAATATCGTCAATATTATCATAGTTATTTTTGTTGATATTATCGTTGTTATTATCGTCGTTATTATCATCAATATTATTTTCACTATTATCGTCGTTATTATAGTCGTTATTACCATCCTCATTGTTTTTATTATCGTCGTTATTATCGTCGTTATTATCGTCGTTATTATCCTCGTTATTATCATCGTTATTATCATCCTCATCGTTATTATCCTCGTTATTATCATCGTTATTATCATCCTCATCGTTATTATCGTCGTCAATATCGTCGTTATTATCGTCGTTATTATCGTCGTTATTATCATCGTTATTATCGTCGCTATTATCGTCGTTATTATCGTCGTTATTATCGTCGTTATTGTCGTCATTTTTATCGTCATTATTATCATTCTCATCGGTATAATCATCGCTATTATCGTCATTATTATCGGCGTTATTATCGTCGATACAATCGTAGTTTTTATTGTCGTTATTATCCTCGTTATAATCATCGTAATTATCATCCACATCGTTATTTTCGTCGTTATTATCGTCGCTATTATCGTCGTTAATATCGTTGTTATAATCGTCGTTATTATCGTCGCTATTATCATCGTTATTACCATCCTCATCGTTATTATCGTCGTTAATATCGTCGTTATTATCGTCGTTATTATCGTCGTTATTATCATCGTTATTATCTTCGCTATTATCGTCCTTATTATCGTCGTTATTATCGTCGTTATTATCGTCGTTTTTATCGTCGTTATCATTCTCATCGGTATAATCATCTTTATATCGTCGTTATTATCGTCGTTATTATCGTCGATATTATCCTCGTTTTTATCATCGTTATTATCATCCTCATCGTTATTATCGTCGTTAATATCGTCGTTAATATCGTCGTTATTATCGTCGTTATTATCATCGTTATTATCGTCGCTATTATCGTCGTTATTATCGTCGTTATTATCGTCGTTATTATCGTCGTTTTTATCGTCGTTATTATCATTTTCATCGGTAAAATCATCGCTATTATCGTCGTTATTATCGTCGTTATTATCATCGTTATTATCGTCGTTATAATCGTAGTTATTATCGTCGTTATAATCCTCGATATTATCATCGTTATAATCATCCTCATTGTTATTATCGTCGATATTATCGTCGATATTATCGTCGTTATTATCGTTGTTTTTATCGTCGTTATTAACATTCTCATCGGTATAATCATCGCTATTATCGTCGTTATTATCGGCGTTATTATCATCGATACTAGCGTATTTATTATCGTCGTTATTATCCTCGTTATTATCATCGTTATAATCATCCTCATCGCTATTATCCTCGTTATTACCGTCGTTATTATCGTCGTTATTATCATCATTATTATCATTTCTATTATCGTCGTTTTTATCGTCGTTATAATCGTCGATATTATAGTTGCTATAATCATCCTCATCGCTATTATCGTCGTTAATGTCGTCGTTATTTTTATCGCTATATCGTCTATATTATCGTCGTTATTATCGTCGTTATTATCGTCGTTATTATCGTCGGTATTATCGTTGTTATTATCGTCGCTATTATCGTCGTTATTATCGTCATTATTATCGTCGATTTTATCGTCGTTATTATCACTCTCATCGTTATAATCATCGCTATTATCGTCGTTATTATCGGCGTTATTATCGTCGATACTAGCATATTTATTATCGTCGTTATTATCCTCGTTATTATCATCGTTATAATCATCCTCATCGCTATTATCCTCGTTATTATCGTCGTTATTATCATCATTATTATCATTTCTATTATCGTCGTTTTTATCGTCGTTATTAACGACGTTATTATCATCAATATTTTTATTACTATTATCGTCGTTATTATAGTCGTTATTATCCTCGTTTTCATCATTGTTATGGACATCCTCATCGTTATTATCGTCGTTAATATAGTCGTTATTATCCCCTTTATTATCATCGTTATTATCATCCTCATCGTTATTATCGTCGTTAATATCGTCGTTATAATTCTCGTTATTATCATCGTTATAATCATCCTCATCGCTATTATCGTCGTTATTATCGTCGTTATTATCGTCGTTATTATCATCGCTCTTGTCGTCGTTATTATCGGCGTTTTTATCGTAGATACTATCATAGTTATTATCGTCTTTATTATCCTCGTTATTATCATCGTTATTATCATCCTATTCGTTATTTTCGTCGTTATTTTCATCGCTATTATCGTCGTTTTTATCGTCGTTATTATCATTCTCATTGGTATAATCATCGCTATTATCGTTGTTATAATCGGCGTTATTATCGTCGATACTATCGTAGTTATTATCGTTGATATTATCCTCGTTATTATCATCGTTATTATAATCCTCATCGCTATTATCTCCGTTAATATCGTCGTTATTATCGTCTTTATTATCGTCGTTATTATCGTCGCTATTATCATCGCTATTATCGTCGATATAATCGTCGTTATTATCGTCGCTATTATCGTCGTTATTATCGTCGTTGTTATCATCGTTATTATCATCGCTATTATCGTCGTTATTAACGTCATTATTATCATCGTTATTATCGTCGTTTTTATCGTCCTTATTATCATTCTCGTCGGTATAATCATCGTTATTATCGTCGATATTCTCGGCGTTATTATCGTCGATGCTATCGTGGTTATTATCGTTGTTATTATCCTCGTTATTATCATCATTATAATCATCCTCATCGCTATTATCGTCGTTATTATCGTCGTTATTATCGTCGTTATTATCATCGTTATAATCATCCTCATCGCTATTATCGTCGTTATTATCGTCGTTATTATCATCGCTATTATCGTCTTTATTATCGTCATTATTATCGTCGTTATTATCGTCGCAATTATCGTCGCTATTATCGTCGTTATAATCGTCGTTATTATCGTCGTTATTAACGACGTTATTAACGACGTTATTATCATCAATATTTTTATTACTATTATCGTCGTTATTATAGTCGTTATTATTCTCGTTTTCATCATTGTTATGGACATATCGTTATTATCGTCGTTAATATAGTCGTTATTATCCTCGTTATTATCATCGTTATTATCATCCTCATCGTTATTATCGTCGTTAATATCGTCGTTATAATCCTCGTTGTAATCATCCTCATCGCTATTATCGTCGTTATTATCGTCGTTATTATCGTCGTTATTATCATCGCTATTGTCGTCGTTATTATCGGCGTTTTTATCGTAGATACTATCATAGTTATTATCGTCTTTATTATCCTCGTTATTATCATCGTTATTATCATCCTCTTCGTTATTTTCGTCGTTATTTTCATCGCTATTATCGTCGTTTTTATCGTCGTTATTATCATTCTCATTGGTATAATCATCGCTATTATCGTCGTTATAATCGGCGTTATTATCGTCGATACTATCGTAGTTATTATCGTCGTTATTATCCTCGTTATTATCATCGTTATAATCATCCTCATCGCTATTATCGTCGTTATTATCGTCGTTATTATCATCGCTATTATCGTCTTTATTATCGTCATTATTATCGTCGTTATTGTCGTCGCAATTATCGTCGCTATTATCGTCGTTATAATCGTCGTTATTATCGTCGTTATTAACGACGTTATTATCATCAATATTTTTATTACTATTATCGTCGTTATTATAGTCGTTATTATTCTCGTTTTCATCATTGTTATGGACATATCGTTATTATCGTCGTTAATATAGTCGTTATTATCCTCGTTATTATCATCGTTATTATCATCCTCATCGTTATTATCGTCGTTATTATCGTCGTTATTATCGTCGTTATTATCATCGTTATAATCATCCTCATCGCTATTATCGTCGTTATTATCGTCGTTATTATCGTCGTTATTATCATCGCTATTGTCGTCGTTATTATCGGCGTTTTTATCGTAGATACTATCATAGTTATTATCGTCTTTATTATCCTCGTTATTATCATCGTTATTATCATCCTCTTCGTTATTTTCGTAGTTATTTTCATCGCTATTATCGTCGTTTTTATCGTCGTTATTATCATTCTCATTGGTATAATCATCGCTATTATCGTCGTTATAATCGGCGTTATTATCGTCGATACTATCGTAGTTATTATCGTCGTTATTATCCTCGTTCTTATCATCATTATAATCATCCTCATCGCTATTATCGTCGTTATTATCGTCGTTATTATCGTCGTTATTATCATCGTTATAATCATCCTCATCGCTATTATCGTCGTTATTATCGTCGTTATTATCATCGCTATTATCGTCTTTATTATCGTCGTTATAATCGTCGTTATTATCGTCGTTATTAACGACGTTATTATCATTAATATTTTTATTACTATTATCGTCGTTATTATAGTCGTTATTATTCTCGTTTTCATCATTGTTATGGACATATCGTTATTATCGTCGTTAATATAGTCGTTATTATCCTCGTTATTATCATCGTTATTATCATCCTCATCGTTATTATCGTCGTTAATATCGTCGTTATAATCCTCGTTATTATCATCGTTATAATCATCCTCATCGCTATTATCGTCGTTATTATCGTCGTTATTAACGTCTTTACTGTCATCGTTATTATCATCTTCATATTTATTATCATCGTTATTATCGTCAATATTTATCGTCGTTATTATCGTCTTTATTATCGACGTTATTATCGTCGCTATTATCATCGCTATTATCGTCGATATAATCGTCGTTATTATCGTCGCTATTATCGTCGTTATTATCGTCGTTGTTATCATCGTTATTATCGTCGCTATTATCGTCGTTATTAACGTCATTATTATCATCGTTATTATCGTCGTTTTTATCGTCCTTATTATCATTCTCGTCGGTATAATCATCGTTATTATCGTCGATATTCTCGGCGTTATTATCGTCGATACTATCGTAGTTATTATCGTCGTTATTATCCTCGTTATTATCATCATTATAATCATCCTCATCGCTATTATCGTCGTTATTATCGTCGTTATTATCGTCGTTATTATCATCGTTATAATCATCCTCATCGCTATTATCGTCGTTATTATCGTCGTTATTATCATCGCTATTATCGTCTTTATTATCGTCATTATTATCGTCGTTATTATCGTCGCAATTATCGTCGCTATTATCGTCGTTATAATCGTCGTTATTATCGTCGTTATTAACGACGTTATTATCATCAATATTTTTATTACTATTATCGTCGTTATTATAGTCGTTATTATTCTCGTTTTCATCATTGTTATGGACATATCGTTATTATCGTCGTTAATATAGTCGTTATTATCCTCGTTATTATCATCGTTATTATCATCCTCATCGTTATTATCGTCGTTAATATCGTCGTTATAATCCTCGTTATTATCATCGTTTTAATCATCCTCATCGCTATATCGTCGTTATTATCGTCGTTATTATCGTCGGTATTATCGTCGTTATTATCGTCGTTATAACCTTCGTTATTATCGTCATTATTATCGTCGATTTTGTCGTCGTTATTATCACTCTCATCGGTATTATCATCGCTATTATCGTCGTTATTATCGGCGTTATTATCGTCGATAATATCGTAGTTATTATCGTCGTTATTATCCTCGTTATTATCATCGTTATAATCATCCTCATCGCTATTATCCTCGTTATTATCGTCATTATTATCGACGTTATTATCATCCTCATATTTTATCATCGTTATTATCATCGTTATTATCGTCGTTATTATCGTCGTTAATATCATCGCTATTATCGTCGTTATTATCGTTGTTATTATCGTCGTTATAATCCTCGTTATTATCATCGTTATTATCATCCTCATCGCTATTATCGTCGTTATTATCATTGCAATATCGTCGTTATTATCGTCATTATTATAGTCGCTATTATCGTCTTCATTATCGTCGTTATTATCGTCGCTATTATCTTCGTTATTCTCGTCGTTATTATCGTCGTTATTATCGTCGCTATTATCATCGTTATTATCATCCTCATCGCTATTTTCGTCGTTAATGTCGTCGTTATTATCATCGCTATATCGTCGCTATTTTCGTCGTTATTATCGTCGCTATTTTCGTCGTTATTATCGTCGTTATTTTCATCGTTATTATCATCGCTATTATCATTTTCATCGTCATTATCGTCGTTATTGACGTCGTTATTATCGTCGTTATTATCGTCGTTATTATCATCGTGATTATCATCGTTATTATCATCCTTATTATCATCCTCATCGTTATTATCGTCGTTATTATCGTAGTTATTATCGTCGTTATAATCCTCGTTATTATCATCGTTATAATCATCCTCATCGTTATTATCGTCGTTATTTTCGTCGCTATTATCGTCGTTTTTATCGTCGTTATTATCATTCTCATCGGTATAATCATCGCTATTATCGTCGTTATTATCGGCGTTATTATCGTCGATACTATCGTAGTTATTATCGTTGATATTATCCTCGTTATTATCATCGTTATAATAATCCTCATCGCTATTATCTCCGTTATTATCGTCGTTATTATCGTCGTTATTGTCGTCGTTATTATCGTCGTTATTATCGTCGTTATTTTCATCCTTATTATCATCGTTATTATCATCCTCATCGTTATTATCGTCGTTATTATTGTCGTTATAATTCTCGTTATTATCATCGTTATAATCATCCTCATCGCTATTATCGTCGTTATTATCGTCGTTATTATCGTCGCTATTATCGTCAATATTATCGTCGTTATTATCGTCGCTATTATCGTCCCTATTATCGTCGTTATTATCGTCGTTATTATCGTCGCTACTATCATCGTTATTATCATACTCATCGTTATTACCGTCGTTATTATCGTCGCTATTATCGTCATTATTATCGTCGTTATTATCGTCGTTATTATCGTCGCTATTATCGTCGTCATTATCGTCGTTATTAGAGTCGTCATTATCGTCGTTATTATCGTCTTTATTATCGTCGTTATTATCATTCTCATCGGTATAATCATCGCTATTATCGTCGTTATTATCGGCGTTATTATCGTCGATACTATCGTAGTTATTATCGTCGTTATTATCCTCGTTATTATCATCGTTATAATCATCCTCATCGCTATTATCCTCGTTATTATCGTCATTATTATCGACGTTATTATCATCCTCATATTTTATCATCGTTATTATCATCGTTATTATCGTCGTTATTATCGTCGTTAATATCGTCGCTATTATCGTCGTTATTATCGTTGTTATTATCGTCGTTATAATCCTCGTTATTATCATCGTTATTATCATCCTCATCGCTATTATCGTCGTTATTATCATCGCAATATCGTCGTTATTATCGTCATTATTATAGTCGCTATTATCGTCTTTATTATCGTCGTTATTATCGTCGCTATTATCGTCCCTATTATCGTCGTTATAATCGTCGTTATTATCGTCGCTATTATCATCGTTATTATCATCCTCATCGTTATTACTGTCGTTATTATCGTCACCATTATCGTCATTATTATCGTCGTTATTATCGTCGTTATTATCGTCGCTATTATCGTCGTTATTATCGTCGTTATTAAAGTCGTCAATATTGTCGTTATTATCATCGTCATTATCGTCGTTATTATCGCCGTTATTATCGTCGTTATTGTCCTTGTTATTATCATCGTTATGGACATCCTAATCGTTATTATCGTCGTTAATATCGTCTTTATTATCCTCGTTATTATCATCGTTAGTATCATCCTCATCGTTATTTTCGTCGTTATTTTCGTCGCTATTATCGTCGTTTTTATCATCGTTATTATCATTCTCATCCGTATAATCATCGCTATTATCGTCGTTATTATCGGCGTTATTATCGTCGATACTATCGTAGTTATTATCGTTGATATTATCCTCGTTATTATCATCGTTATTATCATCCTCATCGCTATTATCGTCGTTAATGTCGTCGTTATTATCGTGGCTATTATCGTCGTTATTATCGTCGTTATTATTGTCGCTATTATCTTCGTTATTATCGTCGTTATTATCCTCGTTATTATCATCGTTATTGACATTCTCATCGTTATTATCGTAGTTAATACCGTCGTTATTATCCTCGTTATTATCATCGTTATTATTATCCTCATCGTTATTTTCGTCGTTATTATCGTCGCTATTATCGTCGTTTTTATCGTCGTAATAATCATTCTAATCGGTATGTTCATCGCTAATATCGTCATTATTATCGTAGTTATTATCGTCGTTATTGTCCTCGTTATTATCATCGTTATAATCATCCTCATCGCTATTATCTTCGTCATTATCGTCGATATTATCGTCGTTATTACCGTCGTTATTATCGTCGTTATTATCGTCGCTATTATCGTCGTTATTATCGTCGTTATTAACGACGTTATTATCATCAATATTTTTATTACTATTATCGTCGTTATTATAGTCGTTATTATCCTCGTTTTCATCATTGTTATGGACATCCTCATCGTTATTATCGTCGTTAATATAGTCGTTATTATCCACGTTATTATCATCGTTATTATCATCCTCATATTTATAATTATCGTTCTTATCGTCACTATTATCGTCGTAATTGTCGTCGTTATTATCGTCGTTATCATCGTCGTTATTATCATCGTTATTATCATCGTTATTATCATCCTCATCTTTATTATCGTCGTTATTATCGTAGTTATTATCGTCGTTATAATCCTCTTTATTATCATCGTTATAATCATCCCCATCGCTATTATCGTCGTTAATGTCGTCGTTATTATCATCGCTATATCGTCGTTATTATCGTCGTTATCATCGTCGCTATTATTGTCGTTATTATCGTCGTTATTATCGTCGTTATTATCGTCGTAATTATCATCCTCATCGTTATTTTCGTCGTTATTATCGTCGCTATTATCGTCGTTATTATCGTCGTTATTATCGTCGCAATTATCGTCGTTATTATCATCGTTATTATCATCGTTATTATCATCGTTATTATCATTCTCATCGTTATTATCGTCGTTATTATCGCAGTTATTATCGTCGTTATAATCCTCGTTATTATCATCGTTATAATCATCCTCATAGATATTATCGTCGTTAATGTCGACGTTATTATCACCGCTATTTCGTCGTTATTATCGTCGTTATTATCGTTTCTATTATCGTCGTTATTATCGTCGTTATTATCGTCGCTATTATCGTCGCTATAATCGTCGTTATTATCGTCGTTATTATCGTAGCTATTATCGTCGTTATTATCATCGTTATTAACGTCTTTACTGTCATCATTATTATCATCTTCATATTTATTATCATCGTTATTATCGTCAATATTATCGTTGTTATTATCGTCGTTATTGTCGTCGTTATTATCGTCGTTATTATCGTCGTTATTCTCATCGTTATTATCATCGTTATTATCATCCTCATCGTTATTAGCGTCGTTATTATAGTCGTTATAATCCTCGTTATTATCATCGTTATAATCATCCTCATCGCTATCATCGTCGTTATAATCGTCGTTATTATCTTCGCTATTGTCGTCGTTATTATCGTTGTTATTAACGTCTTTATTATCATCGTTATTATCATCCTCATATTTATTATCGTAGTTATTATCGTCACTATTATCGTCGTTATTATCGTCGATATTGTTGTCGTTATTATCGTCGTTATTATCCTCGTTATTATCATCGTTATAATCATCCTCATCGCTCTTATCGTCGTTATTATCGTCGTTATTAACGTCACTATTATCGACGTTATTATCGTCGTTATTAACGTTTTTATTATGATCGTTATTATCAACCTCATATTTATTATTATCGTTCTTATCGTCACTATTATCGTCGTTATTATCGTCGTAATTGTCGTCGTTTTTATCGTTGTTATTATCATTGTTATTATCATCGTTATAATCATCCTCATCGCTATATCGTCGTTATTATCGTAGTTATTATCGTCGTTATAATCCTCGTTATTATCATCGTTATAATCATCCTCATCGCTATTATCGTCGTTAATGTCGTCGTTATTGAGTCGAGATTATCGTCGTTATTATCGTCGTTATTATTCTCGTTATTATCATAGTAATAGATATCCTCATTGTTATTATCGTCCTTAATATCGTCGTTATTATCCACGTTATTAACATCGTAATTATCATACTCATCGTTATTTTCGTCGTTATTATCGTCGCTATTATCGTCGTTATTATCGTCGTTATTATCGTCGATATTATCGTCGCAATTATCGTCGTTATTATCATCGTTATTATCATTCTCATCGTTATTATCGTCGTTATTATCCTCGTTATTATCATCGTTATAATCATCCTCATCTCTATTATCGTCGTTATTATTGTCGTTATTATCGTCGCTATTTTCGTCGTTATTATCGTCGTTATTAAAGTCGTCAATATCGTCGTTATTAATGTAGTCATTATCCTCGTTATTATCATCATATAATCATCCTCATCGCTATTATCGTCGTTATTATCGTCGTTATTACCGTCTTTATTATCGTCGTTATTATCGTCGTTATTATCGTCGCTATTATCCTCGTTATTTTCATCGTTATAATTATCCTCATCGCTATTATCGTCGTTATTATCCTCGTTATTATCACAGATATTATCATCCTCATCGCTATTTTCGTCGTTAATATCGTCGCTATTATCGTCGTTATTATCGTTGTTATTATCGTCGTTATAATCCTCGTTATTATCATCGTTATTATCATCCTCATCGCTATTATCGTCGTTATTATCATTGCAATATCGTCGTTATTATCGTCATTATTATAGTCGCTATTATCGTCTTCATTATCGTCGTTATTATCGTCGCTATTATCGTCCCTATTATCGTCGTTATAATCGTCGTTATTATCGTCGCTATTATCATCGTTATTATCATCCTCATCGTTATTACCGTCGTTATTATCGTCACCATTATCGTCATTATTATCGTCGTTATTATCGTCGTTATTATCGTCGCTATTATCGTCGTTATTATCGTCGTTATTAAAGTCGTCAATATTGTCGTTATTATCATCGTCATTATCGTCGTTATTATTGTCGTTATTATCGTCGTTATTATCCTTGTTATTATCATCGTTATGGACATCCTAATCGTTATTATCGTCGTTAATATCGTCTTTATTATCCTCGTTATTATCATCGTTATTATCATCCTCATCGTTATTTTCGTCGTTATTTTCGTCGCTATTATCGTCGTTTTTATCGTCGTTATTATCATTCTCATCGGTATAATCATCGCTATTATCGTCGTTATTATCGGCGTTATTATCGTCGATACTATCGTAGTTATTATCGTTGATATTATCCTCCTTATTATCATCGTTATTATCATCCTCATCGCTATTATCGTCGTTAATGTCGTCGTTATTATCGTGGCTATTATCGTCGTTATTATCGTCGTTATTATTGTCGCTATTATCTTCGTTATTATCGTCGTTATTATCCTCGTTATTATCATCGTTATTGACATTCTCATCGTTATTATCGTAGTTAATACCGTCGTTATTATCCTCGTTATTATCATCGTTATTATTATCCTCATCGTTATTTTCGTCGTTATTATCGTCGCTATTATCGTCGTTTTTATCGTCGTAATTATCATTCTCATCGGTATGTTCATCGCTATTATCGTCATTATTATCGTAGTTATTATCGTCGTTATTGTCCTCGTTATTATCATCGTTATAATCATCCTCATCGCTATTATCTTCGTTATTATCGTCGATATTATCGTCGTTATTACCGTCGTTATTATCGTCGTTATTATCGTCGCTATTATTGTCGTTATTATCGTCGTTATTATCGTCGTTATTATCGTCGCTATTATCATCGTTACTATCATCCTCATCGTTATTATCGTTGTTATTATCGTCGTTAATATCGTCGTTATAATTCTCGTTATTATCATCGTTATAATCATCCTCATCGCTATTATCGTCGTTATTATCGTCGTTATTATCGTCGTTATTATCGTCGTTTTTATCGTCGTTATTATCATTCTCATTGGTATAATCATCGCTATTATCGTCGTTATAATCGGCGTTATTATCGTCGATACTATCGTAGTTATTATCGTTGATATTATCCTCGTTATTATCATCGTTATTATAATCCTCATCGCTATTATCTCCGTTAATATCGTCGTTATTATCGTAACTATTATCGTCGTTATTATCGTCGTTATTAACGTCTTTACTGTCATCGTTATTATCATCTTCATATTTATTATCATCGTTATTATCGTCAATATTTATCGTCGTTATTATCGTCGCTATTATCGTCGTTATTATCGTCGTTATTATCGTCGTTATTATCGTCGCTATTATCATCGTTATTATCATCCTCATCGTTATTATCGTCGTTATTATCGTCGCTATTATCGTCATTATTATCGACGCTATTATCGTCGTTATTATCGTCGTTATTAACGACGTTATTATCATCAATATTTTTATTACTATTATCGTCGTTATTATAGTCGTTATTATCCTCGTTTTCATCATTGTTATGGACATCCTCATCGTTATTATCGTCGTTAATATAGTCGTTATTATCCTCGTTATTATCATCGTTATTATCATCCTCATATTTATAATTATCGTTCTTATCGTCACTATTATCGTCGTAATTGTCGTCGTTATTATCGTCGTTATCATCGTCGTTATTATCATCGTTATTATCAACGTTATTATCATCCTCATCTTTATTATCGTCGTTATTATCGTAGTTATTATCGTCGTTATAATCCTCTTTATTATCATCGTTATAATCATCCCCATCGCTATTATCGTCGTTAATGTCGTCGTTATTATCATCGCTATATCGTCGTTATTATCGTCGTTATCATCGTCGCTATTATTGTCCTTATTATCGTCGTTATTATCGTCGTTATTATCATCGTAATTATCATCCTCATCGTTATTTTCGTCGTTATTATCGTCGCTATTATCGTCGTTATTATCGTCGTTATTATCGTCGCAATTATCGTCGTTATTATCATCGTTATTATTATCGTTATTATCATCGTTATTATCATTCTCATCGTTATTATCGTCGTTATTATCGCAGTTATTATCGTCGTTATAATCCTCGTTATTATCATCGTTATAATCATCCTCATAGATATTATCGTCGTTAATGTCGACGTTATTATCACCGCTATTTCGTCGTTATTATCGTCGTTATTATCGTCGCTATTATCGTCGCTATAATCGTCGTTATTATCGTCGTTATTATCGTAGCTATTATCGTCGTTATTATCATCGTTATTAACGTCTTTACTGTCATCGTTATTATCATCTTCATATTTATTATCATCGTTATTATCGTCAATATTATCGTTGTTATTATCGTCGTTATTGTCGTCGTTATTATCGTCGTTATTATCGTCGTTATTCTCATCGTTATTATCATCGTTATTATCATCCTCATCGTTATTATCGTCGTTATTATAGTCGTTATAATCCTCGTTATTATCATCGTTATAATCATCCTCATCGCTATTATCGTCGTTATAATCGTCGTTATTATCTTCGCTATTGTCGTCGTTATTATCGTTGTTATTAACGTCTTTATTATCATCGTTATTATCATCCTCATATTTATTATCGTAGTTATTATCGTCACTATTATCGTCGTTATTATCGTCGATATTGTTGTCGTTATTATCGTCGTTATTATCGTCGTTATTATCGTCGTTATTATCATCGTTATGGACATCCTAATCGTTATTATCGTCGTTAATATCGTCGTTATCATCTTCGTTATTATCATCGTTATTATCATCCTCATCGTTATTATCGTCGTTATTATCCTCGTTATTATCATCGTTATAATCATCCTCATCGCTCTTATCGTCGTTATTATCGTCGTTATTAACGTCACTATTATCGACGTTATTATCGTCGTTATTAACGTTTTTATTATGATCGTTATTATAATCCTCATATTTATTATTATCGTTCTTATCGTCACTATTATCGTCGTTATTATCGTCGTAATTGTCGTCGTTTTTATCGTCGTTATTATCATTGTTATTATCATCATTATTATCATCCTTATCGTTATTATCGTCGTTATTATCGTAGTTATTATCGTCGTTATAATCCTCGTTATTATCATCGTTATAATCATCCTCATCGCTATTATCGTCGTTAATATCGTCGTTTTTATCATCGTTATTATCATTCTCATCGGTGTAATCATCGATATATCGTCGTTATTATCGTCGTTATTATCATCTCTATTATCGTCGTTATTATCCTCGTTAATATCATCGTTATTATCGTCGCTATTATCGTCGTTAATATCGTCTTTATTATCGTCGTTATTATCGTCGTTTTTATCGTCGTTATTATTATTATCATCGCTATTATCGTTGATATTATCGGTGTTATTATCGTCGATACTATTGTTGTTATAATCGTCGTTATTATCCTCGTTATTATCATCGTTATAATCATCCTCATCGCTATTATCGTCGTTATTAATGTCTATATTTTCATCGTTATTATCATCCTCATATTTTATCTTCGTTATTATCATCGTTATTATCGTCGTTATTATCGTCGTTAATATCGTCGCTATTATCGTCGTTATAATTGTTGTCATTATCGTCGTTATAATCCTCGTTATTATCATCATATAATCATCCTCATCGCTATTATCGTCGTTATTATCGTCGTTATTACCGTCTTTATTATCGTCGTTATTATCGTCGTTATTATCGTCGCTATTATCCTCGTTATTTTCATCGTTATAATTATCCTCATCGCTATTATCGTCGTTATTATCGTCGTTATTATCCTCGTTATTATCACAGATATTATCATCCTCATCGCTATTTTCGTCGTTAATATCGTCGCTATTATCATCGTTATTATCGTTGTTATTATCGTCGTTATAATCCTCGTTATTATCATCGTTATTATCATCGTCATCGCTATTATCGTCGTTATTATCATTGCAATATCGTCGTTATTATCGTCATTATTATAGTCGCTATTATCGTCTTCATTATCGTCGTTATTATCGTCGCTATTATCGTCCCTATTATCGTCGTTATAATCGTCGTTATTATCGTCGCTATTATCATCGTTATTATCATCCTCATCGTTATTACCGTCGTTATTATCGTCACCATTATCGTCATTATTATCGTCGTTATTATCGTCGTTATTATCGTCGCTATTATCGTCGTTATTATCGTCGTTATTAAAGTCGTCAATATTGTCGTTATTATCATCGTCATTATCGTCGTTATTATCGTCGTTATTATCGTCGTTATTATCCTTGTTATTATCATCGTTATGGACATCCTAATCGTTATTATCGTCGTTAATATCGTCTTTATTATCCTCGTTATTATCATCGTTATTATCATCCTCATCGTTATTTTCGTCGTTATTTTCGTCGCTATTATCGTCGTTTTTATCGTCGTTATTATCATTCTCATCGGTATAATCATCGCTATTATCGTCGTTATTATCGGCGTTATTATCGTCGATACTATCGTAGTTATTATCGTTGATATTATCCTCCTTATTATCATCGTTATTATCATTCTCATCGCTATTATCGTCGTTAATGTCGTCGTTATTATCGTGGCTATTATCGTCGTTATTATCGTCGTTATTATTGTCGCTATTTTCTTCGTTATTATCGTCGTTATTATCCTCGTTATTATCATCGTTATTGACATTCTCATCGTTATTATCGTAGTTAATACCGTCGTTATTATCCTCGTTATTATCATCGTTATTATTATCCTCATCGTTATTTTCGTCGTTATTATCGTCGCTATTATCGTCGTTTTTATCGTCGTAACTATCATTCTCATCGGTATGTTCATCGCTATTATCGTCATTATTATCGTAGTTATTATCGTCGTTATTGTCCTCGTTATTATCATCGTTATAATCATCCTCATCGCTATTATCTTCGTTATTATCGTCGATATTATCGTCGTTATTATCGTCGTTATTATCGTCGTTATTATCGTCGCTATTATCGTCGTTATTATCGTCGTTATTATCGTCGTTATTATCGTCGCTATTATCATCGTTATTATCATCCTCATCGTTATTATCGTCGTTATTATCGTCGCTATTATCGTCATTATTATCGACGCTATTATCGTCGTTATTATCGTCGTTATTAACGACGTTATTATCATCAATATTTTTATTACTATTATCGTCGTTATTATAGTCGTTATTATCCTCGTTTTCATCATTGTTATGGACATCCTCATCGTTATTATCGTCGTTAATATAGTCGTTATTATCCTCGTTATTATCATCGTTATTATCATCCTCATATTTATAATTATCGTTCTTATCGTCACTATTATCGTCGTAATTGTCGTCGTTATTATCGTCGTTATCGTCGTCGTTATTATCATCGTTATTATCAACGTTATTATCATCCTCATCTTTATTATCGTCGTTATTATCGTAGTTATTATCGTCGTTATAATCCTCTTTATTATCATCGTTATAATCATCCCCATCGCTATTATCGTCGTTAATGTCGTCGTTATTATCATCGCTATATCGTCGTTATTATCGTCGTTATCATCGTCGCTATTATTGTCCTTATTATCGTCGTTATTATCGTCGTTATTATCATCGTAATTATCATCCTCATCGTTATTTTCGTCGTTATTATCGTCGCTATTATCGTCGTTATTATCGTCGTTATTATCGTCGCAATTATCGTCGTTATTATCATCGTTATTATTATCGTTATTATCATCGTTATAATCATTCTCATCGTTATTATCGTCGTTATTATCGCAGTTATTATCGTCGTTATAATCCTCGTTATTATCATCGTTATAATCATCCTCATAGATATTATCGTCGTTAATGTCGACGTTATTATCACCGCTATTTCGTCGTTATTATCGTCGTTATTATCGTCGCTATTATCGTCGCTATAATCGTCGTTATTATCGTCGTTATTATCGTAGCTATTATCGTCGTTATTATCATCGTTATTAACGTCTTTACTGTCATCGTTATTATCATCTTCATATTTATTATCATCGTTATTATCGTCAATATTATCGTTGTTATTATCGTCGTTATTGTCGTCGTTATTATCGTCGTTATTATCGTCGTTATTCTCATCGTTATTATCATCGTTATTATCATCCTCATCGTTATTAGCGTCGTTATTATAGTCGTTATAATCCTCGTTATTATCATCGTTATAATCATCCTCATCGCTATCATCGTCGTTATAATCGTCGTTATTATCTTCGCTATTGTCGTCGTTATTATCGTTGTTATTAACGTCTTTATTATCATCGTTATTATCATCCTCATATTTATTATCGTCGTTATTATCGTCGCTATTATCGTCGTTATTATCGTCGATATTGTTGTCGTTATTATCGTCGTTATTACCGTCGTTATTATCCTTGTTATTATCATCGTTATGGACATCCTAATCGTTATTATCGTCGTTAATATCGTCGTTATCATCTTCGTTATTATCATCGTTATTATCATCCTCATCGTTATTATCGTCGTTATTATCCTCGTTATTATCATCGTTATAATCATCCTCATCGCTCTTATCGTCGTTATTATCGTCGTTATTAACGTCACTATTATCGACGTTATTATCGTCGTTATTAACGTTTTTATTATGATCGTTATTATAATCCTCATATTTATTATTATCGTTCTTATCGTCACTATTATCGTCGTTATTATCGTCGTAATTGTCGTCGTTTTTATCGTCGTTATTATCATTGTTATTATCATCGTTATTATCATCCTTATCGTTATTATCGTCGTTATTATCGTAGTTATTATCGTCGTTATAATCCTCGTTATTATCATCGTTATAATCATCCTCATCGCTATTATCGTCGTTAATATCGTCGTTTTTATCATCGTTATTATCATTCTCATCGGTGTAATCATCGATATATCGTCGTTATTATCGTCGTTATTATCATCTCTATTATCGTCGTTATTATCCTCGTTAATATCATCGTTATTATCGTCGCTATTATCGTCGTTAATATCGTCTTTATTATCGTCGTTATTATCGTCGTTTTTATCGTCGTTATTATTATTATCATCGCTATTATCGTTGATATTATCGGTGTTATTATCGTCGATACTATTGTTGTTATAATCGTCGTTATTATCCTCGTTATTATCATCGTTATAATCATCCTCATCGCTATTATCGTCGTTATTAATGTCTATATTTTCATCGTTATTATCATCCTCATATTTTATCTTCGTTATTATCATCGTTATTATCGTCGTTATTATCGTCGTTAATATCGTCGCTATTATCGTCGTTATAATTGTTGTCATTATCGTCGTTATAATCCTCGTTATTATCATCATATAATCATCCTCATCGCTATTATCGTCGTTATTATCGTCGTTATTACCGTCTTTATTATCGTCGTTATTATCGTCGTTATTATCGTCGCTATTATCCTCGTTATTTTCATCGTTATAATTATCCTCATCGCTATTATCGTCGTTATTATCGTCGTTATTATCCTCGTTATTATCACAGATATTATCATCCTCATCGCTATTTTCGTCGTTAATATCGTCGCTATTATCATCGTTATTATCGTTGTTATTATCGTCGTTATAATCCTCGTTATTATCATCGTTATTATCATCGTCATCGCTATTATCGTCGTTATTATCATTGCAATATCGTCGTTATTATCGTCATTATTATAGTCGCTATTATCGTCTTCATTATCGTCGTTATTATCGTCGCTATTATCGTCCCTATTATCGTCGTTATAATCGTCGTTATTATCGTCGCTATTATCATCGTTATTATCATCCTCATCGTTATTACCGTCGTTATTATCGTCACCATTATCGTCATTATTATCGTCGTTATTATCGTCGTTATTATCGTCGCTATTATCGTCGTTATTATCGTCGTTATTAAAGTCGTCAATATTGTCGTTATTATCATCGTCATTATCGTCGTTATTATCGTCGTTATTATCGTCGTTATTATCCTTGTTATTATCATCGTTATGGACATCCTAATCGTTATTATCGTCGTTAATATCGTCTTTATTATCCTCGTTATTATCATCGTTATTATCATCCTCATCGTTATTTTCGTCGTTATTTTCGTCGCTATTATCGTCGTTTTTATCGTCGTTATTATCATTCTCATCGGTATAATCATCGCTATTATCGTCGTTATTATCGGCGTTATTATCGTCGATACTATCGTAGTTATTATCGTTGATATTATCCTCCTTATTATCATCGTTATTATCATTCTCATCGCTATTATCGTCGTTAATGTCGTCGTTATTATCGTGGCTATTATCGTCGTTATTATCGTCGTTATTATTGTCGCTATTTTCTTCGTTATTATCGTCGTTATTATCCTCGTTATTATCATCGTTATTGACATTCTCATCGTTATTATCGTAGTTAATACCGTCGTTATTATCCTCGTTATTATCATCGTTATTATTATCCTCATCGTTATTTTCGTCGTTATTATCGTCGCTATTATCGTCGTTTTTATCGTCGTAACTATCATTCTCATCGGTATGTTCATCGCTATTATCGTCATTATTATCGTAGTTATTATCGTCGTTATTGTCCTCGTTATTATCATCGTTATAATCATCCTCATCGCTATTATCTTCGTTATTATCGTCGATATTATCGTCGTTATTACCGTCGTTATTATCGTCGTTATTATCGTCGCTATTATCGTCGTTATTATCGTCGTTATTATCGTCGTTATTATCGTCGCTATTATCATCGTTATTATCATCCTCATCGTTATTAGCGTCGTTATTATCGTCGCTATTATCGTCATTATTATCGACGCTATTATCGTCGTTATTATCGTCGTTATTAACGACGTTATTATCATCAATATTTTTATTACTATTATCGTCGTTATTATAGTCGTTATTATCCTCGTTTTCATCATTGTTATGGACATCCTCATCGTTATTATCGTCGTTAATATAGTCGTTATTATCCTCGTTATTATCATCGTTATTATCATCCTCATATTTATAATTATCGTTCTTATCGTCACTATTATCGTCGTAATTGTCGTCGTTATTATCGTCGTTATCGTCGTCGTTATTATCATCGTTATTATCAACGTTATTATCATCCTCATCTTTATTATCGTCGTTATTATCGTAGTTATTATCGTCGTTATAATCCTCTTTATTATCATCGTTATAATCATCCCCATCGCTATTATCGTCGTTAATGTCGTCGTTATTATCATCGCTATATCGTCGTTATTATCGTCGTTATCATCGTCGCTATTATTGTCCTTATTATCGTCGTTATTATCGTCGTTATTATCATCGTAATTATCATCCTCATCGCTATTATCGTCGTTATTATCGTCGCTATTATCGTCGTTATTATCGTCGTTATTATCGTCGCAATTATCGTCGTTATTATCATCGTTATTATTATCGTCATTATCATCGTTATTATCATCCTCATCGTTATTATCGTCGTTATTATCGCAGTTATTATCGTCGTTATAATCCTCGTTATTATCATCGTTATAATCATCCTCATAGATATTATCGTCGTTAATGTCGACGTTATTATCACCGCTATTTCGTCGTTATTATCGTCGTTATTATCGTCGTTATTATCGTCGTTATTATCATCGTTATTATCATCGTTATTATCGTAGCTATTATCGTCGTTATTATCATCGTTATTAACGTCTTTACTGTCATCGTTATTATCATCTTCATATTTATTATCATCGTTATTATCGTCAATATTATCGTTGTTATTATCGTCGTTATTGTCGTCGTTATTATCGTCGTTATTATCGTCGTTATTCTCATCGTTATTATCATCGTTATTATCATCCTCATCGTTATTATCGTCGTTATTATAGTCGTTATAATCCTCGTTATTATCATCGTTATAATCATCCTCATCGCTATCATCGTCGTTATAATCGTCGTTATTATCTTCGCTATTGTCGTCGTTATTATCGTTGTTATTAACGTCTTTATTATCATCGTTATTATCATCCTCATATTTATTATCGTAGTTATTATCGTCACTATTATCGTCGTTATTATCGTCGTTATTGTTGTCGTTATTATCGTCGTTATTATCGTCGTTATTATCCTTGTTATTATCATCGTTATGGACATCCTAATCGTTATTATCGTCGTTAATATCGTCGTTATCATCTTCGTTATTATCATCGTTATTATCATCCTCATCGTTATTATCGTCGTTATTATCCTCGTTATTATCATCGTTATAATCATCCTCATCGCTCTTATCGTCGTTATTATCGTCGTTATTAACGTCACTATTATCGACGTTATTATCGTCGTTATTAACGTTTTTATTATGATCGTTATTATAATCCTCATATTTATTATTATCGTTCTTATCGTCACTATTATCGTCGTTATTATCGTCGTAATTGTCGTCGTTTTTATCGTCGTTATTATCATTGTTATTATCATCATTATTATCATCCTTATCGTTATTATCGTCGTTATTATCGTAGTTATTATCGTCGTTATAATCCTCGTTATTATCATCGTTATAATCATCCTCATCGCTATTATCGTCGTTAATATCGTCGTTTTTATCATCGTTATTATCATTCTCATCGGTGTAATCATCGATATATCGTCGTTATTATCGTCGTTATTATCATCTCTATTATCGTCGTTATTATCCTCGTTAATATCATCGTTATTATCGTCGCTATTATCGTCGTTAATATCGTCTTTATTATCGTCGTTATTATCGTCGTTTTTATCGTCGTTATTATTATTATCATCGCTATTATCGTTGATATTATCGGTGTTATTATCGTCGATACTATTGTTGTTATAATCGTCGTTATTATCCTCGTTATTATCATCGTTATAATCATCCTCATCGCTATTATCGTCGTTATTAATGTCTATATTTTCATCGTTATTATCATCCTCATATTTTATCTTCGTTATTATCATCGTTATTATCGTCGTTATTATCGTCGTTAATATCGTCGCTATTATCGTCGTTATAATTGTTGTCATTATCGTCGTTATAATCCTCGTTATTATCATCATATAATCATCCTCATCGCTATTATCGTCGTTATTATCGTCGTTATTACCGTCTTTATTATCGTCGTTATTATCGTCGTTATTATCGTCGCTATTATCCTCGTTATTTTCATCGTTATAATTATCCTCATCGCTATTATCGTCGTTATTATCGTCGTTATTATCCTCGTTATTATCACAGATATTATCATCCTCATCGCTATTTTCGTCGTTAATATCGTCGCTATTATCATCGTTATTATCGTTGTTATTATCGTCGTTATAATCCTCGTTATTATCATCGTTATTATCATCGTCATCGCTATTATCGTCGTTATTATCATTGCAATATCGTCGTTATTATCGTCATTATTATAGTCGCTATTATCGTCTTCATTATCGTCGTTATTATCGTCGCTATTATCGTCGTTATTATCGTCGTTAT
The DNA here is from genome assembly GCA_911387685.1 of Dolichovespula media. NCBI lineage: Eukaryota > Metazoa > Arthropoda > Insecta > Hymenoptera > Vespidae > Dolichovespula > Dolichovespula media. Next base: position 22,901,805 of record OU426851.1, read on the forward strand.
AATCGTCGTTATTATCGTCGCTATTATCATCGTTATTATCATCCTCATCGTTATTACCGTCGTTATTATCGTCACCATTATCGTCATTATTATCGTCGTTATTATCGTCGTTATTATCGTCGCTATTATCGTCGTTATTATCGTCGTTATTAAAGTCGTCAATATTGTCGTTATTATCATCGTCATTATCGTCGTTATTATCGTCGTTATTATCGTCGTTATTATCCTTGTTATTATCATCGTTATGGACATCCTAATCGTTATTATCGTCGTTAATATCGTCTTTATTATCCTCGTTATTATCATCGTTATTATCATCCTCATCGTTATTTTCGTCGTTATTTTCGTCGCTATTATCGTCGTTTTTATCGTCGTTATTATCATTCTCATCGGTATAATCATTGCTATTATCGTCGTTATTATCGGCGTTATTATCGTCGATACTATCGTAGTTATTATCGTTGATATTATCCTCCTTATTATCATCGTTATTATCATCCTCATCGCTATTATCGTCGTTAATGTCGTCGTTATTATCGTGGCTATTATCGTCGTTATTATCGTCGTTATTATTGTCGCTATTTTCTTCGTTATTATCGTCGTTATTATCCTCGTTATTATCATCGTTATTGACATTCTCATCGTTATTATCGTAGTTAATACCGTCGTTATTATCCTCGTTATTATCATCGTTATTATTATCCTCATCGTTATTTTCGTCGTTATTTTCGTCGCTATTATCGTCGTTATTATCGTCGTAATTATCATTCTCATCGGTATGTTCATCGCTATTATCGTCATTATTATCGTAGTTATTATCGTCGTTATTGTCCTCGTTATTATCATCGTTATAATCATCCTCATCGCTATTATCTTCGTTATTATCGTCGATATTATCGTCGTTATTACCGTCGTTATTATCGTCGTTATTATCGTCGCTATTATCGTCGTTATTATCGTCGTTATTATCGTCGTTATTATCGTCGCTATTATCATCGTTACTATCATCCTCATCGTTATTATCGTTGTTATTATCGTCGTTAATATCGTCGTTATAATTCTCGTTATTATCATCGTTATAATCATCCTCATCGCTATTATCGTCGTTATTATCGTCGTTATTATCGTCGTTATTATCGTCGTTTTTATCGTCGTTATTATCATTCTCATTGGTATAATCATCGCTATTATCGTCGTTATAATCGACGTTATTATCGTCGATACTATCGTAGTTATTATCGTTGATATTATCCTCGTTATTATCATCGTTATTATAATCCTCATCGCTATTATCTCCGTTAATATCGTCGTTATTATCGTAACTATTATCGTCGTTATTATCGTCGTTATTAACGTCTTTACTGTCATCGTTATTATCATCTTCATATTTATTATCATCGTTATTATCGTCAATATTTATCGTCGTTATTATCGTCTTTATTATCGTCGTTATTATCGTCGCTATTATCATCCCTATTATCGTCGATATAATCGTCGTTATTATCGTCGCTATTATCGTCGTTATTATCGTCGTTGTTATCATCGTTATTATCGTCACTATTATCGTCGTTATTAACGTCATTATTATCATCGTTATTATCGTCGTTTTTATCGTCCTTATTATCATTCTCGTCGGTATAATCATCGTTATTATCGTCGATATTCTCGGCGTTATTATCGTCGATGCTATCGTAGTTATTATCGTCGTTATTATCCTCGTTATTATCATCATTATAATCATCCTCATCGTTATTATCGTCGATATTATCGTCGTTATTATCGTCGTTTTTATCGTCGTTATTATCATTCTCATCGGTATAATCATCGCTATTATCGTCGATATTATCGGCGTTATTATCGTTGATACTATCGTAGTTATTTTCGTCGTTATTGTCATCTTTATAATCATCCTCATCGCTATTATCGTCGTAATGTCGTCGTTTTTATCATCGCTATTATCGTTGTTATTATCGTCATTATTATCGTCGTTATTATCATCGCTATTGTCGTCGTTATTATCGTCGTTATAATCGTCGTTATTATCGTTGTTCTAATCATCCTCATCGCTATTATCGTCGTTAATGTCGACGTTATTATCACCGCTATTTCGTCGTTATTATCGTCGTTATTATCGTTTCTATTATCGTCGTTAATATCGTCGTTATTATCGTCGCTATTTTCGTCGCTATAATCGTCGTTATTATCGTCGTTATTATCGTCGCTATTATCGTAGTTATTAACGTCTTTATTATCATCTTTATTATCACCCTCATATTTGTTATCATCGTTATTATCGTCAATATTATTGTCGTTATTATCGTCATTATTGTCGTCGTTATTATCGTCGATATTATCGTCGTTATTAACGTCGTTATTATCATTGTTATTATCATCCTCATCGTTATTATCGTCGTTATTATCGTAGTTATTATCGTCGTTATAATCCTCGTTATTATCATCGTTATTATCATCCTCATCGCTATTATCGTCGTTATTATCATCGCTATGTCGTCGTTATTATTGTCGTCATTATAGTCGCTATTATCGTCGTTATTATCCTCGTTATTATCATGTTTATTATTATCCTCATCGTTATTATCGTCGTTAATATCGTCGTTATTATTGTCGATATTATCGTCGATATTAACGTCTTTATTATCATCGTTATTATCGTCACTATTATCGTCGTTATTATCGACGTTATTATCATCATTATTTTCATCTCTATTATCTCCGTTATTATCGTCGTTATTATCGTCGTTATTAACGTCTTTACTGTCATCGTTATTATCATCTTCATATTTATTATCATCGTTATTATCGTCAATATTATCGTTGTTATTATCGTCGTTATTGTCGTCGTTATTATCGTCGTTATTATCGTCGCTTTTTCTCATCGTTATTATCATCGTTATTATCATCCTCATCGTTATTATCGTCGTTATTATTGTCGTTATAATCCTCGTTATTATCATCGTTATAATCATCCTCATCGCTATTATCGTCGTTAATGTCGACGTTATTATCACCGCTATTTCGTCGTTATTATCGTCGTTATTATCGTTTCTATTATCGTCGTTATTATCGTCGTTATTATCGTCGCTATTATCGTCGCTATAATCGTCGTTATTATCGTCGTTATTATCGTAGCTATTATCGTCGTTATTATCGTCGTTATTAACGTCTTTACTGTCATCGTTATTATCATCTTCATATTTATTATCATCGTTATTATCGTCAATATTATCGTTGTTATTATCGTCGTTATTGTCGTCGTTATTATCGTCGTTATTATCGTCGTTATTCTCATCGTTATTATCATCGTTATTATCATCCTCATCGTTAATATCGTCGTTATTATTGTCGTTATAATCCTCGTTATTATCATCGTTATAATCATCCTCATCGCTATTATCGTCGTTATTATCATCGCTATGTCGTCGTTATTATCGTCGTCATTATAGTCGCTATTATCGTCGTTATTATCCTCGTTATTATCATGTTTATTATTATCCTCATCGTTATTATCGTCGTTAATATCGTCGTTATTATCATCGTTATTATCATCCTCATCGTTATTATCGTCGTTATTATCGTCGTTAATATCGTCGCTATTATCGTCGCTATAATCGTCGTTATTATCGTCGTTATTATCGTCGCTATTATCGTAGTTATTAACGTCTTTATTATCATCTTTATTATCACCCTCATATTTGTTATCATCGTTATTATCGTCAATATTATTGTCGTTATTATCGTCATTATTGTCGTCGTTATTACCGTCGTTATTATCGTCGTTATTATCGTCGTTATTATCATCGTTATTATCATCCTCATCGTTATTATCGTCGTTATTATCGTAGTTATTATCGTCGTTATTATCCTCGTTATTATCATCGTTATTATCATCCTCATCGCTATTATCGTCGTTATTATCGTCGTTATTATCGTCGTTATTATCTTCGTTATTATCGTCGTTATTATCGTCGTTAATATCGTCGTTTTTATCGTCGTTATTATCATTCTCATCGGTGTAATCATCGATATATCGTCGTTATTATCGTCGTTATTATCATCTCTATTATCGTCGTTATTATCCTCGTTATTATCGTCGTTATTATCGTCGCTATTATCGTCGTTATTATCGTCGTTATTATCGTCGTTATTATCTTCGTTTTTATCGTCGTTATTATCATTCTCATCGGTATAATCATCGATATTATCGTCGTTATTATCGTCGTTATAATCGTCGTTATTATCGTCGCAATTATAATCGTTATTATCATCCTCATTGTTATTATCGTCGTTATTATCGTCATTATTAACGTCATTATTATCGACGTTATTATCATCCTCATTGTCTTTATTATCGTCGCTAATATAGTCATTATTATTGTAGATATTTTTGTTGTTATTTTATTTGTTATTATCGTCATTATTATCATCAATATTATTATAACTATTATCGTCGTTATTATAGTCGTTATTACTATCCTCATTGTTTTTAATATCGTAGTTATTATCGTCGTTATAATCCTCGTTATTATCATTGGTATAATCATCCTCATCGCTATTATCGTCGTTAATGTCGTCGTTATTATCATCGCTATATCGTCGTTATTTTCGTCTTTATTATCTCCGCTATTATCGTCGTTATTATCGTAGTTATTAACGTCGTCAATTTCGTCGTTATTATCGTCGTTATTATCCTTTTTATTATCATCGTTATTATCATTCTCATCGGTGTAATCATCGATATATCGTCGTTATTATCGTCGTTATTATCATCTCTATTATCGTCGTTATTATCCTCGTTAATGTCTTCGCTATTATCATCGCTATATCGTCGTTATTATCATCGTTATTATCGTCGTTATTATCCTCGTTTTTATCGTCGTTATTATCATTCTCATCGGTATAATCATCGCTATTATCGTTGTGATTATCGTCGTTATTATCGTCGTTATTATCGTCGTTGTTATCATCGTTATTATCATCGTTATTATCATCCTCATCATTATTATCGTCGTTATTATCGTAGTTATTATCGTCGTTATAATCCTCGTTATTATCATCGTTATAATCATCCTCATCGCTATTGTCCTCGTTAATGTCTTCGCTATTATCATCGCTATATCGTCGTTATTATCGTCGTTATTATCATGTTTATTATTATCCTCATCGTTATTATCGTCGTTAATATCGTCGTTATTATCATCGTTATTATCATCCTCATCGTTATTATCGTCGTTATTATCATCGTTATTATCGTCGTTATTAGCATTATTATTATCATCCTCATCGTTATTTTCGTCGTTATTATTGTCGCTATTATCGTCGTTATTATCGTCGTTATTAACGTCTTTACTATCATCGTTATTATCATAGTCATATTTATTATCATCGTTATTATCGTCACTATTATCGTCGTTATTATCGTCGTTATTGTCGTCGTTATTATCGTCGTTATTATCGTCGTTATTTTCATCGTTATTATCATCGTTATTATCATCCTCATCGTTATTATCGTAGTTATTATCGTCGTTATAAGCCTCGTTATTATCATCGTTATAATCATCCTCATCGCTATTATCGTCGTTATAATCGTCGTTATTATCTTCGCTATTATCGTCGTTATTATCGTTGTTATTAACGTCTTTATTATCATCGTTATTATCATCCTCATATTTATTATCATAGTTATTATCGTCACTATTATCGTCGTTATTATCGTCGATATTGTTGTCGTTATTTTCGTCGTTATTACCGTCGTTATTATCCTTGTTATTATCATCGTTATGGACATCCTAATCGTTATTATCGTCGTTAATATCGTCGTTATTATCCTCGTTATTATCATCGTTATTATCATCCTCATCGTTATTATCGTCGTTATTATCCTCGTTATTATCATCGTTATAATCATCCTCATCGCTCTTATCGTCGTTATTATCGTCGTTATTAACGTCACTATTATCGACGTTATTATCGTCGTTATTAACGTCTTTATTATGATCGTTATTATCATCCTCATATTTATTATTATCGTTCTTATCGTCACTATTATCGCCCTTATTATCGTCGTACTTGTCGTCGTTTTTATCGTTGTTATTATCATCGTTATTATCATCCTTATCGTTATTATCGTCGTTATTATCGTAGTTATTATCGTCGTTATAATCCTCGTTATTATCATCGTTATAATCATCCTCATCGCTATTATCGTCGTTAATGTCGTCGTTATTATCATCGCTATATCGTCGTTATTATCGTCGTTATTATCGTCGATATTATCGTCGTTATTATCGTCGTTATTATCGTCTTTTTTATCGTCGTTATCATTCTCATCGGTATAATCATCGCTATATCGTCGTTATTATCGTCGTTATTATCATCATTATTATCATCTCTATTATCGTCGTAATTATAGTCGTTATTACCATCCTCATTGTTCATATTATCGTCGTAATTATCGTCGTTATTATCGTCGTTATTATCGTCGTTATTATTGTCGTTTTATATCCTCGTTATTATCATTGTTAATATCATCCTCATCGTTATTATCGTCGTTAATATCGTCGTTATTGTCGTTGTTATTATCGTCGTTATTATCCTCGTTATTATCATCGTTATTATCATCCTCATCGTTATTATCGTCGTCAATATCGTCGTTATTATCATCGTTATAATCATCCTCATCGCTATTATCGTCGTTATTATCATCGTTATTATCATCCTCATCGTTATCATCCTCGTTATTTTCATCGTTATTATCATCCTCATCGTTATTATCGACGTCAATATCGCCGTTATTATCGTCGTTATTATCGTCGTTATTATCATCGTTAATATCGTCGCTATTATCGTCGTTATTATCGTCGTTATTGTCGTCGTTTTTATCGTCGTTATTAACGTCTTTATTATCATTGTTATTATCATTGTTATTGACATCCTCACCGTCATTATAGTATTTAATATCGTCGTTATTATCCTCGTTATTATCATCGTTATTATCATCCTCATCGTTATTATCGTCGTTATTAACGTCATTAATATCGACGTTATTATCGTCGTTATTGTTATTCTCATCGGTATAATCATCGCTATATCGTCGTTATTATCGTCGGTATTATCATCATTATTATCATCTCTATTATCGTCGTTATTATCGTCGTTATTATCATTCTCATTGTTTTTATTATCGTCCCTAATATCGTCATTATTGTCGTAGTTATTTTTGTTGCTATTATCGTTGTTATTATCGTCGTTATTATCATCAATATTATTATCACTATTATCGTCGTTATTATAGTCGTTATTACCATCCTCATTGTTTATATTATTGTCGTTATTATCGTTGTTATTATTTTCGTTATTATCCTCGTTATTATCAACGTTATTATCATCCTCATCGTTATTATCGTCGTTATTATCGTCGTTATTATCCTCGTTTTTATCGTCGTTATCATTCTCATCGGTATAATTATCGCTATATCATCGTTATTATCGTCGTTATTATCGTCGTTATTATCCTCGTTTATATCATCGTTATTATCAACCTCATCGTTATTATCGTCGTCAATATCGTCGCTATCATCGTTGTTATTCTCGTCGTTATTATCGTCGTTATTATCGTCGCTATTATCGTCGTTATTATCATTCTTATTGGTATAATCATCGCTATATCGTCGTTATTATCGTCGTTATTATCATCATTATTATCATCTCTATTATCTTTGTTAATATCGTCGTTATTATCATCCTCATTGTTTTTATTATCGTCGCTAATATCGTCATTATTATCGTAGTTGTTTTTGTTGCTATTATCGTTGTTAGTATCGTCGTTATAATCATCAATATTATTATCACTATTATCGTTGTTATTATAGTCGTTATTACCATCCTCATTGTTTTTATTATCGTTGACATTATCGTCGTTATTATCGTCGTTATTATCATCCTCATTGTTTTTATTATCGTCGCTAATATCGTCATTATTATCGTAGTTATTTTTGTTGCTATTATCGTTGTTATTATCGTTGTTATTATCATCAATATTATTATCACTATTATCGTCGTTATTATCGTTGTTATTATCTTCGTTATTATCCTCGTTATTATCATCGTTATTATCGTCGTTATTATCGTCGTTATTATCCTCGTTTTTATCGTCGTTATCATTCTCATCGGTATAATTATCGCTATATCATCGTTATTATCGTCGTTATTATCGTCGTTATTATCCTCGTTTATATCATCGTTATTATCAACCTCATCGCTATTATCAACGTTATTATCGTCGTTATTATCATCGTTATTATCGTCGCTATTATCGTCGTTATTATCGCCGTTATTATCGTCGTTTTTATCGTCGTTATCATTCTCATCGGTATAATCATCGCTATTATCTTCGTTATTAAAGGCGTTATTATCGTCGATACTACCGTAGTTATTATGGTCGTAATTATCCTCGTTATTATCATCGTTATAATCATCCTCATCGCTATTATCGTTGTTATTATCGTCGTTATTAACGTCATTATTATCGACGTTATTATCGTTGTTATTATCGTCGTTATTAACGTCTTTATTATCATTGTTATTATCATCCTCATCTTTATTATTATCGTTCTTATCGTCACTATTATCTTTGTTATTATCCTCGTAATTGTCGTCTTTATTATCGTCGTTATTATCGTCATTATTATCATCTTTATTATCATCAGTATTATCATCCTCATCGTTATTATCGTTGTTATTATCGTCGTTATAATCCTCGTTATTATCATCGTTATAATCATCCTAATCGCTATTATCGTCGTTAATGTCGTCGTTATTATCATCGCTATATCGTCGTTATTATCGTCGTTATTATCCTCGTTATTATCATCGTTATTATATTCTTCATCGTTATTATCCTCGTTATTATCATCGTAATTATCATACTCATCGTTATTTTCGTCGTTATTATCGTCGATATTATCGTCGTTATTATCATCGTTATTATCGTCGCCATTATCGTCGTTATTATCGTCGTTATTATCGTCGTTATTATCGTCGTTTTTATCGTCGTTATTATCATTCTCATCGGTATAATCATCTCTATTATCGTCGTTATTATCGTCGTTATTAACAACCTCATTGTTTTTACTATCGTCGCTAATATCGTCATTATTGTCGTAGTTATTTTTGTTGCTATTACCGTTGTTATTATCGTCGTTAGTATCATCAATATTATTATCACTATTATCGTCCTTATTATAGTCGTTATTACCATCATCATTGTTTTTATTATCGTCGTTATTATCGTCTTTATTATCGTCGTTATTATCCTCGTTATTATTATCGTTATTATTATCCTCATCGTTATTATCGTCTTTAATATCGTCGTTATTATCGTCGTTATTAACGTCACTATTATCGACGTTATTATCGTCGTTATTAACGTCTTTATTATGATCGTTATTATCATCCTCATATTTATTATTATCGTTCTTATCGTCACTATTATCGCCCTTATTATCGTCGTACTTGTCGTCGTTTTTATCGTTGTTATTATCATCGTTATTATCATCCTTATCGTTATTATCGTCGTTATTATCGTAGTTATTATCGTCGTTATAATCCTCGTTATTATCATCGTTATAATCATCCTCATCGCTATTATCGTCGTTAATGTCGTCGTTATTATCATCGCTATATCGTCGTTATTATCGTCGATATTATCGTCGTTATTATCGTCGTTATTATCGTCTTTTTTATCGTCGTTATCATTCTCATCGGTATAATCATCGCTATATCGTCGTTATTATCGTCGTTATTATCATCATTATTATCATCTCTATTATCGTCGTAATTATAGTCGTTATTACCATCCTCATTGTTCATATTATCGTCGTAATTATCGTCGTTATTATCGTCGTTATTATCGTCGTTATTATTGTCGTTTTATATCCTCGTTATTATCATTGTTAATATCATCCTCATCGTTATTATCGTCGTTAATATCGTCGTTATTGTCGTTGTTATTATCGTCGTTATTATCCTCGTTATTATCATCGTTATTATCATCCTCATCGTTATTATCGTCGTCAATATCGTCGTTATTATCATCGTTATAATCATCCTCATCGCTATTATCGTCGTTATTATCATCGTTATTATCATCCTCATCGTTATCATCCTCGTTATTTTCATCGTTATTATCATCCTCATCGTTATTATCGACGTCAATATCGCCGTTATTATCGTCGTTATTATCGTCGTTATTATCATCGTTAATATCGTCGCTATTATCGTCGTTATTATCGTCGTTATTGTCGTCGTTTTTATCGTCGTTATTAACGTCTTTATTATCATTGTTATTATCATTGTTATTGACATCCTCACCGTCATTATAGTATTTAATATCGTCGTTATTATCCTCGTTATTATCATCGTTATTATCATCCTCATCGTTATTATCGTCGTTATTAACGTCATTAATATCGACGTTATTATCGTCGTTATTGTTATTCTCATCGGTATAATCATCGCTATATCGTCGTTATTATCGTCGGTATTATCATCATTATTATCATCTCTATTATCGTCGTTATTATCGTCGTTATTATCATTCTCATTGTTTTTATTATCGTCCCTAATATCGTCATTATTGTCGTAGTTATTTTTGTTGCTATTATCGTCGTTATTATCGTCGTTATTATCATCAATATTATTATCACTATTATCGTCGTTATTATAGTCGTTATTACCATCCTCATTGTTTATATTATTGTCGTTATTATCGTTGTTATTATTTTCGTTATTATCCTCGCTATTATCATCGTTATTATCATCCTCATCGTTATTATCGTCGTTATTATCGTCGTTATTATCCTCGTTTTTATCGTCGTTATCATTCTCATCGGTATAATTATCGCTATATCATCGTTATTATCGTCGTTATTATCGTCGTTATTATCCTCGTTTATATCATCGTTATTATCAACCTCATCGTTATTATCGTCGTCAATATCGTCGCTATCATCGTTGTTATTCTCGTCGTTATTATCGTCGTTATTATCGTCGCTATTATCGTCGTTATTATCATTCTTATTGGTATAATCATCGCTATATCGTCGTTATTATCGTCGTTATTATCATCATTATTATCATCTCTATTATCTTTGTTAATATCGTCGTTATTATCATCCTCATTGTTTTTATTATCGTCGCTAATATCGTCATTATTATCGTAGTTGTTTTTGTTGCTATTATCGTTGTTATTATCGTCGTTATAATCATCAATATTATTATCACTATTATCGTTGTTATTATAGTCGTTATTACCATCCTCATTGTTTTTATTATCGTTGACATTATCGTCGTTATTATCGTCGTTATTATCATCCTCATTGTTTTTATTATCGTCGCTAATATCGTCATTATTATCGTAGTTATTTTTGTTGCTATTATCGTTGTTATTATCGTTGTTATTATCATCAATATTATTATCACTATTATCGTCGTTATTATCGTCGTTATTATCGTCGTTATTATCGTCGTTATTATCATCGTTATTATCGTCGTTATTATCGTCGTTATTATCCTCGTTTTTATCGTCGTTATCATTCTCATCGGTATAATTATCGCTATATCATCGTTATTATCGTCGTTATTATCGTCGTTATTATCCTCGTTTATATCATCGTTATTATCAACCTCATCGCTATTATCAACGTTATTATCGTCGTTATTATCATCGTTATTATCGTCGCTATTATCGTCGTTATTATCGCCGTTATTATCGTCGTTTTTATCGTCGTTATCATTCTCATCGGTATAATCATCGCTATTATCTTCGTTATTAAAGGCGTTATTATAGTCGATACTACCGTAGTTATTATGGTCGTAATTATCCTCGTTATTATCATCGTTATAATCATCCTCATCGCTATTATCGTTGTTATTATCGTCGTTATTAACGTCATTATTATCGACGTTATTATCGTTGTTATTATCGTCGTTATTAACGTCTTTATTATCATTGTTATTATCATCCTCATCTTTATTATTATCGTTCTTATCGTCACTATTATCTTTGTTATTATCCTCGTAATTGTCGTCTTTATTATCGTCGTTATTATCGTCATTATTATCATCTTTATTATCATCAGTATTATCATCCTCATCGTTATTGTCGTTGTTATTATCGTCGTTATAATCCTCGTTATTATCATCGTTATAATCATCCTAATCGCTATTATCGTCGTTAATGTCGTCGTTATTATCATCGCTATATCGTCGTTATTATCGTCGTTATTATCCTCGTTATTATCATCGTTATTATGTTCTTCATCGTTATTATCCTCGTTATTATCATCGTAATTATCATACTCATCGTTATTTTCGTCGTTATTATCGTCGATATTATCGTCGTTATTATCATCGTTATTATCGTCGCCATTATCGTCGTTTTTATCGTCGTTATTATCATTCTCATTGGTATAATCATCGCTATTATCGTCGTTATAATCGGCGTTATTATCGTCGATACTATCGTAGTTTTTATCGTTGATATTATCCTCGTTATTATCATCGTTATTATAATCCTCATCGCTATTATCACCGTTAATATCGTCGTTATTATCGTAACTATTATCGTCGTTATTATCGTCGTTATTAACGTCTTTACTCTCATCTTTATTATCATCTTCATATTTATTATCATCTTTATTATCGTCAATATTTATCGTCGTTATTATCGTCTTTATTATCGTCGTTATTATCGTCGCTATTATCATCGCTATTATCGTCGATATAATCGTCGTTATTATAATCGCTATTATCGTCGTTATTATCGTCGTTGTTATCATCGTTATTATCATCGCTATTATCGTCGTTATTAACGTCATTATTATCATCGTTATTATCGTCGTTTTTATCGTCCTTATTATCATTCTCGTTGGTATAATCATCGTTATTATCGTCGATATTCTCGGCGTTATTATCATCGATGCTATCGTAGTTATTATCGTCGTTATTATCCTCGTTATTATCATCATTATAATCATCCTCATCGTTATTATCGTCGATATTATCGTCGATATTATCGTCGTTATTATCGTCGTTTTTATCGTCGTTATTATCATTCTCATTGGTATAATCATCGCTATTATCGTCGATATTATCGGCGTTATTATCGTTGATACTATCGTAGTTATTTTAGTCGTTATTGTCATCTTTATAATCATCCTCATCGCTATTATCGTCGTAATGTCGTCGTTTTTATCATCGCTATTATCGTTGTTATTATCGTCATTATTATCGTCGTTATTATCGTCGCTATTGTCGTCGTTATTATCGTCGTTATAATCGTCGTTATTATCGTTGTTCTAATCATCCTCATCGCTATTATCGTCGTTAATGTCGTCGTTATTTTCATCGCTATATCGTCGTTATTATCGTCGTTATTATCGTCGTTATAACCTTCGTTATTATCGTCATTATTATCGTTGATTTTGTCGTCGTTATTATCACTCTCATCGGTATTATCATCGCTATTATCGTCGTTATTATAGGCGTTATTATCGTCGATAATATCGTAGTTATTATCGTCGTTATTATCATCGTTATAATCATCCTCATCGTTATTATCCTCGTTATTATCGTCATTATTATCGACGTTATTATCATCCTCATATTTTATCATCGTTATTATCATCGTTATTATCGTCGTTATTATCGTCGTTAATATCGTCGCTATTATCGTCGTTATTATCGTTGTTATTATCGTCGTTATAATCCTCGTTATTATCATCGTTATTATCATCCTCATCGCTATTATCGTCGTTATTATCATTGCAATATCGTCGTTATTATCGTCATTATTATAGTCGCTATTATCGTCTTCATTATCGTCGTTATTATCGTCGCTATTATCTTCGTTATTCTCGTCGTTATTATCGTCGTTATTATCGTCGCTATTATCATCGTTATTATCATCCTCATCGCTATTTTCGTCGTTAATGTCGTCGTTATTATCATCGCTATATCGTCGCTATTTTCGTCGTTATTATCGTCGCTATTTTCGTCGTCATTATCGTCGTTATTTTCATCGTTATTATCATCGCTATTATCATTTTCATCGTCATTATCGTCGTTATTGACGTCGTTATTATCGTCGTTATTATCGTCGTTATTATCATCGTGATTATCATCGTTATTATCATCCTTATTATCATCCTCATCGTTATTATCGTCGTTATTATCGTAGTTATTATCGTCGTTATAATCCTCGTTATTATCATCGTTATAATCATCCTCATCGTTATTATCGTCGTTATTTTCGTCGCTATTATCGTCGTTTTTATCGTCGTTATTATCATTCTCATCGGTATAATCATCGCTATTATCGTCGTTATTATCGGCGTTATTATCGCCGATACTATCGTAGTTATTATCGTTGATATTATCGTCGTTATTATCATCGTTATAATAATCCTCATCGCTATTATCTCCGTTATTATCGTCGTTATTATCGTCGTTATTGTCGTCGTTATTATCGTCGTTATTATCGTCGTTATTTTCATCGTTATTATCATCGTTATTATCATCCTCATCGTTATTATCGTCGTTATTATTGTCGTTATAATTCTCGTTATTATCATCGTTATAATCATCCTCATCGCTATTATCGTCGTTATTATCGTCGTTATTATCGTCGCTATTATCGTCAATATTATCGTCGTTATTATCGTCGCTATTATCGTCCCTATTATCGTCGTTATCATCGTCGTTATTATCGTCGCTACTATCATCGTTATTATCATACTCATCGTTATTACCGTCGTTATTATCGTCGCTATTATCGTCATTATTATCGTCGTTATTATCGTCGTTATTATCGTCGCTATTATCGTCGTCATTATCGTCGTTATTAGAGTCGTCAATATCGTCGTTATTATCATCGTCATTATCGTCGTTATTATCGTCTTTATTATCGTCGTTATTATCATTCTTATCGGTATAATCATCGCTATTATTGTCGTTATTATCGGCGTTATTATCGTCGATACTATCGTAGTTATTATCGTTGATATTATCCTCGTTATTATCATCGTTATAATAATCCTCATCGCTATTATCTCCGTTATTATCGTCGTTGTTATCGTCGTTATTGTCGTCGTTATTATCGTCGTTATTATCGTCGTTATTTTCATCGTTATTATCATCGTTATTATCATCCTCATCGTTATTATCGTCGTTATTATTGTCGTTATAATTCTCGTTATTATCATCGTTATAATCATCCTCATCGCTATTATCGTCGTTATTATCTTCGTTATTATCGTCGCTATTATCGTCAATATTATCGTCGTTATTATCGTCGCTATTATCGTCCCTATTATCGTCGTTATCATCGTCGTTATTATCGTCGCTACTATCATCGTTATTATCATACTCATCGTTATTACCGTCGTTATTATCGTCGCTATTATCGTCATTATTATCGTCGTTATTATCGTCGTTATTATCGTCGCTATTATCGTCGTTATTATCGTCGTTATTATCATTCTCATTGTTTTTATTATCGTCCCTAATATCGTCATTATTGTCGTAGTTATTTTTGTTGCTATTATCGTTGTTATTATCGTCCTTAGGATCATCAATATTATTATCACTATTATCGTCGTTATTGTAGTCGTTAGTACCGTCTTCATGTTTTGTATTATCGTCGTTATTATCATCGCTATATCGTCGTTATTATCGTCGTTATTATCGTCGTTATTATCGTTGTTACTATCATCGTTATTATCGTCGCTATTATCGTCGTTATTATCGTCGTTATTATCGTCGTTTTTATCGTCGTTATTATCATTCTCATCGGTATATTCATCGCTATTATCGTCGTTATTAACGGCGTTATTATCGTCGATACTACCGTAGTTATTATCCTCGTTATTATCATCGTTATAATCATCCTCATCGCTATTATCGTCGTTAATGTCTTCGTTATTATCATCGCTATATCGTCGTTATTATCGTCGTTATTATCGTCGTTACATCGTCGTTATTATCTTCGTTATTATCGTCGCTATTATCGTCGTTATTATCGTTGTTATTATCGTCGTTATAATCCTCGTTATTATCATCGTTATTATCATCCTCATCGTTATTATCGTCGTTATTAACATCATTATTATTGACGTTATTATCGTCGTTATTATCATCGTTAAAATCATCCTCATCGCTATTATCGTCGTTAATGTCGTCGTTATTATCATCGTTATTATCGTCGCTATTATCGTCGTTATTATCGTCGTTATTATCGTCGTTATTGTCGTCGTTATAATCCTCTTTATTATCATCGTTATAATCATCCCCATCGCTATTATCGTCGTTAATGTCGTCGTTATTATCATCGCTATATCGTCATTATTATCGTCCTTATCATCATCGCTATTATTGTCGTTATTATCGTCGTTATTATCGTCGTTATTATCATCGTAATTATCATCCTCATCGTTATTTTCGTCGTTATTATCGTCGCTATTATCGTCGTTATTATCGTCGTTATTATCGTCGCAATTATCGTCGTTATTATCATCGTTATTATCATCGTTATTATCATTCTCATCGTTATTATCGTCGTTATTATCGCAGTTATTATCGTCGTTATAATCCTCGTTATTATCATCGTTATAATCATCCTCATAGATATTATCGTCGTTAATGTCGTCGTTATTATCGTCGATATATCGTCGTTATTATCGCCATAATTATCGTCGCTATTATCGTCGTTATTGTCGTCGTTATTATCGTCGCTATTATCGTCGTTATTATCGTCGTTATTATCGTTACTATTATCATCGTTATTATCATCCTTATCGTTATTATCGTTGTTATTATCGTCGTTATTAAAGTCGTCAATATCGTCGTTATTATCTTCGACATTATCGTCGTTATTATCGTCGTTATTACCGTCTTTATTATCGTCGTTATTATCGTCGTCATTATCGTCGCTATTATCCTCGTTATTTTCATCGTTATAATTATCCTCATCGCTATTATCGTCGTTATTATCGTCGTTATTATCCTCGTTATTATCTTCGTTATTGACATCTTCATCATTATTATCGTCGTTAATATCGTCGTTATTATCCTCGTTATTATCACAGATATTAGCATCCTCATCGCTATTTTCGTCGTTATTATCGTCGCTATTATCGTCGTTATAAACGTCATTATTATCAACGTTATTATCGTCGTTATTAACGTCTTTATTATCATCGTTATTATCATCCTCATATTTATTATCATCTTCATCATCGTCACTATTATCGTCGTTATTATCGTCGTTATTGTCGTCTTTATTATCGTCGTTATTAACGTCTTTATTATCATTGTTATTATCATCGTTATTTACATCCTCATCGCTAATATCGTCGTTATTATCGTTGTTATTATCGTCGCTATTATCGTCGTTATTATCCTCGTTATTATCATCGTTATAATCATCCTCATCTTTATTTTCGTCGTTATTATCGTCGCTATTATCGTCGTTATTATCGTCGTTATTATCGTCGCAATTATCGTCGTTATTATCATCGTTATTATCATTCTCATCGTTATTATCGTCGTTATTATCGCAGTTATTATCATCGTTATAATCATCCTCATAGATATTATCGTCGTTAATGTCGTCGTTATTATCGTCGCTATATCGTCGTTATTATCGCCATAATTATCGTCGCTATTATCGTCGTTATTGTCGTCGTTATTATCGTCGCTATTATCGTCGTTATTATCGTCGTTATTATCGTTACTATTATCATCGTTATTATCATCCTTATCGTTATTATCGTTGTTATTATCGTCGTTATTAAAGTCGTCAATATCGTCGTTATTATCTTCGACATTATCGTCGTTATTATCGTCGTTATTATCGTCGTTATTATCCTTTTTATTATCATCGTTATAATCATCCTCATCTCTATTATCATCGTTATTATCGTCGTTATTATCGTCGCTATTATCGTCGTTATTATCGTCGTTATTAAAGTCGTCAATATCGTCGTTATTATCGTCGTCATTATCCTCGTTATTATCATCGTTATAATCATCCTCATCGCTATTATCGTCGTTATTATTGTCGTTATTATCGTCGCTATTATCGTCGTTATTATCGTCGTTATTAAAGTCGTCAATATCGTCGTTATTACCGTAGTCATTATCCTCGTTATTATCATCGTTATAATCATCCTCATCGCTATTATCGTCGTTATTATCGTCGTTATTACCGTCTTTATTATCGTCGTTATTATCGTCGTCATTATCGTCGCTATTATCCTCGTTATTTTCATCGTTATAATTATCCTCATCGCTATTATCGTCGTTATTATCGTCGTTATTATCCTCGTTATTATCTTCGTTATTGACATCTTCATCGTTATTATCGTCGTTAATATCGTCGTTATTATCCTCGTTATTATCACAGATATTATCATCCTCATCGCTATTTTCGTCGTTATTATCGTCGCTATTATCGTCGTTATTATCGTCGTTATTATCGTCGTTAATATCGTCGTTAGTATCCGCGTTATTATCATCCTTATTATCCTCCTCATCGTTATTTTCCACGTTATTATCGTCGCTATTATAGTCGTTATTATCGTCGTTATTATCGTCGATATTATCGTCGTTAATATCGTTGCTTTAATCGTCGTTATTATCGTCAGTATTATCATCGTTATTATCATCCTCATCGTTATTATCGTCGTTATTAACATCATTATTATTGACGTTATTATCGTCGTTATTATCATCGTTATTATCATCGTTATTATCATTCTCATCGTTATTATCGTCGTTATTATCGCAGTTATTATCGTCGTTATAATCCTCGTTATTATCATCGTTATAATCATCCTCATAGATATTATCGTCGTTAATGTCGTCGTTATTATCGTCGATATATCGTCGTTATTATCGCCATAATTATCGTCGCTATTATCGTCGTTATTGTCGTCGTTATTATCGTCGCTATTATCGTCGTTATTATCGTCGTTATTATCGTTACTATAATCATCGTTATTATCATCCTTATCGTTATTATCGTTGTTATTATCGTCGTTATTAAAGTCGTCAATATCGTCGTTATTATCTTCGACATTATCGTCGTTATTATCGTCGTTATTACCGTCTTTATTATCGTCGTTATTATCGTCGTCATTATCGTCGCTATTATCCTCGTTATTTTCATCGTTATAATTATCCTCATCGCTATTATCGTCGTTATTATCGTCGTTATTATCCTCGTTATTATCTTCGTTATTGACATCTTCATCGTTATTATCGTCGTTAATATCGTCGTTATTATCCTCGTTATTATCACAGATATTATCATCCTCATCGCTATTTTCGTCGTTATTATCGTCGCTATTATCGTCGTTATAAACGTCATTATTATCAACGTTATTATCGTCGTTATTAACGTCTTTATTATCATCGTTATTATCATCCTCATATTTATTATCATCTTCATCATCGTCACTATTATCGTCGTTATTATCGTCGTTATTGTCGTCTTTATTATCGTCGTTATTAACGTCTTTATTATCATTGTTATTATCATCGTTATTTACATCCTCATCGCTAATATCGTCGTTATTATCGTTGTTATTATCGTCGCTATTATCGTCGTTATTATCCTCGTTATTATCATCGTTATAATCATCCTCATCTTTATTTTCGTCGTTATTATCGTCGCTATTATCGTCGTTATTATCGTCGTTATTATCGTCGCAATTATCGTCGTTATTATCATCGTTATTATCATTCTCATCGTTATTATCGTCGTTATTATCGCAGTTATTATCATCGTTATAATCATCCTCATAGATATTATCGTCGTTAATGTCGTCGTTATTATCGTCGCTATATCGTCGTTATTATCGCCATAATTATCGTCGCTATTATCGTCGTTATTGTCGTCGTTATTATCGTCGCTATTATCGTCGTTATTATCGTCGTTATTATCGTTACTATTATCATCGTTATTATCATCCTTATCGTTATTATCGTTGTTATTATCGTCGTTATTAAAGTCGTCAATATCGTCGTTATTATCTTCGACATTATCGTCGTTATTATCGTCGTTATTATCGTCGTTATTATCCTTTTTATTATCATCGTTATAATCATCCTCATCTCTATTATCATCGTTATTATTGTCGTTATTATCGTCGCTATTATCGTCGTTATTATCGTCGTTATTAAAGTCGTCAATATCGTCGTTATTATCGTCGTCATTATCGTCGTTATTATCATCGTTATAATCATCCTCATCGCTATTATCGTCGTTATTATTGTCGTTATTATCGTCGCTATTATCGTCGTTATTATCGTCGTTATTAAAGTCGTCAATATCGTCGTTATTATCGTCGTTAATATCATCGTTATTATCATCGTTATAATCATCCTCATCGCTATTATCGTCGTTATTATCGTCGTTATTACCGTCTTTATTATCGTCGTTATTATCGTCGTCATTATCGTCGCTATTATCCTCGTTATTTTCATCGTTATAATTATCCTCATCGCTATTATCGTCGTTATTATCGTCGTTATTATCCTCGTTATTATCTTCGTTATTGACATCTTCATCGTTATTATCGTCGTTAATATCGTCGTTATTATCCTCGTTATTATCACAGATATTATCATCCTCATCGCTATTTTCGTCGTTATTATCGTCGCTATTATCGTCGTTATTATCGTCGTTATTATCGTCGTTAATATCGTCGTTAGTATCCGCGTTATTATCATCCTTATTATCCTCCTCATCGTTATTTTCCACGTTATTATCGTCGCTATTATAGTCGTTATTATCGTCGTTATTATCGTCGATATTATCGTCGTTAATATCGTTGCTTTAATCGTCGTTATTATCGTCAGTATTATCATCGTTATTATCATCCTCATCGTTATTATCGTCGTTATTAACATCATTATTATTGACGTTATTATCGTCGTTATTATCATCGTTAAAATCATCCTCATCGCTATTATCGTCGTTAATGTCGTCGTTATTATCATCGTTATTATCGTCGCTATTATCGTCGTTATTATCGTCGTTATTATCGTCGTTATTGTCGTCGTTTTTATCGTCGTTTTTATCATTCTTATCGGTATAATCATCGCTATATCGTCGTTATTATCGTCGTTATTATCATCATTATTATCATCTCTATTATCGTTGTTAATATCGTCGTTATTATCATCCTCATTGTTTTTATTATCGTCGCTAATATCGTCATTATTATCGTAATTGTTTTTGTTGTTATTATCGTCGTTATTATCGTCGTTATTATCGTCGTTATTATCGTCGTTATTGTCGTCGTTTTTATCGTCGTTTTTATCATTCTCATCGGTATAATCATCGCTATATCGTAGTTATTATCGTTGCTATTATCGTCGTTATTATCGTCGTTATTATCGTCGCTATTATCGTCGTTATTATCCGTAATTATCATCGTTCTTATCGTCGCTATTATCATCGTTATTATCATTCTCATCGTTATTATCGTCCTTATTATTGTCGTTATAAACGTCATTATTATCAACGTTATTATCGTCGTTATTAACGTCTTTATTATCATCGTTATTATCATCCTCATATTTATTATCATCTTCATCATCGTCACTATTATCGTACTTATTATCGTCGTTATTGTCGTCTTTATTATCGTCGTTATTAACGTCTTTATTATCATTGTTATTATCATCGTTATTTACATCCTCATCGCTAATATCGTCGTTATTATCGTCGTTATTATCGTCGCTATTATCGTCGTTATTATCCTCGTTATTATCATCGTTATAATCATCCTCATCGCTAATATCGTAGTTAATATCGTCGTTATTATCCTCGTTATTATCATCGTTATTATCATCGTTATTATCATCCTCATCGTTATTATCGTCGTTATTAAGGTCATTATTATCGACGTTATTATCGTCGTTATTATCATTCTCATCGGTATAATCATCGCTATATCGTCGTTATTATCGTCGGTATTATCATCATTATTATCATCTCTATTATCGTCGTTATTATCGTCGTTATTATCATTCTCATTGTTTTTATTATCGTCCCTAATATCGTCATTATTGTCGTAGTTATTTTTGTTGCTATTATCGTTGTTATTATCGTCCTTAGTATCATCAATATTATTATCATTATTATCGTCGTTATTGTAGTCGTTATTACCGTCTTCATGTTTTGTATTATCGTCGTTATTATCATCGCTATATCGTCGTTATTATCGTCGTTATTATCGTCGTTATTATCGTTGTTACTATCATCGTTATTATCGTCGCTATTATCGTCGTTATTATCGTCGTTATTATCGTCGTTTTTATCGTCGTTATTATCATTCTCATCGGTATATTCATCGCTATTATCGTCGTTATTAACGGCGTTATTATCGTCGATACTACCGTAGTTATTATCGTCGTTATTATCCTCGTTATTATCATCGTTATAATCATCCTCATCGCTATTATCGTCGTTAATGTCTTCGTTATTATCATCGCTATATCGTCGTTATTATCGTCGTTATTATCGTCGTTACATCGTCGTTATTATCTTCGTTATTATCGTCGCTATTATCGTCGTTATTATCGTCGTTATTATCGTCGTTATTATCGTCGTTATAAACCTCATTATTATCGCTGTTATTGTCGTCGTTATTATCGTCGTTATTATCATCGTTATTATCATCCTCATCGTTATTATCCTCGTTATTATCATCGTTATTGTCATCCTCATCGTTATTATCGTCGTCAATATCGCCGTTATTATTGTCGCTATTATCGTCGCTATTATCAACGTTATTATCGTCGTTATTATCATCGTTATTATAGTCGCTATTATCGTCGTTATTATCGTCGTTATTATTGTCGTTTTTATCGTTGTTATTATCATTCTCATTGGTATAATCATCGCTATTATCGTCGTTATTATCGGGGTTATTATCGTCGATACTACCGTAGTTATTATGGTCGTTATTATCCTCGTTATTATCATCGTTATAATCATCCTCATCGCTATTATCGACGTTATTATCGTTGTTATTATCGTCGTTATTAACGTCTTTATTATCATTGTTATTATCATCCTCATCTTTATTATTATCGTTCTTATCGTCACTATTATCTTTGTTATTATCCTCGTAATTGTCGTCTTTATTATCGTCGTTATTATCGTCGTTATTATCATCTTTATTATCATCAGTATTATCATCCTCATCGTTATTATCGTTGTTATTATCGTCGTTAATATCCTCGTTATTATCATCGTTATAATCATCCTAATCACTATTATCGTCGTTAATGTCGTAGTTATTATCATCGCTATATCGTCGTTATTATCGTCGTTATTATCTTCGCTAATATCGTCGTTATTATCTTCGTTATTATCGTCGCTATTATCGTCGTTATTATCGTCGTTATTATCGTCGCTATTATCATCGTTATTATCATCCTCATCATCATTATTGTCGTTATTATCGTCGTTATAAACCTCATTATTATCGACGTTATTGTCGTCGTTATTATCGTCGTTATTAACGTCTTTATTATCATCGTTATTATCAACCTCATATTTATTATTATCGTTCTTATCGTCATTATTATCGTCGTAATTGTCGTCGTTATTATCGTCGTTATCATCGTCGTTATTATCATCGTTATTATCATCGTTATTATCATCCTCATCTTTATTATCGTCGTTATTATCGTAGTTATTATCGTCGTTATAATCCTCTTTATTATCATCGTTATAATCATCCTCATCGCTATTATCGTCGTTAATGACGTCGTTATTATCATCACTATATCGTCGTTATTATCGTCGTTATTATCGTCGCTATTATCGTCGTTATTATCGTCGTTATTATCGTCGCTATTATCGTCGCTAATATCGTCATTATTATCGTAGTTATATTTGTTGCTATTATTGTTGTTATTATCGTCGCTATTATCATCAATATTATCATCACTATTATCGTCGTTATTATAGTCGTTATTACCACCCTCATTGTTTTTATTATCGTCGTTATTATCGTCGTTATTAACGTATTTATTATGATCGTTATTATCATCCTCATATTTATTATTATCGTTCTTATCGTCACTATTATCGTCGTTATTATCGTCGTTATTGTCGTCGTTATTATCGGCGTTATTGTCGTCGTTATTATCATCGTTATTATCATCCTCATCGTAATTATCGTCGTTATTAACGTCGTTATTATCGTCTTTTTTATCGTCGTTATTATCATTCTCATCGGTATAATCATCGCTATTATCGTCGTTATTATCGGCGTTATTATCGTCGATACAATCGTATTTTTTATCGTCGTTATTATCCTCGTTATTATCATCGTAATTATAATCCTCATCGTTATTTTCGTCGTTATTATCGTCGCTATTATCGTCGCTATTATTGTCGTTATTATCGTCGTTATTGTCGTCGCTATTATCATCGTTAT
Organism: Dolichovespula media; assembly: GCA_911387685.1. Taxonomy (NCBI): domain Eukaryota; kingdom Metazoa; phylum Arthropoda; class Insecta; order Hymenoptera; family Vespidae; genus Dolichovespula; species Dolichovespula media. The sequence continues at coordinate 22,926,344 of OU426851.1, forward strand.
TATCATCCTCATCGTTATTACCGTCGTTATTATCGTCGCTATTATCGTCATTATTATCGTCGTTATTATCGTCGTTATTATCGTCTTTATTATCGTCGTTATTATCGTCGTTTTTTAAGTCGTCAATATCGTCGTTATTATCGTCGTCATTATCGTCGTCATTATCGTCGTTTTTATCGTCGTTATAATCATTGTTATTATCATCGTTATGGGCATCCTCATCGTTATTATCGTCGCTATTATCGTCGTTATTATCGTCGTTATTAACGTATTTACTATCATCGTTATTATCATCCTCATATTTATTATCATCGTTATTATCGTCGTTATTATCGTCGCTATTATCGTCGCTATTATAGTCGTTATTATCGTCGTTATTGAGTCGAGATTATCGTCGTTATTATCTTCGTTATTATTCTCGTTATTATCATAGTAATAGACATCCTCATTGTTATTATCGTTCTTAATATCGTCGTTATTATCCACGTTATTATCATCGAAATTATCATACTCATCGTTATTTTCGTCGTTATTATCGTCGCTATTATCGTCGTTATTATCGTCGATATTATCGTCGCAATTATCGTCGTTATTATCATCGTTATTATCATCGTTATTATCATTCTCATCGTTATTATCGTCGTTATTATCCTCGTTATTATCATCGTTATAATCATCCTCATCTCTATTATCGTCGTTATTATTGTCGTTATTATCGTCGCTATTATCGTCGTTATTATCGTCGTTATTAAAGTCGTCAATATCGTCGTTATTATCGTCGTCATTATCCTCGTTATTATCAACGTTATAATCATCCTCATCTCTATTATCGTCGTTATTATCGTCGTTATTATCGTCGTTATTATCGTCGTTATTATCCTCGTTATTATCATCGTTATTGACAACCTCATTGTTATTATCGTCGTTAATGTCGTCGTTATTATCCTTGTTATTATCATCGTTATTATCATCCTCATCGTTATTATCGTCGTTATTATCGTCGCAATTATCGTCGTTATTATCATCGTTATTATCAACGTTATTATCATTCTCATCGCTATTATCGTCGTTATTATCGTAGTTCTTATCGTCGTTATAATCCTCGTTATTATCATCTTTATAATCTACCTCATCCCTATTATCGTCGTTAATGTCATCGTTATTATCATCGCTATATCGTCGTTATTATCGTCGTTATTATCGTCGCTATTATCGTCGCTATTATAGTCGTTATTATCGTCGTTATTGAGTCGAGATTATCGTCGTTATTATCTTCGTTATTATACTCGTTATTATCATAGTAATAGACATCCTCATTGTTATTATCGTCGTTAATATCGTCGTTATTATCCTCGTTATTATCACAGTTATTATCATCCTCATCGTTATTTTCTTCATTATTATCGTCGCTATTATCGTCGTTATTATCGTCGTTTTTATCGTCGTTAATATCGTCGTTAGTATCCGTGAAATTATCATCGTTATTATCATCCTCATCGTTATTATCCTCGTTATTATCGTCGCTATTATCGTCGTTATTATCGTCATTATTATCGTCGCTATTATCGTCGTTAATATCGTCGTTATAATCGTCGTTATTATCGTCGCTATTATCATCGTTATTATCATCCTCATCGTTATTATCGTCGTTATTAACGTCATTATTATTGACGTTATTATCGTCATTTATTATCATCGTTAAAATCATCCTCATCGCTATTATCGTCGTTAATGTCGTCGCTATTATCATCGTTATTATCGTCGTTATTATCGTCGCTATTATCGTCGCTATTATCGTCGATTTTATCGTCGTTATTATCATCGCTATATCGTCGTTATTATCATCGTTATTATCGTCGCTATTATCGTCGTTATTATCGTCGTTATTTTCGATGTTATTATCGTCGTTTTTGTCGTCGTTATTATCATTCTCATCGGTATAATCATCGCTATTATCATCGTTATTATCGTCGTTATTATCGTTGTTATTATCATCGTTATTATCGTCGCTATTATCGTCGTTATTATCGTCGTTATTATCGTCGTTTTTATCGTCGTTATTATCATTCTCATCGGTATATTCATCGCTATTATCGTCGTTATTAACGGCGTTATTATCGTCGATACTACCGTAGTTATTATCGTCGTTATTATCCTCGTTATTATCATCGTTATAATCATCCTCATCGCTATTATCGTCGTTATTATTGTCGTTATTATCGTCGCTATTATCGTCGTTAATATCGTCGTTATAATCGTCGTTATTATCATCGTTATTATCGTTGTTATTATCATCCTCATTGTTTTTATTATCGTCGCTAATATCGTCATTATTATCATAGTTATTTTTGTTGATATTATCGTTGTTATTATCGTCGTTATTATCATCAATATTATTTTCACTATTATCGTCGTTATTATAGTCGTTATTACCATCCTCCTTGTTTTTATTATCGTCGTTATTATCGTCGTTATTATCGTCGTTATTATACTCGTTATTATCATCGTTATTATCATCCTCATCGTTATCATCCTCGTTATTTTCATCGTTATTATCATCCTCATCGTTATTTTCGTCGTTATTATTGTCGCTATTATCGTCGTTATTATCGTCGTTATTAACGTCTTTACTATCATCGTTATTATCATAGTCATATTTATTATCATCGTTATTATCGTCACTATTATCGTCGTTATTATCGTCGTTATTGTCGTCGTTATTATCGTCGTTATTATCGTCGTTATTTTCATCGTTATTATCATCGTTATTATCATCCTCATCGTTATTATCGTAGTTATTATCGTCGTTATAAGCCTCGTTATTATCATCGTTATAATCATCCTCATCGCTATTATCGTCGTTATAATCGTCGTTATTATCTTCGCTATTATCGTCGTTATTATCGTTGTTATTAACGTCTTTATTATCATCGTTATTATCATCCTCATATTTATTATCATAGTTATTATCGTCACTATTATCGTCGTTATTATCGTCGATATTGTTGTCGTTATTTTCGTCGTTATTACCGTCGTTATTATCCTTGTTATTATCATCGTTATGGACATCCTAATCGTTATTATCGTCGTTAATATCGTCGTTATTATCCTCGTTATTATCATCGTTATTATCATCCTCATCGTTATTATCGTCGTTATTATCCTCGTTATTATCATCGTTATAATCATCCTCATCGCTCTTATCGTCGTTATTATCGTCGTTATTAACGTCACTATTATCGACGTTATTATCGTCGTTATTAACGTCTTTATTATGATCGTTATTATCATCCTCATATTTATTATTATCGTTCTTATCGTCACTATTATCGCCCTTATTATCGTCGTACTTGTCGTCGTTTTTATCGTCGTTATTATCATCGTTATTATCATCCTTATCGTTATTATCGTCGTTATTATCGTAGTTATTATCGTCGTTATAATCCTCGTTATTATCATCGTTATAATCATCCTCATCGCTATTATCGTCGTTAATGTCGTCGTTATTATCATCGCTATATCGTCGTTATTATCGTCGTTATTATCGTCGATATTATCGTCGTTATTATCGTCGTTATTATCGTCTTTTTTATCGTCGTTATCATACTCATCGGTATAATCATCGCTATATCGTCGTTATTATCGTCGTTATTATCATCATTATTATCATCTCTATTATCGTCGTAATTATAGTCGTTATTACCATCCTCATTGTTCATATTATCGTCGTAATTATCGTCGTTATTATCGTCGTTATTATCGTCGTTATTATTGTCGTTTTATATCCTCGTTATTATCATTGTTAATATCATCCTCATCGTTATTATCGTCGTTAATATCGTCGTTATTGTCGTTGTTATTATCGTCGTTATTATCCTCGTTATTATCATCGTTATTATCATCCTCATCGTTATAATCGTGTTTAATATTGTCGTTATTATCGTCGATATTATCGTCGTTATTATCATCGTTATTATCGTCGCCATTATCGTCGTTATTATCGTCGTTATTATCGTCGTTATTATCGTCGTTTTTATCGTCGTTATTATCATTCTCATCGGTATAATCATCTCTATTATCGTCGTTATTATCGTCGTTATTAACAACCTCATTGTTTTTACTATCGTCGCTAATATCGTCATTATTGTCGTAGTTATTTTTGTTGCTATTACCGTTGTTATTATCGTCGTTAGTATCATCAATATTATTATCACTATTATCGTCCTTATTATAGTCGTTATTACCATCATCATTGTTTTTATTATCGTCGTTATTATCGTCTTTATTATCGTCGTTATTATCCTCGTTATTATTATCGTTATTATTATCCTCATCCTTTATATCGTCTTTAATATCGTCGTTATTATCGTAGTTATTATCGTCGTTATTATCATCGTCATTATCGTCGATATTATCGTCGTTATTATCGTCGTTATTATCGTCGCTATTATCGTCGTTATTATCGTAGTTATTATCGTCGTTATAATCCTCGTTATTATCATCGTTATAATCATCCTCATCTCTATTATCGTCGTTAATGTCGACGTTATTATCACCGCTATTTCGTCGTTATTATCGTCGTTATTATCGTCGCTATTATCGTCGTTATTATCGTCGTTTTTATCGTCGCTATTATCGTCGCTATTATCGTCGTTATTACCGTTGTTATTATCGTCGTTATAATCCTCTTTATTATCATCGTTATAATCATCCTCATCGCTATTATCGTCGTTAATGACGTCGTTATTATCATCACTATATCGTCGTTATTATCGTCGTTATTATCGTCGCTATTATCGTCGCTATTATCGTCGTTATTATCGTCGCTATTATCGTCGCTAATATCGTCATAGTAATCGTAGTTATTTTTGTTGCTATTATTGTTGTTATTACCGTCGCTATTATCATCAATATTATTATCACTCTTATCGTCGTTATTATATTCGTGATTACCATCCTCATTGTTTTTATTATCGTCGTTATTATCGTCGCTATTATCGTCGTTATTATCGTCGTTATTAACGTCGTCAATATCGTCGTTATTATCGTCGTTAATGTCGTCGTTATTATCATTGTTATATCGTCGTTATTATCGTCGCTATAGTCGTCGTTATAATCGTCGTTATTATCGTCGCTATTATCATCGTTATTATCATCCTCATCGTTATTATACTTGTTATTATCGTCGTTATTATCATCAATATTATTATCACTATTATCGTCGTTATTATCGTCTTTATTATCCTCGTTAATATCATCGTTATTATCATCCTCATCGTTATTATCGTCGTTAATATCGTCGTTATTATCGTCGTTATTATCTTCGTTATTATCATCGTTATTATCGTCGCAATTATCGTTGTTATTATTGTCGTTATTATCGTCGTCATTATCGTCGTCATTATCGTCGTTTTTATCGTCGTTAATATCATTCTCATCGATATAATCATCTCTATTATCGTCGTTATTATAGTCGTTATTATCATCGTCATTGTTTTTATTATCGTCGCTAATATCGTCATTATTGTCGTAGTTGTTTTTGTTGCTATTATCGTTGTTATTATCGTCGTTATAATCATCAATATTATTATCACTATTATCGTCGTTATTATAGTCGTTATTACCATCCTCATTGTTTTTATTATCGTTGACATTATCGTCGTTATTATCGTCGTTATTATCATCCTCATTGTTTTTATTATCGTCGCTAATATCGTCATTATTATCGTAGTTATTTTTGTTGCTATTATCGTTGTTATTATCGTTGTTATTATCATCAATATTATTATCACTATTATCGTCGATATTATAGTCGTTATTACCATCCTCATTGTTTTTATTATAGTAGTTATTATCGTTGTTATTATCTTCGTTATTATCCTGGTTATTATCATCGTTATTATCATCCTTATCGTTATTATCGTCGTTATTATCGTCGTTATTATCCTCGATTTTATCGTCGTTATCATTCTCATCGCTATAATTATCGCTATATCATCGTTATTATCGTCGTTATTATCGTCGTTATTATCCTCGTTTATATCATCGTTATTATCAACCTCATCGTTATTATCGTCGTCAATATCGTCGTTATTATCAACGTTATTATCGTCGTTATTTTCGTCGCTATTATCGTCGTTATTATCGTCGTTATTATCGTCGTTATTATTGTCGTTTTTATCGTCGTTATTATCATTCTCATCGGTATAATCATCGCTATTATCGTCGTTATTATCGGCGTTATTATCGTCGAAACTATCGTAGTTATTATCGCCGTTATTATCCTCGTTATTATCATCGTTATAATCATCCTCATCGCTATTATCGTCGTTATTATCGTCGTTATTATCGTCGCTATTATCGTCTTTAATATCGTCGTTATAATCGTCGTTATTATCCTCGTTATTATCGTCGTTATTATCATCCTCATTGTTTTTATTATCGTCGCTAATATCGTCATTATTATCATAGTTATTTTTGTTGATATTATCGTTGTTATTATCGTCGTTATTATCATCAATATTATTTTCACTATTATCGTCGTTATTATAGTCGTTATTACCATCCTCATCGCTATTATCGTCGCTATTATTGTCGTTATTATCGTCGCTATTATCGTCGTTAATATCGTCGTTATAATCGTCGTTATTATCGTCGTTATTATCGTTGTTATTATCATCCTCATTGTTTTTATTATTGTCGCTAATATCGTCATTATTATCATAGTTATTTTTGTTGATATTATCGTTGTTATTATCGTCGTTATTATCATCAATATTATTTTCACTATTATCGTCGTTATTATAGTCGTTATTACCATCCTCCTTGTTTTTATTATCGTCGTTATTATCGTCGTTATTATCGTCGTTATTATACTTGTTATTATCATCGTTATTATCATCCTCATCGTTATTATCCTCGTTATTTTCATCGTTATTATCATCCTCATCGTTATTATCGTCGTTATTAACGTCATTATTATCGACGTTATTATCGTCGTTATTGTCATTCTCATCGGTATAATCATCGCTATATCGTCGTTATTATTGTCGGTATTATCATCATTATTATCATCTCTATTATCGTCGTTATTATCATTCTCATTGTTTTTATTATCGTCCCTAATATCGTCATTATTGTCGTAGTTATTTTTGTTGCTATTATCGTTGTTATTATCGTCCTTATTATCATCAATATTATTATCACTATTATCGTCTTTATTATAGTCGTTATTACCGTCCTCATGTTTTGTATTATCGTCGTTATTATCACCGCTATTTCGTCGTTATTATCGTCGTTATTATCGTCGCTATTATCGTCGTTATTATCGTCGTTTTTATCGTCGCTATTATCGTCGCTATTATCGTCGTTATTACCGTTGTTATTATCGTCGTTATAATCCTCTTTATTATCATCGTTATAATCATCCTCATCGCTATTATCGTCGTTAATGACGTCGTTATTATCATCACTATATCGTCGTTATTATCGTCGTTATTATCGTCGCTATTATCGTCGCTATTATCGTCGTTATTATCGTCGCTATTATCGTCGCTAATATCGTCATAGTAATCGTAGTTATTTTTGTTGCTATTATTGTTGTTATTATCGTCGCTATTATCATCAATATTATTATCACTCTTATCGTCGTTATTATATTCGTGATTACCATCCTCATTGTTTTTATTATCGTCGTTATTATCGTCGCTATTATCGTCGTTATTATCGTCGTTATTAACGTCGTCAATATCGTCGTTATTATCGTCGTTAATGTCGTCGTTATTATCATTGCTATATCGTCGTTATTATCGTCGCTATAGTCGTCGTTATAATCGTCGTTATTATCGTCGCTATTATCATCGTTATTATCATCCTCATCGTTATTATACTTGTTATTATCGTCGTTATTATCATCAATATTATTATCACTATTATCGTCGTTATTATCGTCTTTATTATCCTCGTTAATATCATCGTTATTATCATCCTCATCGTTATTATCGTCGTTAATATCGTCGTTATTATCGTCGTTATTATCTTCGTTATTATCATCGTTATTATCGTCGCAATTATCGTTGTTATTATTGTCGTTATTATCGTCGTCATTATCGTCGTCATTATCGTCGTTTTTATCGTCGTTAATATCATTCTCATCGATATAATCATCTCTATTATCGTCGTTATTATAGTCGTTATTATCATCGTCATTGTTTTTATTATCGTCGCTAATATCGTCATTATTGTCGTAGTTGTTTTTGTTGCTATTATCGTTGTTATTATCGTCGTTATAATCATCAATATTATTATCAGTATTATCGTCGTTATTATAGTCGTTATTACCATCCTCATTGTTTTTATTATCGTTGACATTATCGTCGTTATTATCGTCGTTATTATCATCCTCATTGTTTTTATTATCGTCGCTAATATCGTCATTATTATCGTAGTTATTTTTGTTGCTATTATCGTTGTTATTATCGTTGTTATTATCATCAATATTATTATCACTATTATCGTCGATATTATAGTCGTTATTACCATCCTCATTGTTTTTATTATAGTAGTTATTATCGTTGTTATTATCTTCGTTATTATCCTGGTTATTATCATCGTTATTATCATCCTTATCGTTATTATCGTCGTTATTATCGTCGTTATTATCCTCGATTTTATCGTCGTTATCATTCTCATCGCTATAATTATCGCTATATCATCGTTATTATCGTCGTTATTATCGTCGTTATTATCCTCGTTTATATCATCGTTATTATCAACCTCATCGTTATTATCGTCGTCAATATCGTCGTTATTATCAACGTTATTATCGTCGTTATTTTCGTCGCTATTATCGTCGTTATTATCGTCGTTATTATCGTCGTTATTATTGTCGTTTTTATCGTCGTTATTATCATTCTCATCGGTATAATCATCGCTATTATCGTCGTTATTATCGGCGTTATTATCGTCGAAACTATCGTAGTTATTATCGCCGTTATTATCCTCGTTATTATCATCGTTATAATCATCCTCATCGCTATTATCGTCGTTATTATCGTCGTTATTATCGTCGCTATTATCGTCGTTAATATCGTCGTTATAATCGTCGTTATTATCCTCGTTATTATCGTCGTTATTATCATCCTCATTGTTTTTATTATCGTCGCTAATATCGTCATTATTATCATAGTTATTTTTGTTGATATTATCGTTGTTATTATCGTCGTTATTATCATCAATATTATTTTCACTATTATCGTCGTTATTATAGTCGTTATTACCATCCTCATCGCTATTATCGTCGCTATTATTGTCGTTATTATCGTCGCTATTATCGTCGTTAATATCGTCGTTATAATCGTCGTTATTATCGTCGTTATTATCGTTGTTATTATCATCCTCATTGTTTTTATTATTGTCGCTAATATCGTCATTATTATCATAGTTATTTTTGTTGATATTATCGTTGTTATTATCGTCGTTATTATCATCAATATTATTTTCACTATTATCGTCGTTATTATAGTCGTTATTACCATCCTCCTTGTTTTTATTATCGTCGTTATTATCGTCGTTATTATCGTCGTTATTATACTTGTTATTATCATCGTTATTATCATCCTCATCGTTATTATCCTCGTTATTTTCATCGTTATTATCATCCTCATCGTTATTATCGTCGTTATTAACGTCATTATTATCGACGTTATTATCGTCGTTATTGTCATTCTCATCGGTATAATCATCGCTATATCGTCGTTATTATTGTCGGTATTATCATCATTATTATCATCTCTATTATCGTCGTTATTATCATTCTCATTGTTTTTATTATCGTCCCTAATATCGTCATTATTGTCGTAGTTATTTTTGTTGCTATTATCGTTGTTATTATCGTCCTTATTATCATCAATATTATTATCACTATTATCGTCTTTATTATAGTCGTTATTACCGTCCTCATGTTTTGTATTATCGTCGTTATTATCATCGCTATATCGTCGTTATTATCGTCGTTATTATCGTCGTTATTATTGTCGTTATTATCCTCGTTAATATCATCGTTATTTTCATCCTCATCGTTATTATCGTCGTTAATATCGTCGTTATTATCGTCGTTATAATCGTGGTTATTATCATCGTTATTATCGTCGCAATTATCGTCCTTATTATCGTCGTTATTATCGTCGTTATTATCGTCGTTTTTATCGTCGTTATCATTCTCATCGGTATAATCATCGCTATATCGTCGATACTATCGTAGTTATTATCGTCGTTATTATCCTCGTTATTATCATCATTATAATCATCCTCATCGTTATTATCGTCGATATTATCGTCGTTATTATCGTCGTTTTTATCGTCGTTATTATCATTCTCATCGGTATAATCATCGCTATTATCGTCGATATTATCGGCGTTATTATCGTTGATACTATCGTAGTTATTTTCGTCGTTATTGTCATCTTTATAATCATCCTCATCGCTATTATCGTCGTAATGTCGTCGTTTTTATCATCGCTATTATCGTTGTTATTATCGTCATTATTATCGTCGTTATTATCGTCGCTATTGTCGTCGTTATTGTCGTCGTTATAATCGTCGTTATTATCGTTGTTCTAATCATCCTCATCGCTATTATCGTCGTTAATGTCGTCGTTATTTTCATCGCTATATTGTCGTTATTATCGTCGTTATTATCGTCGGTATTATCGTCGTTATTATCGTCGTTATAAACTTCGTTATTATCGTCATTATTATCGTCGATTTTGTCGTCGTTATTATCACTCTCATCGGTATAATCATCGCTATTATCGTCGTTATTATCGGCGTTATTATCGTCGATACTATCGTAGTTATTATCGTCGTTATTATCCTCGTTATTATCATCGTTATAATCATCCTCATCGCTATTATCATCGTTATTATCGTCATTATTATCGACGTTATTATCATCCTCATATTTTATCATCGTTATTATCATCGTTATTATCGTCGTTATTATCGTCGTTAATATCGTCGCTATTATCGTCGTTATTATCGTTGTTATTATCGTCGTTATAATCCTCGTTATTATCATCGTTATTATCATCCTCATCGCTATTATCGTCGTTATTATCATCGCAATATCGTCGTTATTATCGTCATTATTATAATCGCTATTATCGTCTTTATTATCGTCGTTATTATCGTCGCTATTATCGTCCCTATTATCGTCGTTATAATCGTCGTTATTATCGTCGCTATTATCATCGTTATTATCATCCTCATCGTTATTACCGTCGTTATTATCGTCACCATTATCGTCATTATTATCGTCGTTATTATCGTCGTTATTATCGTCGCTATTATCGTCGTTATTATCGTCGTTATTAAAGTCGTCAATATTGTTGTTATTATCATCGTCATTATCGTCGTTATTATCGTCGTTATTGTCCTTGTTATTATCATCGTTATTGACATCCTAATCGTTATTATCGTCGTTAATATCGTCTTTATTATCCTCGTTATTATCATCGTTAGTATCATCCTCATCGTTATTTTCGTCGTTATTTTCGTCGCTATTATCGTCGTTTTTATCGTCGTTATTATCATTCTCATCGGTATAATCATCGCTATTATCGTCGATATTATCGGCGTTATTATCGTTGATACTATCGTAGTTATTTTCGTCGTTATTGTCATCTTTATAATCATCCTCATCGCTATTATCGTCGTAATGTCGTCGTTTTTATCATCGCTATTATCGTTGTTATTATCGTCATTATTATCGTCGTTATTATCGTCGCAATTATCGTCGCTATTATCGTCGTTATAATCGTCGTTATTATCGTCGTTATTAACGACGTTATTATCATCAATATTTTTATTACTATTATCGTCGTTATTATAGTTGTTATTATTCTCGTTTTCATCATTGTTATGGACATATCGTTATTATCGTCGTTAATATAGTCGTTATTATCCTCGTTATTATCATCGTTATTATCATCCTCATCGTTATTATCGTCGTTAATATCGTCGTTATAATCCTCGTTATTATCATCGTTGTAATCATCCTCATCGCTATTATCGTCGTTATTATCGTCGTTATTATCGTCGTTATTATCATCGCTATTGTCGTCATTATTATCGGCGTTTTTATCGTAGATACTATCATAGTTATTATCGTCTTTATTATCCTCGTTATTATCATCGTTATTATCATCCTCTTCGTTATTTTCGTCGTTATTTTCATCGCTATTATCGTCGTTTTTATCGTCGTTATTATCATTCTCATTGGTATAATCATCGCTATTATCGTCGTTATAATCGGCGTTATTATCGTCGATACTATCGTAGTTATTATCGTCGTTATTATCCTCGTTATTATCATCATTATAATCATCCTCATCGCTATTATCGTCGTTATTATCGTCGTTATTATCATCGCTATTATCGTCTTTATTATCGTCATTATTATCGTCGTTATTGTCGTCGCAATTATCGTCGCTATTATCGTCGTAATAATCGTCGTTATTATCGTCGTTATTAACGACGTTATTATCATCAAATATTTTTATTACTATTATCGTCGTTATTATAGTCGTTATTATTCTCGTTTTCATCATTGTTATGGACATATCGTTATTATCGTCGTTAATATAGTCGTTATTATCCTCGTTATTATCATCGTTATTATCATCCTCATCGTTATTATCGTCGTTAATATCGTCGTTATAATCCTCGTTATTATCATCGTTATAATCATCCTCATCGCTATTATCGTCGTTATTATCGTCGTTATTAACGTCTTTACTGTCATCGTTATTATCATCTTCATATTTATTATCATCGTTATTATCGTCAATATTTATCGTCGTTATTATCGTCTTTATTATCGTCGTTATTATCATTCTCAGCGGTATAATCATCGCTAATATCGTCGTTATTATCGGCGTTATTATCGTCGATACAATCGTAGTTTTTATTGTCGTTATTATCCTCGTTATTATCATCGTAATTATCATCCTCATGGTTATTTTCGTCGTTATTAACGGCGCTATTATCGTCGTTAATATCGTCGTTAAAATCGCCGTTATTATCGTCGCTATTATCATCGTTATTATCATCCTCATCGTTATTATCGTCGTCAATAACGTCGTTATTATCGTCGTTATTATCGTCGTTATTATCATCGTTATTATCGCCGCTATTATCGTCGTTATTATCGTCGTTATTATCCTCGCTATTATCATCGTTATTATCATCCTCATCGTTATTATCGACGTTATTGTCGTCGTTATTATCGTCGTTATTAACGTCTTTATTATCATCGTTATTATCATCCTCATATTTATTATCATCGTCTTTATCGTCACTGTTATCGTCGTTATTATCATCGTTATTTTCGTCGTTATTATTGCCGTTATTAACGTCTTTATTATCATCGTTATTATCATCGTTATTGACATCCTCATCGTTATTATCGTCGTTTATATCGTCGTTATTATCATCGTTATTATCGCCGCTATTATCGTCGTTATTATCGTCGTTATTATCCTCGCTATTATCATCGTTATTATCATCCGCATCGTTATTATCGACGTTATTGTCGTCGTTATTATCGTCGTTATTAACGTCTTTATTATCATCGTTATTATCATCCTCATATTTATTATCATCGTCTTTATCGTCACTGTTATCGTCGTTATTATCATCGTTATTTTCGTCGTTATTATTGCCGTTATTAACGTCTTTATTATCATCGTTATTATCATCGTTATAATCATCCTCATCGCTATTATCGTCGTTATTATTGTCGTTATTATCGTCGCTATTATCGTCGTTATTATCGTCGTTATTATCGTTGTTATTATCGTCGTTATTATCGTTGTTATTATCATCCTCATTGTTTTTATTATCGTCGCTAATATCGTCATTATTATCATAGTTATTTTTGTTGATATTATCGTTGTTATTATCGTCGTTATTATCATCAATATTATTTTCACTATTATCGTCGTTATTATAGTCGTTATTACCATCCTCCTTGTTTTTATTATCGTCGTTATTATCGTCGTTATTATCGTCGTTATTATCCTCGTTATTAACATCGTTATTATCCTCGTTATTATCATCGTTATTATCATCCTCATCGTTATTATCGTCGTTAATGTCGTCGTTATTATCATCGCTATATCGTCGTTAATATCGTCGTTATTATCGTCGATATTATCGTCGTTATTATCGTCGTTATTATCGTCTTTTTTATCGTCGTTATCATTCTCATCGGTATAATCATCGCTATATCGTCGTTATTATCGTCGTTATTATCATCATTATTATCATCTCTATTATCGTCGTAATTATAGTCGTTATTACCATCCTCATTGTTCATATTATCGTCGTAATTATCGTCGTTATTATCGTCGTTATTATCGTCGTTATTATTGTCGTTTTATATCCTCGTTATTATCATTGTTAATATCATCCTCATCGTTATTATCGTCGTTAATATCGTCGTTATTGTCGTTGTTATTATCGTCGTTATTATCCTCGTTATTATCATCGTTATTATCATCCTCATCGTTATAATCGTGTTTAATATTGTCGTTATTATCGTCGATATTATCGTCGTTATTATCATCGTTATTATCGTCGCCATTATCGTCGTTATTATCGTCGTTATTATCGTCGTTATTATCGTCGTTTTTATCGTCGTTATTATCATTCTCATCGGTATAATCATCTGTATTATCGTCGTTATTATCGTCGTTATTAACAACCTCATTGTTTTTACTATCGTCGCTAATATCGTCATTATTGTCGTAGTTATTTTTGTTGCTATTACCGTTGTTATTATCGTCGTTAGTATCATCAATATTATTATCACTATTATCGTCCTTATTATAGTCGTTATTACCATCATCATTGTTTTTATTATCGTCGTTATTATCGTCTTTATTATCGTCGTTATTATCCTCGTTATTATTATCGTTATTATTATCCTCATCGTTATTATCGTCATTAATATCGTCGTTATTATCGTAGTTATTATCGTCGTTATTATCATCGTCATTATCGTCGATATTATCGTCGTTATTATCGTCGTTATTATCGTCGCTATTATCGTCGTTATTATCGTAGTTATTATCGTCGTTATAATCCTCGTTATTATCATCGTTATAATCATCCTCATCGCTATTATCGTCGTTAATGTCGACGTTATTATCACCGCTATTTCGTCGTTATTATCGTCGTTATTATCGTTTCTATTATCGTCGTTATTATCGTCGTTATTATCGTCGCTATTATCGTCGATACAATCGTAGTTTTTATCGTCGTTATTATCCTCGTTATTATCATCGTAATTTTAATCCTCATCGTTATTTTCGTCGTTATTATCGTCGCTATTATCGTCGCTATTATCGTCGTTATTATCGTCGTTATTGTCGTCGCTATTTCCATCGTTATTATCATCCTCATCGTTATTACCGTCGTTATTATCGTCGCTATTATCGTCATTATTATCGTCGTTATTATCGTCGTTATTATCGTCTTTATTATCGTCGTTATTATCGTCGTTTTTTAAGTCGTCAATATTGTCGTTATTATCGTCGTCATTATCGTCGTCATTATCGTCGTCTTTATCGTCGTTATAATCATTGTTATTATCATCGTTATGGGCATCCTCATCGTTATTATCGTCGTTAATATCGTCGTTATTATCCTCGTTATTATCACCGTTATTATCATCCTCATCGTTATTATCGTCGTTATTATCGTCGTTATAATCCTCGTTATTATCATCGTTATAATCATCCTCATCGCTATTATCGTCGTTATTATCGTCGTTATTATCATCGCTATTATCGTCTTTATTATCGTCATTATTATCGTCGTTATTATCGTCGCAATTATCGTCGCATTATCGTCGTTATAATCGTCGTTATTATCGTCGCTATTATCATCGTTATTATCATCCTCATCGTTATTATCCTCGTTATTATCGTCGCTATTATCGTCGTTATTATCGTCGTTATTATCGTCGCTATTATCGTCGTTAATATCGTCGTTATAATCGTCGTTATTATCGTCGCTATTATCATCGTTATTATCATCCTCATCGTTATTATCGTCGTTATTAACGTCATTATTATTGACGTTATTATCGTCGTTTATTATCATCGTTAAAATCATCCTCATCGCTATTATCGTCGTTAATGTCGTCGCTATTATCGTCGCTATTATCGTCGATTTTATCTTCGTTATTATCATCGCTATATCGTCGTTATTATCATCGTTATTATCGTCGCTATTATCGTCGTTATTATCGTCGTTATTTTCGATGTTATTATCGTCGTTTTTGTCGTCGTTATTATCATTCTCATCGGTATAATCATCGCTATTATCATCGTTATTATCGTCGTTATTATCGTTGTTATTATCATCGTTATTATCGTCGCTATTATCGTCGTTATTATCGTCGTTATTATCGTCGTTTTTATCGTCGTTATTATCATTCTCATCGGTATATTCATCGCTATTATCGTCGTTATTAACGGCGTTATTATCGTCGATACTATCGTAGTTATTATCGTCGTTATTATCCTCGTTATTATCATCGTTATAATCATCCTCATCGCTATTATCGTCGTTATTATTGTCGTTATTATCGTCGCTATTATCGTCGTTAATATCGTCGTTATAATCGTCGTTATTATCGTCGTTATTATCGTTGTTATTATCATCCTCATTGTTTTTATTATCATCGCTAATATCGTCATTATTATCATAGTTATTTTTGTTGATATTATCGTTGTTATTATCGTCTTTATTATCATCAATATTATTTTCACTATTATCGTCGTTATTATAGTCGTTATTACCATCCTCCTTGTTTTTATTATCGTCGTTATTATCGTCGTTATTATCGTCGTTATTATCGTCGTTATTATACTCGTTATTATCATCGTTATTATCATCCTCATCGTTATCATCCTCGTTATTTTCATCGTTATTATCATCCTCATCGTTATTATAGTCGTCAATATCGCCGTTATTATCGACGTTATTATCGTCGTTATTATCATCGTTATTATCGTCGCTATTATCGTCGTTATTATCGGCGTTATTGTCGTCGCTATTATCGTCGTTATTATCGTCGTTATTAATGTATTTACTATCATCGTTATTATCATCCTCATATTTATTATCATCGTTATTATCGTCATTATTATCGTCGTTATTATCGTCTTTATTGTCGTCATATTATCGTCGTTATTATCGGCGTTATTTTCATCGTTATTATCATCGTTATTATCATCCTCATCGTTATTATCGTCGTTATTATCGTCGTTATAATCCTAGTTATTATCATCGTTATAATCATCCTCATCGCTATTATCGTCGTTATTATCGTCGTTATAATCGTCGTTATTATCGTTGTTATTATCGTCGTTATTATCATACTCATTGTTTTTATTATCGTCGCTAATATCGTCAATATTATCATAGTTATTTTTGTTGATATTATCGTTGTTATTATCGTCGTTATTATCATCAATATTATTTTCAATATTATCGTCGTTATTATAGTCGTTATTACCATCCTCATTGTTTTTATTATCGTCGTTATTATCGTCGTTATTATCGTCGTTATTATCCTCGTTATTATCATCGTTATTATCATCCTCATCGTTATAATCCTCGTTATTATCATCGTTATTATCATCCTCATCGTTATTATCGTCGTCAATATCGTCGTTATTATCGTCGTTATTATCGTCGTTATTATCATCGTTATTATCGTCGCTATTATCGTTGTTATTATCGTCGTTATTATCGTCGCTATTTTTTCGTTATTATCGTCGTTATTAACGTCGTCAATATCGTCGTTATTATAGTCGTTATTACCATCCTCATTGTTTTTATTATCGTCGTTATTATTGTCGTTATTATCGTCGTTATTATCGTCGTTATTATCCTCGTTATTATCATCGTTATTATCATCCTCATTGTTATTATCCTCGTTATTATTATCGTTATTATCATACTCATCGTTATTATCGTCGTTAATATCGACGTTATTACCGTCGTTATTATCGTCGTTTTTATCATCGTTATTATCGTCGTTATTAACGTCTTTATTATCATCGCTATTATCATCCTCATATTTATTATCATCGCTATATCGTCGTTATTATCGTCATTATTAACGTAATTATTATTGACGTTATTATCGTCTTTATTATCGTCGTTATTGACGTCTTTAGTATCTTCGTTATTATCATCCTCATATTTATTTTCATCGTCATTGTCGTTACTATTATCGTCGTTATTATCATCGTTATTATCATCAGCATCGTTATTATCGTCGTTATTATCGTCGTTATAAGCGTCATTATTATCGACGTTTTTATCGTCGTTATTATCGTCGTTATTAACGTCTTTATTATCATCGTTATTATCATCCTCATATTTATTATCATCGTCATTTTCGTCACTATTATCGCCGTTATAATCGTCGTTATTGTCGTCGTTATTATCGTCGTTATTAACGTCTTTATTATCATCGTTATTATCATCGTTATTATCATCGTTATTGACATTCTCATTGTTATTATCGTCGTTAATATCGTCGTTATTATCCTCGATATTAGCATCGTTATTATCTTCCTCATCGTTATTTTCGTCGTTATTATCGTCGCTATTATCGTCGTTATTATCGTCGTTATTTTTGTCGCAATTATCGTCGATACTATCGTAGTTATTATCGTCGTTATTATCCTCGTTATTATCATCGTTATAATCATCCTCATCGCTCTTATCGTCGTTATTATCGTCGTTATTATCGTCTCTATTATCGTCGATACAATCGTAGTTTTTATTGTCGTTATTATCCTCGTTATTATCATCGTAATTATCATCCTCATTGTTATTTTCGTCGTTAATATCGGCGCTATTCTCGTCGTTAATATCGTCGTTATTATCGCCGTTATTATCGTCGCTATTATCATCGTTATTATCATCCTCATCGTTATTATCGTCGTTAATATCGTCGTTATTATCGTCGTTATTATCGTCCTTATAATCCTCGTTATTATCATCGTTATTTTCATCCTCATCGCTATTATCGTCGTTAATGTTGCCGTTATTATCATCGCTATATCGTCGTTATTATCGTCGTTTTTATCGTCGTTATTATCATTCTCAGCGGTATAATCATCGCTAATATCGTCGTTATTATCGGCGTTATTATCGTCGATACAATCGTAGTTTTTATTGTCGTTATTATCCTCGTTATTATCATCGTAATTATCATCCTCATGGTTATTTTCGTCGTTATTAACGGCGCTATTATCGTCGTTAATATCGTCGTTAAAATCGCCGTTATTATCGTCGCTATTATCATCGTTATTATCATCCTCATCGTTATTATCGTTGATATTATCGTCGTTATTATCATCAATATTATTTTCACTATTATCGTCGTTATTATAGTCGTTATTACCTTCCTCATTGTCTTTATTATCGTCGTTATAATCGTCATTATTATCGTCGTTATTATCGTCGTTATTATCCTCGTTATTATCATCGTTATTATCATCCTCATTGTTATTATCCTCGTTATTATTATCGTTATTATCATACTCATCGTTATTATCGTCGTTAATATCGACGTTATTACCGTCGTTATTATCGTCGTTATTATCATCGTTATTATCGTCGTTATTAACGTCTTTATTATCATCGCTATTATCATCCTCATATTTATTATCATCGCTATATCGTCGTTATTATCGTCATTATTAACGTAATTATTATCGACGTTATTATCGTCTTTATTATCGTCGTTATTAACGTCTTTAGTATCTTCGTTATTATCATCCTCATATTTATTTTCATCGTCATTGTCGTTACTATTATCGTCGTTATTATCATCGTTATTATCATCAGCATCGTTATTATCGTCGTTATTATCGTCGTTATAAGCGTCATTATTATCGACGTTTTTATCGTCGTTATTATCGTCGTTATTAACGTCTTTATTATCATCGTTATTATCATCCTCATATTTATTATCATCGTCATTTTCGTCACTATTATCGCCGTTATTATCGTCGTTATTGTCGTCGTTATTATCGTCGTTATTAACGTCTTTATTATCATCGTTATTATCATCGTTATTATCATCGTTATTGACATTCTCATTGTTATTATCGTCGTTAATATCGTCGTTATTATCCTCGATATTAGCATCGTTATTATCTTCCTCATCGTTATTTTCGTCGTTATTATCGTCGCTATTATCGTCGTTATTATCGTCGTTATTTTTGTCGCAATTATCGTCGATACTATCGTAGTTATTATCGTCGTTATTATCCTCGTTATTATCATCGTTATAATCATCCTCATCGCTCTTATCGTCGTTATTATCGTCGTTATTATCGTCTCTATTATCGTCGATACAATCGTAGTTTTTATTGTCGTTATTATCCTCGTTATTATCATCGTAATTATCATCCTCATTGTTATTTTCGTCGTTAATATCGGCGCTATTCTCGTCGTTAATATCGTCGTTATTATCGCCGTTATTATCGTCGTTATTATCATCGTTATTATCATCCTCATCGTTATTATCGTCGTTAATATCGTCGTTATTATCGTCGTTATTATCGTCCTTATAATCCTCGTTATTATCATCGTTATTTTCATCCTCATCGCTATTATTGTCGTTAATGTTGCCGTTATTATCATCGCTATATCGTCGTTATTATCGTCGTTTTTATCGTCGTTATTATCATTCTCAGCGGTATAATCATCGCTAATATCGTCGTTATTATCGGCGTTATTATCGTCGATACAATCGTAGTTTTTATTGTCGTCATTATCCTCGTTATTATCATCGTAATTATCATCCTCATGGTTATTTTCGTCGTTATTAACGGCGCTATTATCGTCGTTAATATCGTCGTTAAAATCGCCGTTATTATCGTCGCTATTATCATCGTTATTATCATCCTCATCGTTATTATCGTTGATATTATCGTCGTTATTATCATCAATATTATTTTCACTATTATCGTCGTTATTATAGTCGTTATTACCTTCCTCATTGTCTTTATTATCGTCGTTATAATCGTCATTATTATCGTCGTTATTATCGTCGTTATTATCCTCGTTATTATCATCGTTATTATATTCCTCATCCTTATTATCCTAGTTATTATCATCGTTATTATCATCCTCATCGTTATTATCGTCGTCAATAACGTCGTTATTATCGTCGTTATTATCGTCGTTATTATCATCGTTATTATCGCCGCTATTATCGTCGTTATTATCGTCGTTATTATCCTCGCTATTATCATCGTTATTATCATCCTCATCGTTATTATCGACGTTATTGTCGTCGTTATTATCGTCGCTATTATCGTCGCTATTATCGTCGTTATTATCGTCGCTATTATCGTCGCTAATATCGTCATAGTAATCGTAGTTATTTTTGTTGCTATTATTGTTGTTATTATCGTCGCTATTATCATCAATATTATTATCACTCTTATCGTCGTTATTATATTCGTGATTACCATCCTCATTGTTTTTATTATCGTCGTTATTATCGTCGCTATTATCGTCGTTATTATCGTCTTTATTAACGTCGTCAATATCGTCGTTATTATCGTCGTTAATGTCGTCGTTATTATCATTGCTATATCGTCGGCTATATCGTCGCTATAGTCGTCGTTATAATCGTCGTTATTATCGTCGCTATTATCATCGTTATTATCATCCTCATCGTTATTATACTTGTTATTATCGTCGTTATTATCATCAATATTATTATCACTATTATCGTCGTTATTATCGTCTTTATTATCCTCGTTAATATCATCGTTATTATCATCCTCATCGTTATTATCGTCGTTAATATCGTCGTTATTATCGTCGTTATTATCTTCGTTATTATCATCGTTATTATCGTCGCAATTATCGTCGTTATTATAGTCGTTATTATCATCGTCATTATTTTATTATCGTCGCTAATATTTTCATTATTGTCGTAGTTGTTTTTGTTGCTATTATCGTTGTTATTATCGTCGTTATAATCATCAATATTATTATCACTATTATCGTCGTTATTATAGTCGTTATTACCATCCTCATTGTTTTTATTATCGTTGACATTATCGTCGTTATTATCGTCGTTATTATCATCCTCATTGTTTTTATTATCGTCGCTAATATCGTCATTATTATCGTAGTTATTTTTGTTGCTATTATCGTTGTTATTATCGTTGTTATTATCATCAATATTATTATCACTATTATCGTCGATATTATAGTCGTTATTACCATCCTCATTGTTTTTATTATCGTAGTTATTATCGTTGTTATTATCTTCGTTATTATCCTGGTTATTATCATCGTTATTATCATCCTTATCGTTATTATCGTCGTTATTATCGTCGTTATTATCCTCGATTTTATCGTCGTTATCATTCTCATCGCTATAATTATCGCTATGTCATCGTTATTATCGTCGTTATTATCGTCGTTATTATCCTCGTTTATATCATCGTTATTATCAACCTCATCGTTATTATCGTCGTCAATATCGTCGTTATTATCAACGTTATTATCGTCGTTATTTTCGTCGCTATTATCGTCGTTATTATCGTCGTTATTATCGTCGTTATTATTGTCGTTTTTATCGTCGTTATTATCATTCTCATCGGTATAATCATCGCTATTATCGTCGTTATTATCGGCGTTATTATCGTCGAAACTATCGTAGTTATTATCGCCGTTATTATCCTCGTTATTATCATCGTTATAATCATCCTCATCGCTATTATCGTCGTTATTATCGTCGTTATTATCGTCGCTATTATCGTCGTTAATATCGTCGTTATAATCGTTATTATCGTCGTTATTATCGTCGTTATTATCATTTTCATTGTTTTTATTATCGTCGCTAATATCGTCATTATTATCATAGTTATATTTGTTGATATTATCGTTGTTATTATCGTCGTTATTATCATCAATATTATTTTCACTATTATCGTCGTTATTATAGTCGTTATTACCATCCTCATCGCTATTATCGTCGCTATTATTGTCGTTATTATCGTCGCTATTATCGTCGTTAATATCGTCGTTATAATCGTCGTTATTATCGTCGTTATTATCGTTGTTATTATCATCCTCATTGTTTTTATTATTGTCGCTAATATCGTCATTATTATCATAGTTATTTTTGTTGATATTATCGTTGTTATTATCGTCGTTATTATCATCAATATTATTTTCACTATTATCGTCGTTATTATAGTCGTTATTACCATCCTCCTTGTTTTTATTATCGTCGTTATTATCGTCGTTATTATCGTCGTTATTATACTTGTTATTATCATCGTTATTATCATCCTCATCGTTATTATCCTCGTTATTTTCATCGTTATTATCATCCTCATCGTTATTATCGTCGTTATTAACGTCATTATTATCGACGTTATTATCGTCGTTATTGTCATTCTCATCGGTATAATCATCGCTATATCGTCGTTATTATTGTCGGTATTATCATCATTATTATCATCTCTATTATCGTCGTTATTATCATTCTCATTGTTTTTATTATCGTCCCTAATATCGTCATTATTGTCGTAGTTATTTTTGTTGCTATTATCGTTGTTATTATCGTCCTTATTATCATCAATATTATTATCACTATTATCGTCGTTATTATAGTCGTTATTACCGTCCTCATGTTTTGTATTATCGTCGTTATTATCATCGCAATATCGTCGTTATTATCGTCGTTATTATCGTCGTTATTATTGTCGTTATTATCCTCGTTAATATCATCGTTATTTTCATCCTCATCGTTATTATCGTCGTTAATATCGTCGTTATTATCGTCGTTATAATCGTGGTTATTATCATCGTTATTATCGTCGCAATTATCGTCCTTATTATCGTCGTTATTATCGTCGTTATTATCGTCGTTTTTATCGTCGTTATCATTCTCATCGGTATAATCATCGCTATATCGTCGATACTATCGTAGTTATTATCGTCGTTATTATCCTCGTTATTATCATCATTATAATCATCCTCATCGTTATAATCGTCGATATTATCGTCGATATTATCGTCGTTATTATCGTCGTTTTTATCGTCGTTATTATCATTCTCATCGGTATAATCATCGCTATTATCGTCGATATTATCGGCGTTATTGTCGTTGATACTATCGTAGTTATTTTCGTCGTTATTGTCATCTTTATAATCATCCTCATCGCTATTATCGTCGTAATGTCGTCGTTTTTATCATCGCTATTATCGTTGCTATTATCGTCATTATTATCGTCGTTATTATCGTCGCTATTGTCGTCGTTATTGTCGTCGTTATAATCGTCGTTATTATCGTTGTTCTAATCATCCTCATCGCTATTATCGTCATTAATGTCGTCGTTATTTTCATCGCTATATCGTCGTTATTATCGTCGTTATTATCGTCGGTATTATCGTCGTTATTATCGTCGTTATAAACTTCGTTATTATCGTCGTTATTATCCTCGTTATTATCATCGTTATTGACATTCTCATCGTTATTATCGTAGTTAATACCGTCGTTATTATCCTCGTTATTATCATCGTTATTATTATCCTCATCGTTATTTTCGTCGTTATTATCGTCGCTATTATCGTCGTTTTTATCGTCGTAATTATCATTCTCATCGGTATGTTCATCGCTATTATCGTCATTATTATCGTAGTTATTATCGTCGTTATTGTCCTCGTTATTATCATCGTTATAATCATCCTCATCGCTATTATCTTCGTTATTATCGTCGTTATTATCGTCGTTATTATCGTCGTTATTATCGTCGTTATTATCGTCGCTATTATCGTCGTTATTATCGTCGTTATTATCGTCGTTATTATCGTCGTTATTATCATCGTTATTATCGTCGTTATAATCGTCGTTATTATCGTCGTTATAATCCTCGATATTATCATCGTTATAATCATCCTCATCGTTATTATCGTCGATATTATCGTCGATATTATCGTCGTTATTATCGTCGTTTTTATCGTCGTTATTATCATTCTCATCGGTATAATCATCGCTATTATCGTCGTTATTATCGGCGTTATTATCGTCGATACTATCGTAGTTATTTTCGTCGTTATTGTTATTTTTATAATCATCCTCATCGCTATTATCGTCGTAATGTCGTCGTTATTATCATCGCTATCATCGTTGTTATTATCGTCATTATTATCGTCGTTATTATCGTCGCTAATGTCGTCGTTATTATCGTCGTTATAATCGTCGTTATTATCGTTGTTATAATCATCCTCATCGCTATTATCGTCGTTAATGTCGTCGTTATTTTCATCGCTATATCGTCGTTATTATCGTCGTTAATATCGTCGCTATTATCGTCGTTATTATTGTCATTATTATCGTCGATTTTATCGTCGTTATTATCACTCTCATCGGTATAATCATCGCTAATATCGTCGTTATTATCGGCGTTATTATCGTCGATACTAGCGTATTTATTATCGTCGTTATTATCCTCGTTATTATCATCGTTATAATCATCCTCATCGCTATTATCCTCGTTATTATCGTCGTTATTATCGTCGTTATTATCATCATTATTATCATTTCTATTATCGTCATTTTTATCGTCGTTATAATCGTCGTTATTATCGTTGTTATAATCATCCTCATCGCTATTATCGTCGTTAATGTCGTCGTTACTTTCATCGCTATATCGTCTATATTATCGTCGTTATTATCGTCGCTATTATCGTCGTTATTATCGTCGTTATTGTCGTCGCTATTATCGTCGTTAATATCGTCGTTATTATGGTCATTATTGTCGACGTTATTATCGTCGTTATTATCGTCGTTATTAACGTATTTATTATGATCGTTATTATCATCCTCATATTTATTATTATCGTTCTTTTCGTCACTATTATCGTCGTTATTGTCGTCGTTATTATCGGCGTTATTGTCGTCGTTATTATCATCGTTATTATCATCGTTATTATCATCCTCATCGTTATTATCGTCGTTATTAACGTCGTTATTATAGTCGTTTTTATCGTCGTTATTATCATTCTCATCGGTATAATCATCGCTATTATCGTCGTTATTATCGGCGTTATTATCGTCGATACAATCGTAGTTTTTATCGTCGTTATTATCCTCGTTATTATCATCGTAATTATAATCCTCATCGTTATTTTCGTCGTTATTATCGTCGCTATTATCGTCGCTATTATCGTCGTTATTATCGTCGTTATTGTCGTCGCTATTATCATCGTTATTATCATCCTCATCGTTATTACCGTCGTTATTATCGTCGCTATTATCGTCATTATTATCGTCGTTATTATCGTCGTTATTATCGTCTTTATTATCGTCGTTATTATCGTCGTTTTTTAAGTCGTCAATATCGTCGTTATTATCGTCGTCATTATCGTCGTCATTATCGTCGTTTTTATCGTCGTTATAATCATTGTTATTATCATCGTTATGGGCAACCTCATCGTTATTATCGTCGTTAATATCGTCGTTATTATCCTCGTTATTATCACCGTTATTATCATCCTCATCGTTATTTTCGTCGTTATTTTCGTTGCTATTATCGTAGTTTTTATCGTCGTTATTATCACTCTCATCGGTATAATCATCGCTATTATCGTCGTTATTATCGGCGTTATTGTCGTCGATACTATCGTAGTTATTATCGTTGATATTATCCTCGTTATTATCATCGTTATAATCATTTTCACCGCTATTATCGTCGTTATTAACGTCGTTATTATCGTCGTTATTATCGTCGTTATTATCGTCGTTATTAACGTATTTACTATCATCGTTATTATCATCCTCATATTTATTATCATCGTTATTATCGTCGTTATTATCGTCGTTATTATCGTCATATTATCGTCGTTATTATCGGCGTTATTTTCATCGTTATTATCATCGTTATTATCATCCTCATCGTTATTATCGTCGTTATTATCGTCGTTATAATCCTCGTTATTATCATCGTTATAATCATCCTCATCGCTATTATCGTCGTTATTATCGTCGTTATTATCGTCGTTATTATCATCGCTATTGTCGTCGTTATTATCGGCGTTTTTATCGTAGATACTATCATAGTTATTATCGTCTTTATTATCCTCGTTATTATCATCGTTATTATCATCCTCTTCGTTATTTTCGTCGTTATTTTCATCGCTATTATCGTCGTTTTTATCGTCGTTATTATCATTCTCATTGGTATAATCATCGCTATTATCGTCGTTATAATCGGCGTTATTATCGTCGATACTATCGTAGTTATTATCGTCGTTATTATCCTCGTTATTATCATCATTATAATCATCCTCATCGCTATTATCGTCGTTATTATCATCGTTATTATCGTCGTTATTATCTTCGTTATTATCGTCGTTATTATCGTCGTTAATATCGTCGTTTTTATCATCGTTATTATCATTCTCATCGGTGTAATCATCGATATATCGTCGTTATTATCGTCGTTATTATCATCTCTATTATCGTCGTTATTATCCTCGTTAATATCATCGTTATTATCGTCGCTATTATCGTCGTTATTATCGTCGTTATTATCGTCGTTATTATCTTCGTTTTTATCGTCGTTATTATCATTCTCATCGGTATAATCATCGATATTATCGTCGTTATTATCGTCGTTATAATCGTCGTTATTATCGTCGCAATTACAATCGTTATTATCATCCTTATTGTTATTATCGTCGTTATTATCGTCATTATTAACGTCATTATTATCGACGTTACTATCATCCTCATTGTCTTTATTATCGTCGCTAATAAAGTCATTATTATTGTAGATATTTTTGTTGTTATTTTATTTGTTATTATCGTCATTATTATCATCAATATTATTATAACTATTATCGTCGTTATTATAGTCGTTATTACTATCCTCATTGTTTTTAATATCGTAGTTATTATCGTCGTTATAATCCTCGTTATTATCATTGGTATAATCATCCTCATCGCTATTATCGTCGTTAATGTCGTCGTTATTATCATCGCTATATCGTCGTTATTTTCGTCTTTATTATCTCCGCTATTATCGTCGTTATTATCGTCGTTATTAACGTCGTCAATATCGTCGTTATTATCGTCGTTATTATCCTTTTTATTATCATCGTTATTATCATTCTCATCGGTGTAATCATCGATATATCGTCGTTATTATCGTCGTTATTATCATCTCTATTATCGTCGTTATTATCCTCGTTAATGTCTTCGCTATTATCATCGCTATATCGTCGTTATTATCATCGTTATTATCGTCGTTATTATCTTCGTTTTTATCGTCGTTATTATGATTCTCATCGGTATAATCATCGCTATTATCGTTGTGATTATCGTCGTTATTATCGTCGTTGTTATCATCGTTATTATCATCGTTATTATCATCCTCATCATTATTATCGTCGTTATTATCGTAGTTATTATCGTCGTTATAATCCTCGTTATTATCATCGTTATAATCATCCTCATCGCTATTGTCCTCGTTAATGTCTTCGCTATTATCATCGCTATATCGTCGTTATTATCGTCGTTATTATCATGTTTATTATTATCCTCATCGTTATTATCGTCGTTAATATCGTCGTTATTATCATCGTTATTATCATCCTCATCGTTATTATCGTCGTTATTATCATCGTTATTATCGTCGTTATTATCTTCGTTATTATCGTCGTTATTATCGTCGTTAATATCGTCGTTTTTATCATCGTTATTATCATTCTCATCGGTGTAATCATCGATATATCGTCGTTATTATCGTCGTTATTATCATCTCTATTATCGTCGTTATTATCGTCGTTATTATCGTCGTTATTATCGTCGTTTTTATCGTCGTTATCATTCTCATCGGTATAATCATCGCTATATCGTCGTTATTATCGTCGTTATTATCGTCGTTATTATCTTCGTTTATATCAGCGTTATTATCGTCGTTAATATCGTTGTTATTATCGTCGTAATTATCGTCGTTATTATCATCGTTATTATCGTCGTTATTATCGTCGTTACTATCGTCGTTATTATCGTCGTTATTATCGTCGTTTTTATCGTCGTTATTATCATTCTCATCGGTATAATCATCGCTATTATCTTCGTTATTAAAGGCGTTATTATCGTCGATACTACAGTAGTTATTATGGTCGTTATTATCCTCGTTATTATCATCGTTATAATCATCCTCATCGCTATTATCATTGTTATTATCGTCGTTATTAACGTCATTATTATCGACGTTATTATCGTTGTTATTATCGTCGTTATTAACGTCTTTATTATCATCGTTATTATCATCCTCATATTTATTATTATCGTTCTTATCGTCACTATTATCGTCGTAATTGTCGTTGTTATTATCGTCGTTATCATCGTCGTTATTATCATCGTTATTATCATCGTTATTATCATCCTCATCTTTATTATCGTCGTTATTATCGTAGTTATTATCGTCGTTATAATCCTCTTTATTATCATCGTTATAATCATCCTCATCTCTATTATCGTCGTTAATGACGTCGTTATTATCATCACTATATCGTCGTTATTATCGTCGTTATTATCGTCGTTATTATCGTCGCTATTATCGTAGCTATTATCGTCGTTATTATCGTCGCTATTATCGTCGCTAATATCGTCATAGTAATCGTAGTTATTTTTGTTGATATTATTGTTGTTATTATCGTTGCTATTATCATCAATATTATTATCACTCTTATCGTCCTTATTATAGTCGTGATTACCATCCTCATTGTTTTTATTATCGTCGTTATTATCGTCGTTATTATCGTCGTTATTATAGTCGTTTTTATCGTCGTTATTATCATTCTCATCGGTATAATCATCGCTATTATCGTCGTTATTATCGGCGTTATTATCGTCGAAACTATCGTAGTTATTATCGCCGTTATTATCCTCGTTATTATCATCGTTATAATCATCCTCATCGCTATTATCGTCGTTATTATCGTCGTTATTATCGTCGCTATTATCGTCGTTAATATCGTCGTTATAATCGTCGTTATTATCGTCGTTATTATCGTCGTTATTATCATCCTCATTGTTTTTATTATCGTCGCTAATATCGTCATTATTATCATAGTTATTTTTGTTGATATTATCGTTGTTATTATCGTCGTTATTATCATCAATATTATTTTCACTATTATCGTCGTTATTATAGTCGTTATTACCATCCTCATTGTTTTTATTATCGTCGTTATTATCGTCGTTATTATCGTCGTTATTATACTCGTTATTATCATCGTTATTATCATCCTCATCGTTATTATCCTCGTTATTATCATCGTTATTATCATCCTCATCGTTATTATCGTCGTCAATATTGTCTTTATTATCGTCGTTATTATCGTCGTTATAATCATCGTTATTATCGTCGCTATTATCGTTGTTATTATCCACGATATTATCGTCGTTATTAACGTCTTTATTATCATCGTTATTATCATCCTCATATTTATTATCATCTTCATCATCGTCACTATTATCGTCGTTATTATCGTCGTTATTGTCGTCTTTATTATCGTCGTTATTAACGTCTTTATTATCATCGTTATTATCATCCTCATATTTATTATTATCGTTCTTATCGTCACTATTATCGTCGTAATTGTCGTTGTTATTATCGTCGTTATACTCGTCGTTATTATCATCGTTATTATCATCGTTATTATCATCCTCTTCTTTATTATCGTCGTTATTATCGTAGTTATTATCGTCGTTATAATCCTCTTTATTATCATCGTTATAATCATCCTCATTGCTATTATCGTCGTTAATGACGTCGTTATTATCATCACTATATCGTCGTTATTATCGTCGTTATTATCGTCGCTATTATCGTCGCTATTATCGTCGTTATTATCGTCGCTATTATCGTCGTTATTATCGGCGTTATTATCGTCGATACTATCGTAGTTATTTTCGTCGTTATTGTAATTTTTATTATCATCCTCATTGCTATTATCGACGTAATGTCGTCGTTATTATCATCGCTATTATCGTTGTTATTATCGTCATTATTATCGTCGTTATTATCGTCGCTAATGTCGTCGTTATTATCGTCGTTATAATCGTCGTTATTATCGTTGTTATAATCATCCTCATCGCTATTATCGTCGTTAATGTCGTCGTTATTTTCATCGCTATATCGTCGTTATTATCGTCGTTAATATCGTCGCTATTATCGTCGTTATTATTGTCATTATTATCGTCGATTTTATCGTCGTTATTATAACTCTCATCGGTATAATCATCGCTATTATCGTCGTTATTATCGGCGTTATTATCGTCGATACTAGCGTATTTATTATCGTCGTTATTATCCTCGTTATTATCATCGTTATAATCATCCTCATCGCTATTATCCTCGTTATTATCGTCGTTATTATCGTCGTTATTATCATCATTATTATCATTTCTATTATCGTCGTTTTTATCGTCGTTATAATCGTCGTTATTATCGTTGTTATAATCATCCTCATCGCTATTATCGTCGTTAATGTCGTCGTTACTTTCATCGCTATATCGTCTATATTATCGTCGTTATTATCGTCGCTATTATCGTCGTTATTATCGTCGTTATTGTCGTCGCTATTATCGTCGTTAATATCGTCGTTATTATGGTCATTATTGTCGACGTTATTATCGTCGTTATTATCGTCGTTATTAACGTATTTATTATGATCGTTATTATCATCCTCATATTTATTATTATCGTTCTTTTCGTCACTATTATCGTCGTTATTATCGTCGTTATTGTCGTCGTTATTATCGGCGTTATTGTCGTCGTTATTATCATCGTTATTATCATCGTTATTATCATCCTCATCGTTATTAACGTTCGTTATTAACGTCGTTATTATGGTCGTTTTTATCTTCGTTATTATCATTCTCATCGGTATAATCATCGCTATTATCGTCGTTATTATCGGCGTTATTATCGTCGATACAATCGTAGTTTTTATCGTCGTTATTATCCTCGTTATTATCATCGTAATTATAATCCTCATCGTTATTTTCGTCGTTATTATCGTCGCTATTATCGTCGCTATTATCGTCGTTATTATCGTCGTTATTGTCGTCGCTATTATCATCGTTATTATCATCCTCATCGTCATTACCGTCGTTATTATCGTCGATATTATCGTCGTTATTATCGTCGTTATTATCGTCGTTATTATCGTCTTTATTATCGTCGTTATTATCGTCGTTTTTTAAGTCGTCAATATCGTCGTTATTATCGTCGTCATTATCGTCGTCATTATCGTCGTCTTTATCGTCGTTATAATCATTGTTATTATCATCGTTATGGGCATCCTCATCGTTATTATCGTCGTTAATATCGTCGTTATTATCCTCGTTATTATCACCGTTATTATCATCCTCATCGTTATTTTCGTCGTTATTTTCGTTGCTATTATCGTAGTTTTTATCGTCGTTATTATCACTCTCATCGGTATAATCATCGCTATTATCGTCGTTATTATCGGCGTTATTGTCGTCGATACTATCGTAGTTATTATCGTTGATATTATCCTCGTTATTATCATCGTTATAATCATCCTCACCGCTATTATCGTCGTTATTAACGTCGTTATTATCGTCGCTATTTTCGTCGTTATTATCGTCGTTATTAACGTATTTACTATCATCGTTATTATCATCCTCATATTTATTATCATCGTTATTATCGTCATTATTATCGTCGTTATTATCGTCTTTATTGTCGTCATATTATCGTCGTTATTATCGGCGTTATTTTCATCGTTATTATCATCGTTATTATCATCCTCATCGTTATTATCGTCGTTATTATCGTCGTTATAATCCTCGTTATTATCATCGTTATAATCATCCTCATCGCTATTATCGTCGTTATTATCGTCGTTATTATCATCGCTATTATCGTCTTTATTATCGTCATTATTATCGTCGTTATTATCGTCGCAATTATCGTCGCATTATCGTCGTTATAATCGTCGTTATTATCGTCGCTATTATCATCGTTATTATCATCCTCATCGTTATTATCCTCGTTATTATCGTCGCTATTATCGTCGTTATTATCGTCGTTATTATCGTCGCTATTATCGTCGTTAATATCGTCGTTATAATCGTCGTTATTATCGTCGCTATTATCATCGTTATTATCATCCTCATCGTTATTATCGTCGTTATTAACGTCATTATTATTGACGTTATTATCGTCGTTTATTATCATCGTTAAAATCATCCTCATCGCTATTATCGTCGTTAATGTCGTCGCTATTATCGTCGCTATTATCGTCGATTTTATCGTCGTTATTATCATCGCTATATCGTCGTTATTATCATCGTTATTATCGTCGCTATTATCGTCGTTATTATCGTCGTTATTTTCGATGTTATTATCGTCTTTTTTGTCGTCGTTATTATCATTCTCATCGGTATAATCATCGCTATTATCATCGTTATTATCGTCGTTATTATCGTTGTTATTATCATCGTTATTATCGTCGCTATTATCGTCGTTATTATCGTCATTATTATCGTCGATTTTATCGTCGTTATTATCACTCTCATCGTTATAATCATCGCTATTATCGTCGTTATTATCGGCGTTATTATCGTCGATACTAGCATATTTATTATCGTCGTTATTATCCTCGTTATTATCATCGTTATAATCATCCTCATCGCTATTATCCTCGTTATTATCGTCGTTATTATCATCATTATTATCATTTCTATTATCGTCGTTTTTATCGTCGTTATTAACGACGTTATTATCATCAATATTTTTATTACTATTATCGTCGTTATTATAGTCGTTATTATCCTCGTTTTCATCATTGTTATGGACATCCTCATCGTTATTATCGTCGTTAATATAGTCGTTATTATCCCCTTTATTATCATCGTTATTATCATCCTCATCGTTATTATCGTCGTTAATATCGTCGTTATAATCCTCGTTATTATCATCGTTATAATCATCCTCATCGCTATTATCGTCGTTATTATCGTCGTTATTATCGTCGTTATTATCATCGCTCTTGTCGTCGTTATTATCGGCGTTTTTATCGTAGATACTATCATAGTTATTATCGTCTTTATTATCCTCGTTATTATCATCGTTATTATCATCCTATTCGTTATTTTCGTCGTTATTTTCATCGCTATTATCGTCGTTTTTATCGTCGTTATTATCATTCTCATTGGTATAATCATCGCTATTATCGTCGTTATAATCGGCGTTATTATCGTCGATACTATCGTAGTTATTATCGTTGATATTATCCTCGTTATTATCATCGTTATTATAATCCTCATCGCTATTATCTCCGTTAATATCGTCGTTATTATCGTCTTTATTATCGTCGTTATTATCGTCGCTATTATCATCGCTATTATCGTCGATATAATCGTCGTTATTATCGTCGTTATTATCGTCGTTATTATCGTCGTTATTATCATCGTTATTATCATCGCTATTATCGTCGTTATTAACGTCATTATTATCATCGTTATTATCGTCGTTTTTATCGTCCTTATTATCATTCTCGTCGGTATAATCATCGTTATTATCGTCGATATTCTCGGCGTTATTATCGTCGATACTATCGTAGTTATTATCGTTGTTATTATCCTCGTTATTATCATCATTATAATCATCCTCATCGCTATTATCGTCGTTATTATCGTCGTTATTATCGTCGTTATTATCATCGTTATAATCATCCTCATCGCTATTATCGTCGTTATTATCGTCGTTATTATCATCGCTATTATCGTCTTTATTATCGTCATTATTATCGTCGTTATTATCGTCGCAATTATCGTCGCTATTATCGTCGTTATAATCGTCGTTATTATCGTCGTTATTAACGACGTTATTAACGACGTTATTATCATCAATATTTTTATTACTATTATCGTCGTTATTATAGTCGTTATTATTCTCGTTTTCATCATTGTTATGGACATATCGTTATTATCGTCGTTAATATAGTCGTTATTATCCTCGTTATTATCATCGTTATTATCATCCTCATCGTTATTATCGTCGTTAATATCGTCGTTATAATCCTCGTTATTATCATCGTTGTAATCATCCTCATCGCTATTATCGTCGTTATTATCGTCGTTATTATCGTCGTTATTATCATCGCTATTGTCGTCGTTATTATCGGCGTTTTTATCGTAGATACTATCATAGTTATTATCGTCTTTATTATCCTCGTTATTATCATCGTTATTATCATCCTCTTCGTTATTTTCGTCGTTATTTTCATCGCTATTATCGTCGTTTTTATCGTCGTTATTATCATTCTCATTGGTATAATCATCGCTATTATCGTCGTTATAATCGGCGTTATTATCGTCGATACTATCGTAGTTATTATCGTCGTTATTATCCTCGTTATTATCATCATTATAATCATCCTCATCGCTATTATCGTCGTTATTATCGTCGTTATTATCATCGCTATTATCGTCTTTATTATCGTCATTATTATCGTCGTTATTGTCGTCGCAATTATCGTCGCTATTATCGTCGTTATAATCGTCGTTATTATCGTCGTTATTAACGACGTTATTATCATCAATATTTTTATTACTATTATCGTCGTTATTATAGTCGTTATTATTCTCGTTTTCATCATTGTTATGGACATATCGTTATTATCGTCGTTAATATAGTCGTTATTATCCTCGTTATTATCATCGTTATTATCATCCTCATCGTTATTATCGTCGTTAATATCGTCGTTATAATCCTCGTTATTATCATCGTTATAATCATCCTCATCGCTATTATCGTCGTTATTATCGTCGTTATTATCGTCGTTATTATCATCGCTATTGTCGTCGTTATTATCGGCGTTTTTATCGTAGATACTATCATAGTTATTATCGTCTTTATTATCCTCGTTATTATCATCGTTATTATCATCCTCTTCGTTATTTTCGTAGTTATTTTCATCGCTATTATCGTCGTTTTTATCGTCGTTATTATCATTTTCATTGGTATAATCATCGCTATTATCGTCGTTATAATCGGCGTTATTATCGTCGATACTATCGTAGTTATTATCGTCGTTATTATCCTCGTTCTTATCATCATTATAATCATCCTCATCGCTATTATCGTCGTTATTATCGTCGTTATTATCGTCGTTATTATCATCGTTATAATCATCCTCATCGCTATTATCGTCGTTATTATCGTCGTTATTATCATCGCTATTATCGTCTTTATTATCGTCATTATTATCGTCGTTATTATCGTCGCAATTATCGTCGCTATTATCGTCGTTATAATCGTCGTTATTATCGTCGTTATTAACGACGTTATTATCATCAATATTTTTATTACTATTATCGTCGTTATTATAGTCGTTATTATTCTCGTTTTCATCATTGTTATGGACATATCGTTATTATCGTCGTTAATATAGTCGTTATTATCCTCGTTATTATCATCGTTATTATCATCCTCATCGTTATTATCGTCGTTAATATCGTCGTTATAATCCTCGTTATTATCATCGTTATAATCATCCTCATCGCTATTATCGTCGTTATTATCGTCGTTATTAACGTCTTTACTGTCATCGTTATTATCATCTTCATATTTATTATCATCGTTATTATCGTCAATATTTATCGTCGTTATTATCGTCTTTATTATCGACGTTATTATCGTCGCTATTATCATCGCTATTATCGTCGATATAATCGTCGTTATTATCGTCGCTATTATCGTCGTTATTATCGTCGTTGTTATCATCGTTATTATCGTCGCTATTATCGTCGTTATTAACGTCATTATTATCATCGTTATTATCGTCGTTTTTATCGTCCTTATTATCATTCTCGTCGGTATAATCATCGTTATTATCGTCGATATTCTCGGCGTTATTATCGTCGATAATATCGTAGTTATTATCGTCGTTATTATCCTCGTTATTATCATCGTTATAATCATCCTCATCGCTATTATCCTCGTTATTATCGTCATTATTATCGACGTTATTATCATCCTCATATTTTATCATCGTTATTATCATCGTTATTATCGTCGTTATTATCGTCGTTAATATCATCGCTATTATCGTCGTTATTATCGTTGTTATTATCGTCGTTATAATCCTCGTTATTATCATCGTTATTATCATCCTCATCGCTATTATCGTCGTTATTATCATTGCAATATCGTCGTTATTATCGTCATTATTATAGTCGCTATTATCGTCTTCATTATCGTCGTTATTATCGTCGCTATTATCTTCGTTATTATCGTCGTTATTATCGTCGTTATTATCGTCGCTATTATCATCGTTATTATCATCCTCATCGCTATTTTCGTCGTTAATGTCGTCGTTATTATCATCGCTATATCGTCGCTATTTTCGTCGTTATTATCGTCGCTATTTTCGTCGTTATTATCGTCGTTATTTTCATCGTTATTATCATCGCTATTATCATTTTTATCGTCATTATCGTCGTTATTGACGTCGTTATTATCGTCGTTATTATCGTCGTTATTATCATCGTGATTATCATCGTTATTATCATCCTTATTATCATCCTCATCTTTATTATCGTCGTTATTATCGTAGTTATTATCGTCGTTATAATCCTCGTTATTATCATCGTTATAATCATCCTCATCGTTATTATCGTCGTTATTTTCGTCGCTATTATCGTCGTTTTTATCGTCGTTATTATCATTCTCATCGGTATAATCATCGCTATTATCGTCGTTATTATCGGCGTTATTATCGTCGATACTATCGTAGTTATTATCGTTGATATTATCCTCGTTATTATCATCGTTATAATAATCCTCATCGCTATTATCTCCGTTATTATCGTCGTTATTATCGTCGTTATTGTCGTCGTTATTATCGTCGTTATTATCGTCGTTATTTTCATCGTTATTATCATCGTTATTATCATCCTCATCGTTATTATCGTCGTTATTATTGTCGTTATAATTCTCGTTATTATCATCGTTATAATCATCCTCATCGCTATTATCGTCGTTATTATCGTCGTTATTATCGTCGCTATTATCGTCAATATTATCGTCGTTATTATCGTCGCTATTATCGTCCCTATTATCGTCGTTATTATCGTCGTTATTATCGTCGCTACTATCATCGTTATTATCATACTCATCGTTATTACCGTCGTTATTATCGTCGCTATTATCGTCATTATTATCGTCGTTATTATCGTCGTTATTATCGTCGCTATTATCGTCGTCATTATCGTCGTTATTAGAGTCGTCATTATCGTCGTTATTATCGTCTTTATTATCGTCGTTATTATCATTCTCATCGGTATAATCATCGCTATTATCGTCGTTATTATCGGCGTTATTATCGTCGATACTATCGTAGTTATTATCGTTGATATTATCCTCGTTATTATCATCGTTATAATAATCCTCATCGCTATTATCTCCGTTATTATCGTCGTTGTTATCGTCGTTATTGTCGTCGTTATTATCGTCGTTATTATCGTCGTTATTTTCATCGTTATTATCATCGTTATTATCATCCTCATCGTTATTATCGTCGTTATTATTGTCGTTATAATTCTCGTTATTATCATCGTTATAATCATCCTCATCGCTATTATCATCGTCATTATCGTCGTTATTATCGGCGTTATTATCGTCGTTATTGTCCTTGTTATTATCATCGTTATGGACATCCTAATCGTTATTATCGTCGTTAATATCGTCTTTATTATCCTCGTTATTATCATCGTTAGTATCATCCTCATCGTTATTTTCGTCGTTATTTTCGTCGCTATTATCGTCGTTTTTATCATCGTTATTATCATTTTCATCCGTATAATCATCGCTATTATCGTCGTTATTATCGGCGTTATTATCGTCGATACTATCGTAGTTATTATCGTTGATATTATCCTCGTTATTATCATCGTTATTATCATCCTCATCGCTATTATCGTCGTTAATGTCGTCGTTATTATCGTGGCTATTATCGTCGTTATTATCGTCGTTATTATTGTCGCTATTATCTTCGTTATTATCGTCGTTATTATCCTCGTTATTATCATCGTTATTGACATTCTCATCGTTATTATCGTAGTTAATACCGTCGTTATTATCCTCGTTATTATCATCGTTATTATTATCCTCATCGTTATTTTCGTCGTTATTATCGTCGCTATTATCGTCGTTTTTATCGTCGTAATAATCATTCTAATCGGTATGTTCATCGCTAATATCGTCATTATTATCGTAGTTATTATCGTCGTTATTGTCCTCGTTATTATCATCGTTATAATCATCCTCATCGCTATTATCTTCGTTATTATCGTCGATATTATCGTCGTTATTATCGTCGTTATTATCGTCGTTATTATCGTCGTTATTATCGTCGTTATTATCGTCGTTATTAACGACGTTATTATCATCAATATTTTTATTACTATTATCGTCGTTATTATAGTCGTTATTATCCTCGTTTTCATCATTGTTATGGACATCCTCATCGTTATTATCGTCGTTAATATAGTCGTTATTATCCTCGTTATTATCATCGTTATTATCATCCTCATATTTATTATTATCGTTCTTATCGTCACTATTATCGTCGTAATTGTCGTCGTTATTATCGTCGTTATCATCGTCGTTATTATCATCGTTATTATCATCGTTATTATCATCCTCATCTTTATTATCGTCGTTATTATCGTAGTTATTATCGTCGTTATAATCCTCTTTATTATCATCGTTATAATCATCCCCATCGCTATTATCGTCGTTAATGTCGTCGTTATTATCATCGCTATATCGTCGTTATTATCGTCGTTATCATCGTCGCTATTATTGTCGTTATTATCGTCGTTATTATCGTCGTTATTATCATCGTTATTATCATCCTCATCGTTATTATCGTCGTTATTATCGTCGCTATTATCGTCGTTATTATCGTCGTTATTATCGTCGTTATTATCGTCGTTATTATCATCGTTATTATCATCGTTATTATCATCGTTATTATCATTCTCATCGTTATTATCGTCGTTATTATCGCAGTTATTATCGTCGTTATAATCCTCGTTATTATCATCGTTATAATCATCCTCATAGATATTATCGTCGTTAATGTCGACGTTATTATCACCGCTATTTCGTCGTTATTATCGTCGTTATTATCGTTTCTATTATCGTCGTTATTATCGTCGTTATTATCGTCGCTATTATCGTCGCTATAATCGTCGTTATTATCGTCGTTATTATCGTAGCTATTATCGTCGTTATTATCATCGTTATTAACGTCTTTACTGTCATCGTTATTATCATCTTCATATTTATTATCATCGTTATTATCGTCAATATTATCGTTGTTATTATCGTCGTTATTATCGTCGTTATTATCGTCGTTATTATCGTCGTTATTCTCATCGTTATTATCATCGTTATTATCATCCTCATCGTTATTAGCGTCGTTATTATAGTCGTTATAATCCTCGTTATTATCATCGTTATAATCATCCTCATCGCTATCATCGTCGTTATAATCGTCGTTATTATCGTCGCTATTGTCGTCGTTATTATCGTTGTTATTAACGTCTTTATTATCATCGTTATTATCATCCTCATATTTATTATCGTAGTTATTATCGTCACTATTATCGTCGTTATTATCGTCGATATTGTTGTCGTTATTATCGTCGTTATTATCGTCGTTATTATCCTCGTTATTATCATCGTTATGGACATCCTAATCGTTATTATCGTCGTTAATATCGTCGTTATCATCTTCGTTATTATCATCGTTATTATCATCCTCATCGTTATTATCGTCGTTATTATCCTCGTTATTATCATCGTTATAATCATCCTCATCGCTCTTATCGTCGTTATTATCGTCGTTATTAACGTCACTATTATCGACGTTATTATCGTCGTTATTAACGTTTTTATTATGATCGTTATTATCAACCTCATATTTATTATTATCGTTCTTATCGTCACTATTATCGTCGTTATTATCGTCGTAATTGTCGTCGTTTTTATCGTTGTTATTATCATTGTTATTATCATCGTTATAATCATCCTCATCGCTTTATCGTCGTTATTATCGTCGTTATTATCGTCGTTATTATCGTCGTTATTATCATCGTTATAATCATCCTCATCGCTATTATCGTCGTTATTGTCGTCGTTATTGAGTCGAGATTATCGTCGTTATTATCGTCGTTATTATTCTCGTTATTATCATAGTAATAGATATCCTCATTGTTATTATCGTCCTTAATATCGTCGTTATTATCCACGTTATTAACATCGTAATTATCATACTCATCGTTATTTTCGTCGTTATTATCGTCGCTATTATCGTCGTTATTATCGTCGTTATTATCGTCGATATTATCGTCGCAATTATCGTCGTTATTATCATCGTTATTATCATTCTCATCGTTATTATCGTCGTTATTATCCTCGTTATTATCATCGTTATAATCATCCTCATCTCTATTATCGTCGTTATTATTGTCGTTATTATCGTCGCTATTTTCGTCGTTATTATCGTCGTTATTAAAGTCGTCAATATCGTCGTTATTAATGTAGTCATTATCCTCGTTATTATCATCATATAATCATCCTCATCGCTATTATCGTCGTTATTATCGTCGTTATTACCGTCTTTATTATCGTCGTTATTATCGTCGTTATTATCGTCGCTATTATCCTCGTTATTTTCATCGTTATAATTATCCTCATCGCTATTATCGTCGTTATTATCGTCGTTATTATCCTCGTTATTATCACAGATATTATCATCCTCATCGCTATTTTCGTCGTTAATATCGTCGCTATTATCGTCGTTATTATCGTTGTTATTTTCGTCGTTATAATCCTCGTTATTATCATCGTTATTATCATCCTCATCGCTATTATCGTCGTTATTATCATTGCAATATCGTCGTTATTATCGTCATTATTATAGTCGCTATTATCGTCTTCATTATCGTCGTTATTATCGTCGCTATTATCGTCCCTATTATCGTCGTTATAATCGTCGTTATTATCGTCGCTATTATCATCGTTATTATCATCCTAATCGTTATTACCGTCGTTATTATCGTCACCATTATCGTCATTATTATCGTCGTTATTATCGTCGTTATTATCGTCGCTATTATCGTCGTTATTATCGTCGTTATTAAAGTCGTCAATATTGTCGTTATTATCATCGTCATTATCGTCGTTATTATCGTCGTTATTATCGTCGTTATTATCCTTGTTATTATCATCGTTATGGACATCCTAATCGTTATTATCGTCGTTAATATCGTCTTTATTATCCTCGTTATTATCATCGTTATTATCATCCTCATCGTTATTTTCGTCGTTATTTTCGTCGCTATTATCGTCGTTTTTATCGTCGTTATTATCATTCTCATCGGTATAATCATCGCTATTATCGTCGTTATTATCGGCGTTATTATCGTCGATACTATCGTAGTTATTATCGTTGATATTATCCTCCTTATTATCATCGTTATAATCATCCTCATCGCTATTATCGTCGTTAATGTCGTCGTTATTATCGTGGCTATTATCGTCGTTATTATCGTCGTTATTATCGTCGCTATTATCGTCGTTATTATCGTCGTTATTATCCTCGTTATTATCATCGTTATTGACATTCTCATCGTTATTATCGTAGTTAATACCGTCGTTATTATCCTCGTTATTATCATCGTTATTATTATCCTCATCGTTATTATCGTCGTTATTATCGTCGCTATTATCGTCGTTTTTATCGTCGTAATTATCATTCTCATCGGTATGTTCATCGCTATTATCGTCATTATTATCGTAGTTATTATCGTCGTTATTATCCTCGTTATTATCATCGTTATAATCATCCTCATCGCTATTATCTTCGTTATTATCGTCGATATTATCGTCGTTATTACCGTCGTTATTATCGTCGTTATTATCGTCGCTATTATTGTCGTTATTATCGTCGTTATTATCGTCGTTATTATCGTCGCTATTATCATCGTTACTATCATCCTCATCGTTATTATCGTTGTTATTATCGTCGTTAATATCGTCGTTATAATTCTCGTTATTATCATCGTTATAATCATCCTCATCGCTATTATCGTCGTTATTATCGTCGTTATTATCGTCGTTATTATCGTCGTTTTTATCGTCGTTATTATCATTCTCATTGGTATAATCATCGCTATTATCGTCGTTATAATCGGCGTTATTATCGTCGATACTATCGTCGTTATTATCGTTGATATTATCCTCGTTATTATCATCGTTATTATAATCCTCATCGCTATTATCTCCGTTAATATCGTCGTTATTATCGTAACTATTATCGTCGTTATTATCGTCGTTATTAACGTCTTTACTGTCATCGTTATTATCATCTTCATATTTATTATCATCGTTATTATCGTCAATATTTATCGTCGTTATTATCGTCGCTATTATCGTCGTTATTATCGTCGTTATTATCGTCGTTATTATCGTCGCTATTATCATCGTTATTATCATCCTCATCGTTATTAGCGTCGTTATTATCGTCGCTATTATCGTCGTTATTATCGACGCTATTATCGTCGTTATTATCGTCGTTATTAACGACGTTATTATCATCAATATTTTTATTACTATTATCGTCGTTATTATAGTCGTTATTATCCTCGTTTTCATCATTGTTATGGACATCCTCATCGTTATTATCGTCGTTAATATAGTCGTTATTATCCTCGTTATTATCATCGTTATTATCATCCTCATATTTATAATTATCGTTCTTATCGTCACTATTATCGTCGTAATTGTCGTCGTTATTATCGTCGTTATCATCGTCGTTATTATCATCGTTATTATCATCGTTATTATCATCCTCATCTTTATTATCGTCATTATTATCGTAGTTATTATCGTCGTTATAATCCTCTTTATTATCATCGTTATAATCATCCCCATCGCTATTATCGTCGTTAATGTCGTCGTTATTATCATCGCTATATCGTCGTTATTATCGTCGTTATCATCGTCGCTATTATTGTCCTTATTATCGTCGTTATTATCGTCGTTATTATCATCGTAATTATCATCCTCATCGTTATTTTCGTCGTTATTATCGTCGCTATTATCGTCGTTATTATCGTCGTTATTATCGTCGCAATTATCGTCGTTATTATCATCGTTATTATTATCGTTATTATCATCGTTATTATCAT
Source organism: Dolichovespula media (assembly GCA_911387685.1). Taxonomy (NCBI): domain Eukaryota; kingdom Metazoa; phylum Arthropoda; class Insecta; order Hymenoptera; family Vespidae; genus Dolichovespula; species Dolichovespula media. The sequence goes on from OU426851.1 coordinate 22,970,730, forward strand.
TCTCATCGTTATTATCGTCGTTATTATCGCAGTTATTATCGTCGTTATAATCCTCGTTATTATCATCGTTATAATCATCCTCATAGATATTATCGTCGTTAATGTCGACGTTATTATCACCGCTATTTCGTCGTTATTATCGTCGTTATTATCGTCGCTATTATCGTCGCTATAATCGTCGTTATTATCGTCGTTATTATCGTAGCTATTATCGTCGTTATTATCATCGTTATTAACGTCTTTACTGTCATCGTTATTATCATCTTCATATTTATTATCATCGTTATTATCGTCAATATTATCGTTGTTATTATCGTCGTTATTGTCGTCGTTATTATCGTCGTTATTATCGTCGTTATTCTCATCGTTATTATCATCGTTATTATCATCCTCATCGTTATTAGCGTCGTTATTATAGTCGTTATAATCCTCGTTATTATCATCGTTATAATCATCCTCATCGCTATCATCGTCATTATAATCGTCGTTATTATCTTCGCTATTGTCGTCGTTATTATCGTTGTTATTAACGTCTTTATTATCATCGTTATTATCATCCTCATATTTATTATCGTAGTTATTATCGTCACTATTATCGTCGTTATTATCGTCGATATTGTTGTCGTTATTATCGTCGTTATTACCGTCGTTATTATCCTTGTTATTATCATCGTTATGGACATCCTAATCGTTATTATCGTCGTTAATATCGTCGTTATCATCTTCGTTATTATCATCGTTATTATCATCCTCATCGTTATTATCGTCGTTATTATCCTCGTTATTATCATCGTTATAATCATCCTCATCGCGCTTATCGTCGTTATTATCGTCGTTATTAACGTCACTATTATCGACGTTATTATCGTCGTTATTAACGTTTTTATTATGATCGTTATTATAATCCTCATATTTATTATTATCGTTCTTATCGTCACTATTATCGTCGTTATTATCGTCGTAATTTTCGTCGTTTTTATCGTCGTTATTATCATTGTTATTATCATCATTATTATCATCCTTATCGTTATTATCGTCGTTATTATCGTAGTTATTATCGTCGTTATAATCCTCGTTATAATCCTCGTTATTATCATCGTTATAATCATCCTCATCGCTATTATCGTCGTTAATGTCGTCGTTATTATCATCGCTATATCGTCGTTATTATCGTCGTTATTATCGTCGATATTATCGTCGTTATTATCGTCGTTATTATCGTCGTTATTATCGTCTTTTTTATCGTCGTTATCATTCTCATCGGTATAATCATCGCTATTATCGTCGTAATTATCGTCGTTATTATCGTCGTTATTATTGTCGTTATTATCCTCGTTATTATCATTGTTAATATCATCCTCATCGTTATTATCGTCGTTAATGTCGTCGTTATTATCGTCGTAATTATCATCGTTATAATCGTCGCTATTATCTTCGTTATTATCGTCGTTATTATCGTCGTTTATATCGTCCTTTTTATCGTCGTTATTATCATTCTCATCGGTACAATCATCGCTATATCGTCGTTATTATCGGCGTTATTATCGTCGATACTATCGTAGTTATTATCGTTGATATTATCCTCGTTATTATCATCGTTATAATAATCCTCATCGCTATTATCTCCGTTATTATCGTCGTTATTATCGTAGCTATTATCGTCGTTATTATCGTCGTTATTAACGTCTTTACTGTCATCGTTATTATCATCTTCATATTTATTATCATCGTTATTATCGTCAATATTATCGTTGTTATTATCGTCGTTATTGTCGTCGTTATTATCGTCGTTATTCTCATCGTTATTATCATCGTTATTATCATCCTCATCGTTAATATCGTCGTTATTATTGTCGTTATAATCCTCGTTATTATCATCGTTATAATCATCCTCATCGCTATTATCGTCGTTATTATCATCGCTATCTCGTCGTTATTATCGTCGTCATTATAGTCGCTATTATCGTCGTTATTATCCTCGTTATTATCATGTTTATTATTATCCTCATCGTTATTATCGTCGTTAATATCGTCGTTATTATCATCGTTATTATCATCCTCATCGTTATTATCGTCGTTATTATCATCGTTATTATCGTCGTTATTATCTTCGTTATTATCGTCGTTATTATCGTCGTTAATATCGTCGTTTTTATCATCGTTATTATCATTCTCATCGGTGTAATCATCGATATATCGTCGTTATTATCGTCGTTATTATCATCTCTATTATCGTCGTTATTATCCTCGTTAATATCATCGTTATTATCGTCGCTATTATCGTCGTTAATATCGTCTTTATTATCGTCGTTATTATCGTCGTTTTTATCGTCGTTATTATTATTATCATCGCTATTATCGTTGATATTATCGGTGTTATTATCGTCGATACTATTGTTGTTATAATCGTCGTTATTATCCTCGTTATTATCATCGTTATAATCATCCTCATCGCTATTATCGTCGTTATTAATGTCTATATTTTCATCGTTATTATCATCCTCAAATTTTATCTTCGTTATTATCATCGTTATTATCGTCGTTATTATCGTCGTTAATATCGTCGCTATTATCGTCGTTATAATTGTTGTCATTATCGTCGTTATAATCCTCGTTATTATCATCATATAATCATCCTCATCGCTATTATCGTCGTTATTATCGTCGTTATTACCGTCTTTATTATCGTCGTTATTATCGTCGTTATTATCGTCGCTATTATCCTCGTTATTTTCATCGTTATAATTATCCTCATCGCTATTATCGTCGTTATTATCGTCGTTATTATCCTCGTTATTATCACAGATATTATCATCCTCATCGCTATTTTCGTCGTTAATATCGTCGCTATTATCATCGTTATTATCGTTGTTATTATCGTCGTTATAATCCTCGTTATTTTCATCGTTATTATCATCCTCAAATTTTATCTTCGTTATTATCATCGTTATTATCGTCATTATTATAGTCGCTATTATCGTCTTCATTATCGTCGTTATTATCGTCGCTATTATCGTCCCTATTATCGTCGTTATAATCGTCGTTATTATCGTCGCTATTATCATCGTTATTATCATCCTCATCGTTATTACCGTCGTTATTATCGTCGCTATTATCGTCGTTATTATCGTCGTTATTATCGTCGTTATTATCGTCGCTATTATCATCGTTACTATCATCCTCATCGTTATTATCGTTGTTATTATCGTCGTTAATATCGTCGTTATAATTCTCGTTATTATCATCGTTATAATCATCCTCATCGCTATTATCGTCGTTATTATCGTCGTTATTATCGTCGTTATTATCGTCGTTTTTATCGTCGTTATTATCATTCTCATTGGTATAATCATCGCTATTATCGTCGTTATAATCGACGTTATTATCGTCGATACTATCGTAGTTATTATCGTTGATATTATCCTCGTTATTATCATCGTTATTATAATCCTCATCGCTATTATCTCCGTTAATATCGTCGTTATTATCGTAACTATTATCGTCGTTATTATCGTCGTTATTAACGTCTTTACTGTCATCGTTATTATCATCTTCATATTTATTATCATCGTTATTATCGTCGCTATTATCATCCCTATTATCGTCGATATAATCGTCGTTATTATCGTCGCTATTATCGTCGTTATTATCGTCGTTGTTATCATCGTTATTATCGTCGCTATTATCGTCGTTATTAACGTCATTATTATCATCGTTATTATCGTCGTTTTTATCGTCCTTATTATCATTCTCGTCGGTATAATCATCGTTATTATCGTCGATATTCTCGGCGTTATTATCGTCGATGCTATCGTAGTTATTATCGTCGTTATTATCCTCGTTATTATCATCATTATAATCATCCTCATCGTTATTATCGTCGATATTATCGTCGTTATTATCGTCGTTTTTATCGTCGTTATTATCATTCTCATCGGTATAATCATCGCTATAATCGTCGATATTATCGGCGTTATTATCGTTGATACTATCGTAGTTATTTTCGTCGTTATTGTCATCTTTATAATCATCCTCATCGCTATTATCGTCGTAATGTCGTCGTTTTTATCATCGCTATTATCGTTGTTATTATCGTCATTATTATCGTCGTTATTATCATCGCTATTGTCGTCGTTATTATCGTCGTTATAATCGTCGTTATTATCGTTGTTCTAATCATCCTCATCGCTATTATCGTCGTTAATGTCGACGTTATTATCACCGCTATTTCGTCGTTATTATCGTCGTTATTATCGTTTCTATTATCGTCGTTAATATCGTCGTTATTATCGTCGCTATTATCGTCGCTATAATCGTCGTTATTATCGTCGTTATTATCGTCGCTATTATCGTAGTTATTAACGTCTTTATTATCATCTTTATTATCACCCTCATATTTGTTATCATCGTTATTATCGTCAATATTATTGTCGTTATTATCGTCATTATTGTCGTCGTTATTATCGTCGTTATTATCGTCGTTATTATCGTCGTTATTATCATTGTTATTATCATCCTCATCGTTATTATCGTCGTTATTATCGTCGTTATTATCGTCGTTATTATCCTCGTTATTATCATCGTTATTATCATCCTCATCGCTATTATCGTCGTTATTATCATCGCTATGTCGTCGTTATTATTGTCGTCATTATAGTCGCTATTATCGTCGTTATTATCCTCGTTATTATCATGTTTATTATTATCCTCATCGTTATTATCGTCGTTAATATCGTCGTTATTATTGTCGATATTATCGTCGATATTAACGTCTTTATTATCATCGTTATTATCGTCACTATTATCGTCGTTATTATCGACGTTATTATCATCATTATTTTCATCTCTATTATCTCCGTTATTATCGTCGTTATTATCGTAGCTATTATCGTCGTTATTATCGTCGTTATTAACGTCTTTACTGTCATCGTTATTATCATCTTCATATTTATTATCATCGTTATTATCGTCAATATTATCGTTGTTATTATCGTCGTTATTGTCGTCGTTATTATCGTCGTTCTTATCGTCGCTTTTTCTCATCGTTATTATCATCGTTATTATCATCCTCATCGTTATTATCGTCGTTATTATTGTCGTTATAATCCTCGTTATTATCATCGTTATTATCATCCTCATCGCTATCATCGTCGTTATAATCGTCGTTATTATCTTCGCTATTATCGTCGTTATTATCGTTGTTATTAACGACTTTATTATCATCGTTATTATCATCCTCATATTTATTATCATAGTTATTATCGTCGCTATTATCGTCGTTATTATCGTCGTTATTATCGTCGTTATTATCCTTGTTATTATCATCGTTATGGACATCCTAATCGTTATTATCGTCGTTAATATCGTCGTTATTATCTTCGTTATTATCATCGTTATTATCATCCTCATCGTTATTATCGTCGTTATTATCCTCGTTATTATCATCGTTATAATCATCCTCATCGCTATTATCGTCGTTATTATCGTCGTTATTATCGTCACTATTATCGACGTTATTATCGTCGTTATTAACGTCTTTATTATGATCGTTATTATCATCCTCATATTTATTATTATCGTTCTTATCGTCACTATTATCGTCGTTATTATCGTCGTAATTGTCGTCGTTTTTATCGTCGTTATTATCGTAGTTATTATCGTCGTTATAATCCTCGTTATTATCATCGTTATAATCATCGTCATCGCTATTATCGTCGTTAATGTCGTCGTTATTATCATCGCTATATCGTCGTTATTATCGTCGTTAATATCGTCGATTTTATCGTCGTTATTATCGTCGCTATTATCGTCGTTATTATCGGCGTTATTGTCGTCGATACTATCGTAGTTATTATCGTTGATATTATCCTCGTTATTATCATCGTTATAATCATCCTCATCGCTATTATCGTCGTTATTATCGTCGTTATTATCGTCGCTATTATCGTCGTTATTATCGTCGTTATTAACGTATTTACTATCATCGTTATTATCATCCTCATATTTATTATCATCGTTATTATCGTCATTATTATCGTCGATATTATCGTCTTTATTGTCGTCATATTATCGTCGTTATTATCGGCGTTATTTTCATCGTTATTATCATCGTTATTATCATCCTCATCGTTATTATCGTCGTTATAATCCTCGTTATTATCATCGTTATAATCATCCTCATCGCTATTATCGTTGTTATTATCGTCGTTATTAACGTCATTATTATCGACGTTATTATCGTCGTTATTATCATCGTTATAATCATCCTAATCGCTATTATCGTCGTTAATGTCGTCGTTATTATCATCGCTATATCGTCGTTATTATCGTCGTTATTATCCTCGTTATTATCATCGTTATTATATTCTTCATCGTTATTATCCTCGTTATTATCATCGTAATTATCATACTCATCGTTATTTTCGTCGTTATTATCGTCGCTATTATCGTCGTTATTATCGTCGTTATTATCGTCGCAATTATCGTCGTTATTATCATCGTTATTATCATCGTTATTATCATTCTCATCGTTATTATCGTCGTTATTATCGCAGTTATTATCGTCGTCATAATCCTCGTTATTATCATCGTTATAATCATCCTCATAGCTATTATCGTCGTTAATGTCGTCGTTATTATCATCGCTATATCGTCGTTATTATCGTCGTTATTAACGTCGTCAATATCGTCGTTATTGTCGTCGTCATTATCGTCGTTTTTATCGTCGTTATTATCGGCGTTATTATCATCGTTATAGACATCCTCATCGTTATTATCGTCGTTAATATCGTCGTTATTATCCTCGATATTATCATCGTTATTTTCGTCGTTATTATCGTCGTTATAAACGTCATTCTAATCGACGTTATTATCGTGGTTATTATCGTCGTTAATAACGTCTTTATTATCATCGTTATTATCATAATCATATTTTTTTTCATCGTTATTATCATCACTATTATTGTCGTTATTATCGTCGCTATTATCGTCGTAATTATCGTAGTTATTATTGTCGTAATAATCCTCGTTATAATCATCGTTACAATCATCCTCATCGCTATTATCGTCGTTAATGTTGTCGTTATTATCATTGCTATATCGTCGTTATTATCGTCGTTATAGTCGTCGTTATTATCGTCGTTATTATCGTCGTTATTATCACTCTCATCGGTATAATCATCGCTATTATCGTCGTTATTATCGTCGTTATTATCGTCGTTATTGTCGTCGTTATTATCATCGTTATTAACATCTTTATTATCATCGTTATTATCATCGTTATTGACATCCTCATCGTTATTGTCGTCGCTAGTATCGTCGTTATTATCGTCGTTATTATCGTCATTATTATCGTCGATTTTATCGTCGTTATTATCACTCTCATCGGTATAATCATCGCTATTATCGTCGTTATTATCGGCGTTATTATCGTCGATACTATCGTAGTTATTATCGTCGTTATTATCCTCGTTCTTATCATCGTTATAATCATCCTCATCGTTATTATAGTCGTTATTATCGTCGTTATTATCGTCATTATTTACTACGTTATTATCGTCGTTATAATCGTCGTTATTAACGTCTATATTATCATCGTTATTATCATCCTCATATTTTATCATCGTTATTATCATCGTTATTATCATCGTTATTATCATCCTCTTCGTTATTATCGTCGTTATTAACGTCGTTGTTAACGTCGTTTTTATCGTCGTTATTATCATTTTCATCGGTATAATCATCGCTATTATCATCGTTATTATCGTCGCTATTATCGTCGTTATAATCGTCGTTATTATCGTCGCTATTATAATCGTTATTATCATCCTCATCGTTATTACCGTCGTTATTATCGTCGCTATTATCGTCATTATTATCGTCGTTATTATCGTCGTTATTATCGTCGTTATTCTCGTCGTTATTATCGTCGTTATTTAAGTCGTCAATATCGTCGTTATTATCGTCGTCATTATCGTCGTTAATATCGCCGTTTTTATCGTCGTTATTATACTTGTTATTATCATCGTTATGGACATCCTCATCGTTATTATCGTCGTTAATATAGTCGTTATTATCCTCGTTATTAGCATTATTATTATCATCCTCATCGTTATTTTCGTCGTTATTATTGTCGCTATTATCGTAGTTATTATCGTCGTTATTAACGTCTTTACTATCATCGTTATTATCATAGTCATATTTATTATCATCGTTATTATCGTCACTATTATCGTCGTTATTATCGTCGTTATTGTCGTCGTTATTATCGTCGTTATTATCGTCGTTATTTTCATCGTTATTATCATCGTTATTATCATCCTCATCGTTATTATCGTAGTTATTATCGTCGTTATAAGCCTCGTTATTATCATCGTTATAATCATCCTCATCGCTATTATCGTCGTTATAATCGTCGTTATTATCTTCGCTATTATCGTCGTTATTATCGTTGTTATTAACGTCTTTATTATCATCGTTATTATCATCCTCATATTTATTATCATAGTTATTATCGTCACTATTATCGTCGTTATTATCGTCGATATTGTTGTCGTTATTTTCGTCGTTATTACCGTCGTTATTATCCTTGTTATTATCATCGTTATGGACATCCTAATCGTTATTATCGTCGTTAATATCGTCGTTATTATCCTCGTTATTATCATCGTTATTATCATCCTCATCGTTATTATCGTCGTTATTATCCTCGTTATTATCATCGTTATAATCATCCTCATCGCTCTTATCGTCGTTATTATCGTCGTTATTAACGTCACTATTATCGTCGTTATAATCGTCGTTATTAACGTCTATATTATCATCGTTATTATCATCCTCATATTTTATCATCGTTATTATCATCGTTATTATCATCGTTATTATCATCCTCATCGTTATTATCGTCGTTATTAACGTCGTTATTAACGTCGTTTTTATCGTCGTTATTATCATTTTCATCGGTATAATCATCGCTATTATCATTGTTATTATCGTCGCTATTATCGTCGTTATAATCGTCGTTATTATCGTCGCTATTATAATCGTTATTATCATCCTCATCGTTATTACCGTCGTTATTATCGTCGCTATTATCGTCATTATTATCGTCGTTATTATCGTCGTTATTATCGTCGTTATTATCGTCGTTATTATCGTCGTTATTTAAGTCGTCAATATCGTCGTTATTATCGTCGTCATTATCGTCGTTAATATCGCCGTTTTTATCGTCGTTATTATACTTGTTATTATCATCGTTATGGACATCCTCATCGTTATTATCGTCGTTAATATAGTCGTTATTATCCTCGTTATTAGCATTATTATTATCATCCTCATCGTTATTTTCGTCGTTATTATTGTCGCTATTATCGTAGTTATTATCGTCGTTATTAACGTCTTTACTATCATCGTTATTATCATAGTCATATTTATTATCATCGTTATTATCGTCACTATTATCGTCGTTATTATCGTCGTTATTGTCGTCGTTATTATCGTCGTTATTATCGTCGTTATTTTCATCGTTATTATCATCGTTATTATCATCCTCATCGTTATTATCGTAGTTATTATCGTCGTTATAAGCCTCGTTATTATCATCGTTATAATCATCCTCATCGCTATTATCGTCGTTATAATCGTCGTTATTATCTTCGCTATTATCGTCGTTATTATCGTTGTTATTAACGTCTTTATTATCATCGTTATTATCATCCTCATATTTATTATCATAGTTATTATCGTCACTATTATCGTCGTTATTATCGTCGATATTGTTGTCGTTATTTTCGTCGTTATTACCGTCGTTATTATCCTTGTTATTATCATCGTTATGGACATCCTAATCGTTATTATGGTCGTTAATATCGTCGTTATTATCCTCGTTATTATCATCGTTATTATCATCCTCATCGTTATTATCGTCGTTATTATCCTCGTTATTATCATCGTTATAATCATCCTCATCGCTCTTATCGTCGTTATTATCGTCGTTATTAACGTCACTATTATCGACGTTATTATCGTCGTTATTAACGTCTTTATTATGATCGTTATTATCATCCTCATATTTATTATTATCGTTCTTATCGTCACTATTATCGCCCTTATTATCGTCGTACTTGTCGTCGTTTTTATCGTCGTTATTATCATCGTTATTATCATCCTTATCGTTATTATCGTCGCTATTATCGTCGTTATTATCGTCGTTATTGTCGTCGCTATTATCATCGTTATTATCATCCTCATCGTTATTACCGTCGTTATTATCGTCGCTATTATCGTCATTATTATCGTCGTTATTATCGTCGTTATTATCGTCTTTATTATCGTCGTTATTATCGTCGTTTTTTAAGTCGTCAATATCGTCGTTATTATCGTCGTCATTATCGTCGTCATTATCGTCGTTTTTATCGTCGTTATAATCATTGTTATTATCATCGTTATGGGCAACCTCATCGTTATTATCGTCGTTAATATCGTCGTTATTATCCTCGTTATTATCACCGTTATTATCATCCTCATCGTTATTTTCGTCGTTATTTTCGTTGCTATTATCGTAGTTTTTATCGTCGTTATTATCACTCTCATCGGTATAATCATCGCTATTATCGTCGTTATTATCGGCGTTATTGTCGTCGATACTATCGTAGTTATTATCGTTGATATTATCCTCGTTATTATCATCGTTATAATCATTTTCACCGCTATTATCGTCGTTATTAACGTCGTTATTATCGTCGCTATTATCGTCGTTATTATCGTCGTTATTAACGTATTTACTATCATCGTTATTATCATCCTCATATTTATTATCATCGTTATTATCGTCGTTATTATCGTCTTTATTGTCGTCATATTATCGTCGTTATTATCGGCGTTATTTTCATCGTTATTATCATCGTTATTATCATCCTCATCGTTATTATCGTCGTTATTATCGTCGTTATAATCCTCGTTATTATCATCGTTATAATCATCCTCATCGCTATTATCGTCGTTATTATCGTCGTTATTATCGTCGTTATTATCATCGCTATTGTCGTCGTTATTATCGGCGTTTTTATCGTAGATACTATCATAGTTATTATCGTCTTTATTATCCTCGTTATTATCATCGTTATTATCATCCTCTTCGTTATTTTCGTCGTTATTTTCATCGCTATTATCGTCGTTTTTATCGTCGTAATTATCATTCTCATTGGTATAATCATCGCTATTATCGTCGTTATAATCGGCGTTATTATCGTCGATACTATCGTAGTTATTATCGTCGTTATTATCCTCGTTATTATCATCATTATAATCATCCTCATCGCAATTATCGTCGTTATTATCATCGTTATTATCGTCGTTATTATCTTCGTTATTATCGTCGTTATTATCGTCGTTAATATCGTCGTTTTTATCATCGTTATTATCATTCTCATCGGTGTAATCATCGATATATCGTCGTTATTATCGTCGTTATTATCATCTCTATTATCGTCGTTATTATCCTCGTTAATATCATCGTTATTATCGTCGCTATTATCGTCGTTATTATCGTCGTTATTATCGTCGTTATTATCTTCGTTTTTATCGTCGTTATTATCATTCTCATCGGTATAATCATCGATATTATCGTCGTTATTATCGTCGTTATAATCGTCGTTATTATCGTCGCAATTACAATCGTTATTATCATCCTTATTGTTATTATCGTCGTTATTATCGTCATTATTAACGTCATTATTATCGACGTTATTATCATCCTCATTGTCTTTATTATCGTCGCTAATATAGTCATTATTATTGTTGATATTTTTGTTGTTATTTTATTTGTTATTATCGTCATTATTATCATCAATATTATTATAACTATTATCGTCGTTATTATAGTCGTTATTACTATCCTCATTGTTTTTAATATCGTAGTTATTATCGTCGTTATAATCCTCGTTATTATCATTGGTATAATCATCCTCATCGCTATTATCGTCGTTAATGTCGTCGTTATTATCATCGCTATATCGTCGTTATTTTCGTCTTTATTATCTCCGCTATTATCGTCGTTATTATCGTAGTTATTAACGTCGTCAATTTCGTCGTTATTATCGTCATTATTATCCTTTTTATTATCATCGTTATTATCATTCTCATCGGTGTAATCATCGATATATCGTCGTTATTATCGTCGTTATTATCATCTCTATTATCGTCGTTATTATCCTCGTTAATGTCTTCGCTATTATCATCGCTATATCGTCGTTATTATCATCGTTATTATCGTCGTTATTATCTTCGTTTTTATCGTCGTTATTATCATTCTCATCGGTATAATCATCGCTATTATCGTTGTGATTATCGTCGTTATTATCGTCGTTGTTATCATCGTTATTATCATCGTTATTATCATCCTCATCATTATTATCGTCGTTATTATCGTAGTTATTATCGTCGTTATAATCCTCGTTATTATCATCGTTATAATCATCCTCATCGCTATTGTCCTCGTTAATGTCTTCGCTATTATCATCGCTATATCGTCGTTATTATCGTCGTTATTATCATGTTTATTATTATCTTCATCGTTATTATCGTCGTTAATATCGTCGTTATTATCATCGTTATTATCATCCTCATCGTTATTATCGTCGTTATTATCATCGTTATTATCGTCGTTATTATCTTCGTTATTATCGTCGTTATTATCGTCGTTAATATCGTCGTTTTTATCATCGTTATTATCATTCTCATCGGTGTAATCATCGATATATCGTCGTTATTATCGTCGTTATTATCATCTCTATTATCGTCGTTATTATCGTCGTTATTATCGTCGTTATTATCGTCGTTTTTATCGTCGTTATCATTCTCATCGGTATAATCATCGCTATATCGTCGTTATTATCGTCGTTATTATCGTCGTTATTATCTTCGTTTATATCAGCGTTATTATCGTCGTTAATATCGTTGTTATTATCGTCGTAATTATCGTCGTTATTATCATCGTTATTATCGTCGTTATTATCGTCGTTACTATCGTCTTTATTATAGTCGTTATTATCGTCGTTTTTATCGTCGTTATTATCATTCTCATCGGTATAATCATCGCTATTATCTTCGTTATTAAAGGCGTTATTATCGTCGATACTACAGTAGTTATTATGGTCGTTATTATCCTCGTTATTATCATCGTTATAATCATCCTCATCGCTATTATCGTTGTTATTATCGTCGTTATTAACGTCATTATTATCGACGTTATTATCGTTGTTATTATCGTCGTTATTAACGTCTTTATTATCATCGTTATTATCATCCTCATATTTATTATTATCGTTCTTATCGTCACTATTATCGTCGTAATTGTCGTTGTTATTATCGTCGTTATCATCGTCGTTATTATCATCGTTATTATCATCGTTATTATCATCCTCATCTTTATTATCGTCGTTATTATCGTAGTTATTATCGTCGTTATAATCCTCTTTATTATCATCGTTATAATCATCCTGATCTCTATTATCGTCGTTAATGACGTCGTTATTATCATCACTATATCGTCGTTATTATCGTCGTTATTATCGTCGTTATTATCGTCGCTATTATCGTAGCTATTATCGTCGTTATTATCGTCGCTATTATCGTCGCTAATATCGTCATAGTAATCGTAGTTATTTTTGTTGATATTATTGTTGTTATTATCGTTGCTATTATCATCAATATTATTATCACTCTTATCGTCCTTATTATAGTCGTGATTACCATCCTCATTGTTTTTATTATCGTCGTTATTATCGTCGTTATTATCGTCGTTATTATCGTCGTTATTATCGTCGTTATTATCATTCTCATCGGTATAATCATCGCTATTATCGTCGTTATTATCGGCGTTTTTATCGTCGAAACTATCGTAGTTATTATCGCCGTTATTATCCTCGTTATTATCATCGTTATAATCATCCTCATCGCTATTATCGTCGTTATTATCGTCGTTATTATCGTCGCTATTATCGTCGTTATTATCGTCGTTATTATCGTCGTTATTATCGTCGTTATTATCGTCGTTATTATCATCCTCATTGTTTTTATTATCGTCGCTAATATCGTCATTATTATCATAGTTATTTTTGTTGATATTATCGTTGTTATTATCGTCGTTATTATCATCAATATTATTTTCACTATTATCGTCGTTATTATAGTCGTTATTACCATCCTCATTGTTTTTATTATCGTCGTTATTATCGTCGTTATTATCGTCGTTATTATACTCGTTATTATCATCGTTATTATCATCCTCATCGTTATTATCCTCGTTATTATCATCGTTATTATCATCCTCATCGTTATTATCGTCGTCAATATTGTCGTTATTATCGTCGTTATTATCGTCGTTATAATCATCGTTATTATCGTCGCTATTATCGTTGTTATTATCCACGATATTATCGTCGTTATTAACGTCTTTATTATCATCGTTATTATCATCCTCATATTTATTATCATCTTCATCATCGTCACTATTATCGTCGTTATTATCGTCGTTATTGTCGTCTTTATTATCGTCGTTATTAACGTCTTTATTATCATTGTTATTATCATCGTTATTGACATCCTCATCGTCATTATCTTAGTTAATATCGTCGTTATTATCCTTGTTATTATCATCGTTATTATCATCCTCATCGTTATTATCGTCGTTATTAACGTCATTATTATCGACGTTATTATCGTCGTTATTATCATTCTCATCGGTATAATCATCGCTATATCGTCATTATTATCGTCGGTATTATCATCATTATTATCATCTCTATTATCGTCGTTATTATCGACGTTATTATCATTCTCATTGTTTTTATTATCGTCCCTAATATCGTCATTATTGACGTAGTTATTTTTGTTGCTATTATCGTTGTTATTATCGTCCTTATTATCATCAATATGATTATCACTATTATCGTCGTTATTATTGTCGTTATTACCGTCCTCATGTTTTGTATTATCGTCGTTATTATCATCGCTATATCGTCGTTATTATCGTCGTTATTATCATCGTTATTATTGTCGTTATTATCCTCGTTAATATCATCGTTATTTTCATCCTCATCGTTATTATCGTCGTTAATATCGTCGTTGTTATCGTCGTTATTATCGTGGTTATTATCATCGTTATTATAGTCGCAATTATCGTCCTTATTATCGTCGTTATTATCGTCGTTATTATCGTCGTTTTTATCGTCGTTATCATTCTCATCGGTGTAATCATCGCTATATCGTCGTTATTATCGTCTTTATTATCGTCGTTATTATCTTCGTTTATATCAGCGTTATTATCGTTGTTAATATCGTCGTTATTATCGTCGTAATTATCGTCGTTATTATCATCGTTATTATCGTCGTTATTATCGTCGTTACTATCGTCGTTATTATAGTCGTTATTATCGTCGTTTTTATCGTCGTTATTATCATTCTCATCGGTAAATTCATCGCTATTATCTTCGTTATTAAAGGCGTTATTATCGTCGATACTACAGTAGTTATTATGGTCGTTATTATCCTCGTTATTATCATCGTTATAATCATCCTCATTGCTATTATCGTTGTTATTATCGTCGTTATTAACGTCATTATTATCGACGTTATTATCGTCGTTATTATCGTCGTTATTAACGTCTTTATTATCATCGTTATTATCATCCTCATATTTATTATTATCGTTCTTATCGTCACTATTATCGTCGTAATTGTCGTTGTTATTATCGTCGTTATCCTCGTCGTTATTATCATCGTTATTATCATCTTTATTATCATCCTCTTCTTTATTATCGTCGTTATTATCGTAGTTATTATCGTCGTTATAATCCTCTTTATTATCATCGTTATAATCATCCTCATCGCTATTATCGTCGTTAATGACGTCGTTATTATCATCACTATATCGTCGTTATTATCGTCGTTATTATCGTCGCTATTATCGTCGCTATTATCGTCGTTATTATCGTCGCTATTATCGTCGCTAATATCGTCATAGTAATCGTAGTTATTTTTGTTGCTATTATTGTTGTTATTATCGTCGCTATTATCATCAATATTATTATCACTCTTATCGTCGTTATTATATTCGTGATTACCATCCTCATTGTTTTTATTATCGTCGTTATTATCGTCGCTATTATCGTCGTTATTATCGTCTTTATTAACGTCGTCAATATCGTCGTTATTATCGTCGTTAATGTCGTCGTTATTATCATTGCTATATCGTCGCTATAGTCGTCGTTATAATCGTCGTTATTATCGTCGCTATTATCATCGTTATTATCATCCTCATCGTTATTATACTTGTTATTATCGTCGTTATTATCATCAATATTATTATCACTATTATCGTCGTTATTATCGTCTTTATTATCCTCGTTAATATCATCGTTATTATCATCCTCATCGTTATTATCGTCGTTAATATCGTCGTTATTTTCGTCGTTATTATCTTCGTTATTATCATCGTTATTATCGTCGCAATTATCGTCGTTATTATAGTCGTTATTATCATCGTCATTATTTTATTATCGTCGCTAATATTTTCATTATTGTCGTAGTTGTTTTTGTTGCTATTATCGTTGTTATTATCGTCGTTATAATCATCAATATTATTATCACTATTATCGTCGTTATTATAGTCGTTATTACCATCCTCATTGTTTTTATTATCGTTGACATTATCGTCGTTATTATCGTCGTTATTATCATCCTCATTGTTTTTATTATCGTCGCTAATATCGTCATTATTATCGTAGTTATTTTTGTTGCTATTATCGTTGTTATTATCGTTGTTATTATCATCAATATTATTATCACTATTATCGTCGATATTATAGTCGTTATTACCATCCTCATTGTTTTTATTATCGTAGTTATTATCGTTGTTATTATCTTCGTTATTATCCTGGTTATTATCATCGTTATTATCATCCTTGTCGTTATTATCGTCGTTATTATCGTCGTTATTATCCTCGATTTTATCGTCGTTATCATTCTCATCGCTATAATTATCGCTATGTCATCGTTATTATCGTCGTTATTATCGTCGTTATTATCCTCGTTTATATCATCGTTATTATCAACCTCATCGTTATTATCGTCGTCAATATCGTCGTTATTATCAACGTTATTATCGTCGTTATTTTCGTCGCTATTATCGTCGTTATTATCGTCGTTATTATCGTCGTTATTATTGTCGTTTTTATCGTCGTTATTATCATTCTCATCGGTATAATCATCGCTATTATCGTCGTTATTATCGGCGTTATTATCGTCGAAACTATCGTAGTTATTATCGCCGTTATTATCCTCGTTATTATCATCGTTATAATCATCCTCATCGCTATTATCGTCGTTATTATCGTCGTTATTATCGTCGCTATTATCGTCGTTAATATCGTCGTTATAATCGTTATTATCGTCGTTATTATCGTCGTTATTATCATTTTCATTGTTTTTATTATCGTCGCTAATATCGTCATTATTATCATAGTTATATTTGTTGATATTATCGTTGTTATTATCGTCGTTATTATCATCAATATTATTTTCACTATTATCGTCGTTATTATAGTCGTTATTACCATCCTCATCGCTATTATCGTCGCTATTATTGTCGTTATTATCGTCGCTATTATCGTCGTTAATATCGTCGTTATAATCGTCGTTATTATCGTCGTTATTATCGTTGTTATTATCATCCTCATTGTTTTTATTATTGTCGCTAATATCGTCATTATTATCATAGTTATTTTTGTTGATATTATCGTTGTTATTATCGTCGTTATTATCATCAATATTATTTTCACTATTATCGTCGTTATTATAGTCGTTATTACCATCCTCCTTGTTTTTATTATCGTCGTTATTATCGTCGTTATTATCGTCGTTATTATACTTGTTATTATCATCGTTATTATCATCCTCATCGTTATTATCCTCGTTATTTTCATCGTTATTATCATCCTCATCGTTATTATCGTCGTTATTAACGTCATTATTATCGACGTTATTATCGTCGTTATTGTCATTCTCATCGGTATAATCATCGCTATATCGTCGTTATTATTGTCGGTATTATCATCATTATTATCATCTCTATTATCGTCGTTATTATCATTCTCATTGTTTTTATTATCGTCCCTAATATCGTCATTATTGTCGTAGTTATTTTTGTTGCTATTATCGTTGTTATTATCGTCCTTATTATCATCAATATTATTATCACTATTATCGTCGTTATTATAGTCGTTATTACCGTCCTCATGTTTTGTATTATCGTCGTTATTATCATCGCAATATCGTCGTTATTATCGTCGTTATTATCGTCGTTATTATTGTCGTTATTATCCTCGTTAATATCATCGTTATTATCATCCTCATCGTTATTATCGTCGTTAATATCGTCGTTATTATCGTCGTTATAATCGTGGTTATTATCATCGTTATTATCGTCGCAATTATCGTCCTTATTATCGTCGTTATTATCGTCGTTATTATCGTCGTTTTTATCGTCGTTATCATTCTCATCGGTATAATCATCGCTATATCGTCGATACTATCGTAGTTATTATCGTCGTTATTATCCTCGTTATTATCATCATTATAATCATCCTCATCGTTATTATCGTCGATATTATCGTCGATATTATCGTCGTTATTATCGTCGTTTTTATCGTCGTTATTATCATTCTCATCGGTATAATCATCGCTATTATCGTCGATATTATCGGCGTTATTATCGTTGATACTATCGTAGTTATTTTCGTCGTTATTGTCATCTTTATAATCATCCTCATCGCTATTATCGTCGTAATGTCGTCGTTTTTATCATCGCTATTATCGTTGTTATTATCGTCATTATTATCGTCGTTATTATCGTCGCTATTGTCGTCGTTATTGTCGTCGTTATAATCGTCGTTATTATCGTTGTTCTAATCATCCTCATCGCTATTATCGTCATTAATGTCGTCGTTATTTTCATCGCTATATCGTCGTTATTATCGTCGTTATTATCGTCGGTATTATCGTCGTTATTATCGTCGTTATAAACTTCGTTATTATCGTCGTTATTATCCTCGTTATTATCATCGTTATTGACATTCTCATCGTTATTATCGTAGTTAATACCGTCGTTATTATCCTCGTTATTATCATCGTTATTATTATCCTCATCGTTATTTTCGTCGTTATTATCGTCGCTATTATCGTCGTTTTTATCGTCGTAATTATCATTCTCATCGGTATGTTCATCGCTATTATCGTCATTATTATCGTAGTTATTATCGTCGTTATTGTCCTCGTTATTATCATCGTTATAATCATCCTCATCGCTATTATCTTCGTTATTATCGTCGATATTATCGTCGTTATTATCGTCGTTATTATCGTCGTTATTATCGTCGCTATTATCGTCGTTATTATCGTCGTTATTATCGTCGTTATTATCGTCGTTATTATCATCGTTATTATCGTCGTTATAATCGTAGTTATTATCGTCGTTATAATCCTCGATATTATCATCGTTATAATCATCCTCATCGTTATTATCGTCGATATTATCGTCGATATTATCGTCGTTATTATCGTCGTTTTTATCGTCGTTATTATCATTCTCATCGGTATAATCATCGCTATTATCGTCGTTATTATCGGCGTTATTATCGTCGATACTATCGTAGTTATTTTCGTCGTTATTGTTATTTTTATAATCATCCTCATCGCTATTATCGTCGTAATGTCGTCGTTATTATCATCGCTATCATCGTTGTTATTATCGTCATTATTATCGTCGTTATTATCGTCGCTAATGTCGTCGTTATTATCGTCGTTATAATCGTCGTTATTATCGTTGTTATAATCATCCTCATCGCTATTATCGTCGTTAATGTCGTCGTTATTTTCATCGCTATATCGTCGTTATTATCGTCGTTAATATCGTCGCTATTATCTACGTTATTATTGTCATTATTATCGTCGATTTTATCGTCGTTATTATCACTCTCATCGGTATAATCATCGCTAATATCGTCGTTATTATCGGCGTTATTATCGTCGATACTAGCGTATTTATTATCGTCGTTATTATCCTCGTTATTATCATCGTTATAATCATCCTCATCGCTATTATCCTCGTTATTATCGTCGTTATTATCGTCGTTATTATCATCATTATTATCATTTCTATTATCGTCATTTTTATCGTCGTTATAATCGTCGTTATTATCGTTGTTATAATCATCCTCATCGCTATTATCGTCGTTAATGTCGTCGTTACTTTCATCGCTATATCGTCTATATTATCGTCGTTATTATCGTCGCTATTATCGTCGTTATTATCGTCGTTATTGTCGTCGCTATTATCGTCGTTAATATCGTCGTTATTATGGTCATTATTGTCGACGTTATTATCGTCGTTATTATCGTCGTTATTAACGTATTTATTATGATCGTTATTATCATCCTCATATTTATTATTATCGTTCTTTTCGTCACTATTATCGTCGTTATTGTCGTCGTTATTATCGGCGTTATTGTCGTCGTTATTATCATCGTTATTATCATCGTTATTATCATCCTCATCGTTATTATCGTCGTTATTAACGTCGTTATTATGGTCGTTTTTATCGTCGTTATTATCATTCTCATCGGTATAATCATCGCTATTATCGTCGTTATTATCGGCGTTATTATCGTCGATACAATCGTAGTTTTTATCGTCGTTATTATCCTCGTTATTATCATCGTAATTATAATCCTCATCGTTATTTTCGTCGTTATTATCGTCGCTATTATCGTCGCTATTATCGTCGTTATTATCGTCGTTATTGTCGTCGCTATTATCATCGTTATTATCATCCTCATCGTTATTACCGTCGTTATTATCGTCGTTATTATCGTCATTATTATCGTCGTTATTATCGTCGTTATTATCGTCGTTATTATCGTCGTTATTATCGTCGTTTTTTAAGTCGTCAATATCGTCGTTATTATCGTCGTCATTATCGTCGTCATTATCGTCGTTTTTATCGTCGTTATAATCATTGTTATTATCATCGTTATGGGCAACCTCATCGTTATTATCGTCGTTAATATCGTCGTTATTATCCTCGTTATTATCACCGTTATTATCATCCTCATCGTTATTTTCGTCGTTATTTTCGTTGCTATTATCGTAGTTTTTATCGTCGTTATTATCACTCTCATCGGTATAATCATCGCTATTATCGTCGTTATTATCGGCGTTATTGTCGTCGATACTATCGTAGTTATTATCGTTGATATTATCCTCGTTATTATCATCGTTATAATCATTTTCACCGCTATTATCGTCGTTATTAACGTCGTTATTATCGTCGCTATTATCGTCGTTATTATCGTCGTTATTAACGTATTTACTATCATCGTTATTATCATCCTCATATTTATTATCATCGTTATTATCGTCGTTATTATCGTCTTTATTGTCGTCATATTATCGTCGTTATTATCGGCGTTATTTTCATCGTTATTATCATCGTTATTATCATCCTCATCGTTATTATCGTCGTTATTATCGTCGTTATAATCCTCGTTATTATCATCGTTATAATCATCCTCATCGCTATTATCGTCGTTATTATCGTCGTTATTATCGTCGTTATTATCATCGCTATTGTCGTCGTTATTATCGGCGTTTTTATCGTAGATACTATCATAGTTATTATCGTCTTTATTATCCTCGTTATTATCATCGTTATTATCATCCTCTTCGTTATTTTCGTCGTTATTTTCATCGCTATTATCGTCGTTTTTATCGTCGTTATTATCATTCTCATTGGTATAATCATCGCTATTATCGTCGTTATTATCGTCGTTATTATCATCTCTATTATCGTCGTTATTATCCTCGTTAATATCATCGTTATTATCGTCGCTATTATCGTCGTTATTATCGTCGTTATTATCGTCGTTATTATCTTCGTTTTTATCGTCGTTATTATCATTCTCATCGGTATAATCATCGATATTATCGTCGTTATTATCGTCGTTATAATCGTCGTTATTATCGTCGCAATTACAATCGTTATTATCATCCTTATTGTTATTATCGTCGTTATTATCGTCATTATTAACGTCATTATTATCGACGTTACTATCATCCTCATTGTCTTTATTATCGTCGCTAATAAAGTCATTATTATTGTAGATATTTTTGTTGTTATTTTATTTGTTATTATCGTCATTATTATCATCAATATTATTATAACTATTATCGTCGTTATTATAGTCGTTATTACTATCCTCATTGTTTTTAATATCGTAGTTATTATCGTCGTTATAATCCTCGTTATTATCATTGGTATAATCATCCTCATCGCTATTATCGTCGTTAATGTCGTCGTTATTATCATCGCTATATCGTCGTTATTTTCGTCTTTATTATCTCCGCTATTATCGTCGTTATTATCGTAGTTATTAACGTCGTCAATTTCGTCGTTATTATCGTCGTTATTATCCTTTTTATTATCATCGTTATTATCATTCTCATCGGTGTAATCATCGATATATCGTCGTTATTATCGTCGTTATTATCATCTCTATTATCGTCGTTATTATCCTCGTTAATGTCTTCGCTATTATCATCGCTATATCGTCGTTATTATCATCGTTATTATCGTCGTTATTATCTTCGTTTTTATCGTCGTTATTATCATTCTCATCGGTATAATCATCGCTATTATCGTTGTGATTATCGTCGTTATTATCGTCGTTGTTATCATCGTTATTATCATCGTTATTATCATCCTCATCATTATTATCGTCGTTATTATCGTAGTTATTATCGTCGTTATAATCCTCGTTATTATCATCGTTATAATCATCCTCATCGCTATTGTCCTCGTTAATGTCTTCGCTATTATCATCGCTATATCGTCGTTATTATCGTCGTTATTATCATGTTTATTATTATCCTCATCGTTATTATCGTCGTTAATATCGTCGTTATTATCATCGTTATTATCATCCTCATCGTTATTATCGTCGTTATTATCATCGTTATTATCGTCGTTATTATCGTCGTTATTATCGTCGTTATTATCGTCGTTAATATCGTCGTTTTTATCATCGTTATTATCATTCTCATCGGTGTAATCATCGATATATCGTCGTTATTATCGTCGTTATTATCATCTCTATTATCGTCGTTATTATCGTCGTTATTATCGTCGTTATTATCGTCGTTTTTATCGTCGTTATCATTCTCATCGGTATAATCATCGCTATATCGTCGTTATTATCGTCGTTATTATCGTCGTTATTATCTTCGTTTATATCAGCGTTATTATCGTCGTTAATATCGTTGTTATTATCGTCGTAATTATCGTCGTTATTATCATCGTTATTATCGTCGTTATTATCGTCGTTATTATCGTCGTTATTATCGTCGTTATTATCGTCGTTTTTATCGTCGTTATTATCATTCTCATCGGTATAATCATCGCTATTATCTTCGTTATTAAAGGCGTTATTATCGTCGATACTACAGTAGTTATTATGGTCGTTATTATCCTCGTTATTATCATCGTTATAATCATCCTCATCGCTATTATCGTTGTTATTATCGTCGTTATTAACGTCATTATTATCGACGTTATTATCGTTGTTATTATCGTCGTTATTAACGTCTTTATTATCATCGTTATTATCATCCTCATATTTATTATTATCGTTCTTATCGTCACTATTATCGTCGTAATTGTCGTTGTTATTATCGTCGTTATCATCGTCGTTATTATCGTCGTTATTATCATCGTTATTATCATCCTCATCTTTATTATCGTCGTTATTATCGTAGTTATTATCGTCGTTATAATCCTCTTTATTATCATCGTTATAATCATCCTCATCGCTATTATCGTCGTTAATGACGTCGTTATTATCATCACTATATCGTCGTTATTATCGTCGTTATTATCGTCGTTATTATCGTCGCTATTATCGTAGCTATTATCGTCGTTATTATCGTCGCTATTATCGTCGCTAATATCGTCATAGTAATCGTAGTTATTTTTGTTGATATTATTGTTGTTATTATCGTTGCTATTATCATCAATATTATTATCACTCTTATCGTCCTTATTATAGTCGTGATTACCATCCTCATTGTTTTTATTATCGTCGTTATTATCGTCGTTATTATCGTCGTTATTATTGTCGTTTTTATCGTCGTTATTATCATTCTCATCGGTATAATCATCGCTATTATCGTCGTTATTATCGGCGTTATTATCGTCGAAACTATCGTAGTTATTATCGCCGTTATTATCCTCGTTATTATCATCGTTATAATCATCCTCATCGCTATTATCGTCGTTATTATCGTCGTTATTATCGTCGCTATTATCGTCGTTAATATCGTCGTTATAATCGTCGTTATTATCGTCGTTATTATCGTCGTTATTATCATCCTCATTGTTTTTATTATCGTCGCTAATATCGTCATTATTATCATAGTTATTTTTGTTGATATTATCGTTGTTATTATCGTCGTTATTATCATCAATATTATTTTCACTATTATCGTCGTTATTATAGTCGTTATTACCATCCTCATTGTTTTTATTATCGTCGTTATTATCGTCGTTATTATCGTCGTTATTATACTCGTTATTATCATCGTTATTATCATCCTCATCGTTATTATCCTCGTTATTATCATCGTTATTATCATCCTCATCGTTATTATCGTCGTCAATATTGTCTTTATTATCGTCGTTATTATCGTCGTTATAATCATCGTTATTATCGTCGCTATTATCGATGTTATTATCCACGATATTATCGTCGTTATTAACGTCTTTATTATCATCGTTATTATCATCCTCATATTTATTATCATCTTCATCATCGTCACTATTATCGTCGTTATTATCGTCGTTATTGTCGTCTTTATTATCGTCGTTATTAACGTCTTTATTATCATTGTTATTATCATCGTTATTGACATCCTCATCGTCATTATCTTAGTTAATATCGTCGTTATTATCCTTGTTATTATCATCGTTATTATCATCCTCATCGTTATTATCGTCGTTATTAACGTCATTATTATCGACGTTATTATCGTCGTTATTATCATTCTCATCGGTATAATCATCGCTATATCGTCGTTATTATCGTCGGTATTATCATCATTATTATCATCTCTATTATCGTCGTTATTATCGACGTTATTATCATTCTCATTGTTTTTATTATCGTCCCTAATATCGTCATTATTGACGTAGTTATTTTTGTTGCTATTATCGTTGTTATTATCGTCCTTATTATCATCAATATGATTATCACTATTATCGTCGTTATTATTGTCGTTATTACCGTCCTCATGTTTTGTATTATCGTCGTTATTATCATCGCTATATCGTCGTTATTATCGTCGTTATTATCATCGTTATTATTGTCGTTATTATCCTCGTTAATATCATCGTTATTTTCATCCTCATCGTTATTATCGTCGTTAATATCGTCGTTGTTATCGTCGTTATTATCGTGGTTATTATCATCGTTATTATAGTCGCAATTATCGTCCTTATTATCGTCGTTATTATCGTCGTTATTATCGTCGTTTTTATCGTCGTTATCATTCTCATCGGTGTAATCATCGCTATATCGTCGTTATTATCGTCTTTATTATCGTCGTTATTATCTTCGTTTATATCAGCGTTATTATCGTTGTTAATATCGTCGTTATTATCGTCGTAATTATCGTCGTTATTATCATCGTTATTATCGTCGTTATTATCGTCGTTACTATCGTCGTTATTATAGTCGTTATTATCGTCGTTTTTATCGTCGTTATTATCATTCTCATCGGTAAATTCATCGCTATTATCTTCGTTATTAAAGGCGTTATTATCGTCGATACTACAGTAGTTATTATGGTCGTTATTATCCTCGTTATTATCATCGTTATAATCATCCTCATTGCTATTATCGTTGTTATTATCGTCGTTATTAACGTCATTATTATCGACGTTATTATCGTTGTTATTATCGTCGTTATTAACGTCTTTATTATCATCGTTATTATCATCCTCATATTTATTATTATCGTTCTTATCGTCACTATTATCGTCGTAATTGTCGTTGTTATTATCGTCGTTATCCTCGTCGTTATTATCATCGTTATTATCATCTTTATTATCATCCTCTTCTTTATTATCGTCGTTATTATCGTAGTTATTATCGTCGTTATAATCCTCTTTATTATCATCGTTATAATCATCCTCATCGCTATTATCGTCGTTAATGACGTCGTTATTATCATCACTATATCGTCGTTATTATCGTCGTTATTATCGTCGCTATTATCGTCGCTATTATCGTCGTTATTATCGTCGCTATTATCGTCGCTAATATCGTCATAGTAATCGTAGTTATTTTTGTTGCTATTATTGTTGTTATTATCGTCGCTATTATCATCAATATTATTATCACTCTTATCGTCGTTATTATATTCGTGATTACCATCCTCATTGTTTTTATTATCGTCGTTATTATCGTCGCTATTATCGTCGTTATTATCGTCTTTATTAACGTCGTCAATATCGTCGTTATTATCGTCGTTAATGTCGTCGTTATTATCATTGCTATATCGTCGTTATTATCGTCGCTATAGTCGTCGTTATAATCGTCGTTATTATCGTCGCTATTATCATCGTTATTATCATCCTCATCGTTATTATACTTGTTATTATCGTCGTTATTATCATCAATATTATTATCACTATTATCGTCGTTATTATCGTCTTTATTATCCTCGTTAATAACATCGTTATTATCATCCTCATCGTTATTATCGTCGTTAATATCGTCGTTATTATCGTCGTTATTATCTTCGTTATTATCATCGTTATTATCGTCGCAATTATCGTCGTTATTATAGTCGTTATTATCATCGTCATTATTTTATTATCGTCGCTAATATTTTCATTATTGTCGTAGTTGTTTTTGTTGCTATTATCGTTGTTATTATCGTCGTTATAATCATCAATATTATTATCACTATTATCGTCGTTATTATAGTCGTTATTACCATCCTCATTGTTTTTATTATCGTTGACATTATCGTCGTTATTATCGTCGTTATTATCATCCTCATTGTTTTTATTATCGTCGCTAATATCGTCATTATTATCGTAGTTATTTTTGTTGCTATTATCGTTGTTATTATCGTTGTTATTATCATCAATATTATTATCACTATTATCGTCGATATTATAGTCGTTATTACCATCCTCATTGTTTTTATTATCGTAGTTATTATCGTTGTTATTATCTTCGATATTATCCTGGTTATTATCATCGTTATTATCATCCTTATCGTTATTATCGTCGTTATTATCGTCGTTATTATCCTCGATTTTATCGTCGTTATCATTCTCATCGCTATAATTATCGCTATATCATCGTTATTATCGTCGTTATTATCGTCGTTATTATCCTCGTTTATATCATCGTTATTATCAACCTCATCGTTATTATCGTCGTCAATATCGTCGTTATTATCAACGTTATTATCGTCGTTATTTTCGTCGCTATTATCGTCGTTATTATCGTCGTTATTATCGTCGTTATTATTGTCGTTTTTATCGTCGTTATTATCATTCTCATCGGTATAATCATCGCTATTATCGTCGTTATTATCGGCGTTATTATCGTCGAAACTATCGTAGTTATTATCGCCGTTATTATCCTCGTTATTATCATCGTTATAATCATCCTCATCGCTATTATCGTCGTTATTATCGTCGTTATTATCGTCGCTATTATCGTCGTTAATATCGTCGTTATAATCGTTATTATCGTCGTTATTATCGTCGTTATTATCATCGCTATTGTCGTCGTTATTATCGGCGTTTTTATCGTAGATACTATCATAGTCATTATCGTCTTTATTATCCTCGTTATTATCATCGTTATTATCATCCTCTTCGTTATTTTCGTCGTTATTTTCATCGCTATTATCGTCGTTTTTATCGTCGTTATTATCATTCTCATTGGTATAATCATCGCTATTATCGTCGTTATAATCGGCGTTATTATCGTCGATACTATCGTAGTTATTATCGTCGTTATTATCCTCGTTATTATCATCATTATAATCATCCTCATCGCTATTATCGTCGTTATTATCGTCGTTATTATCGTCGTTATTATCATCGTTATAATCATCCTCATCGCTATTATCGTCGTTATTATCGTCGTTATTATCATCGCTATTATCGTCTTTATTATCGTCATTATTATCGTCGTTATTATCGTCGCAATTATCGTCGCTATTATCGTCGTTATAATCGTCGTTATTATCGTCGTTATTAACGACGTTATTATCATCAATATTTTTATTACTATTATCGCCGTTATTATAGTCGTTATTATTCTCGTTTTCATCATTGTTATGGACATATCGTTATTATCGTCGTTAATATAGTCGTTATTATCCTCGTTATTATCATCGTTATTATCATCCTCATCGTTATTATCGTCGTTAATATCGTCGTTATAATCCTCGTTATTATCATCGTTATAATCATCCTCATCGCTATTATCGTCGTTATTATCGTCGTTATTATCGTCGTTATTATCATCGCTATTGTCGTCGTTATTATCGGCGTTTTTATCGTAGATACTATCATAGTTATTATCGTCTTTATTATCCTCGTTATTATCATCGTTATTATCATCCTCTTCGTTATTTTCGTCGTTATTTTCATCGCTATTATCGTCGTTTTTATCGTCGTTATTATCATTCTCATTGGTATAATCATCGCTATTATCGTCGTTATAATCGGCGTTATTATCGTCGATACTATCGCAGTTTTTATCTTTGATATTATCCTCGTTATTATCATCGTTATTATAATCCTCATCGCTATTATCACCGTTAATATCGTCGTTATTATCGTAACTATTATCGTCGTTATTATCGTCGTTATTAACGTCTTTACTCTCATCTTTATTATCATCTTCATATTTATTATCATCGTTATTATCGTCAATATTTATCGTCGTTATTATCGTCTTTATTATCGTCGTTATTATCGTCGCTATTATCATCGCTATTATCGTCGATATAATCGTCGTTATTATAATCGCTATTATCGTCGTTATTATCGTCGTTGTTATCATCGTTATTATCATCGCTATTATCGTCGTTATTAACGTCATTATTATCATCGTTATTATCGTCGTTTTTATCGTCCTTATTATCATTCTCGTCGGTATAATCATCGTTATTATCGTCGATATTCTCGGCGTTATTATCATCAATGCTATCGTAGTTATTATCGTCGTTATTATCCTCGTTATTATCATCATTATAATCATCCTCATCGTTATTATCGCCGATATTATCGTCGATATTATCGTCGTTATTATCGTCGTTTTTATCGTCGTTATTATCATTCTCATTGGTATAATCATCGCTATTATCGTCGATATTATCGGCGTTATTATCGTTGATACTATCGTAGTTATTTTCGTCGTTATTGTCATCTTTATAATCATCCTCATCGCTATTATCGTCGTAATGTCGTCGTTTTTATCATCGCTATTATCGTTGTTATTATCGTCATTATTATCGTCGTTATTATCGTCGCTATTGTCGTCGTTATTATCGTCGTTATAATCGTCGTTATTATCGTTGTCCTAATCATCCTCATCGCTATTATCGTCGTTAATGTCGTCGTTATTTTCATCGCTATATCGTCGTTATTATCGTCGTTATTATCGTCGGTATTATCGTCGTTATTATCGTCGTTATAACCTTCGTTATTATCGTCATTATTATCGTTGATTTTGTCGTCGTTATTATCACTCTCATCGGTATTATCATCGCTATTATCGTCGTTATTATCGGCGTTATTATCGTCGATAATATCGTAGTTATTATCGTCGTTATTATCCTCGTTATTATCATCGTTATAATCATCCTCATCGTTATTATCCTCGTTATTATCGTCATTATTATCGACGTTATTATCATCCTCATATTTTATCATCGTTATTATCATCGTTATTATCGTCGTTATTATCGTCGTTAATATCGTCGCTATTATCGTCGTTATTATCGTTGTTATTATCGTCGTTATAATCCTCGTTATTATCATCGTTATTATCATCCTCATCGCTATTATCGTCGTTATTATCATTGCAATATCGTCGTTATTATCGTCATTATTATAGTCGCTATTATCGTCTTCATTATCGTCGTTATTATCGTCGCTATTATCTTCGTTATTATCGACGTTATTATCGTCGTTATTATCGTCGCTATTATCATCGTTATTATCATCCTCATCGCTATTTTCGTCGTTAATGTCGTCGTTATTATCATCGCTATATCGTCGCTATTTTCGTCGTTATTATCGTCGCTATTTTCGTCGTTATTATCGTCGTTATTTTCATCGTTATTATCATCGCTATTATCATTTTCATCGTCATTATCGTCGTTATTGACGTCGTTATTATCGTCGTTATTATCGTCGTTATTATCATCGTGATTATCATCGTTTTTATCATCCTTATTATCATCCTCATCGTTATTATCGTCGTTATTATCGTAGTTATTATCGTCGTTATAATCCTCGTTATTATCATCGTTATAATCATCCTCATCGTTATTATCGTCGTTATTTTCGTCGCTATTATCGTCGTTTTTATCGTCGTTATTATCATTCTCATCGGTATAATCATCGCTATTATCGTCGTTATTATCGGCGTTATTATCGTCGATACTATCGTAGTTATTATCGTTGATATTATCCTCGTTATTATCATCGTTATAATAATCCTCATCGCTATTATCTCCGTTATTATCGTCGTTGTTATCGTCGTTATTGTCGTCGTTATTATCGTCGTTATTATCGTCGTTATTTTCATCGTTATTATCATCGTTATTATCATCCTCATCGTTATTATCGTCGTTATTATTGTCGTTATAATTCTCGTTATTATTATCGTTATAATCATCCTCATCACTATTATCGTCGTTATTATCGTCGTTATTATCGTCGCTATTATCGTCAATATTATCGTCGTTATTATCGTCGCTATTATCGTCCCTATTATCGTCGTTATCATCGTCGTTATTATCGTCGCTACTATCATCGTTATTATCATACTCATCGTTATTACCGTCGTTATTATCGTCGCTATTATCGTCATTATTATCGTCGTTATTATCGTCGTTATTATCGTCGCTATTATCGTCGTCATTATCGTCGTTATTAGAGTCGTCAATATCGTCGTTATTATCATCGTCATTATCGTCGTTATTATCGTCTTTATTATCGTCGTTATTATCCTTGTTATTATCATCGTTATGGACATCCTCATCGTTATTATCGTCGTTATTATCGTAGTTATTATCGTCGTTATAAGCCTCGTTATTATCATCGTTATTATCATTCACATCTTTATTTTCGTCGTTATTATCGTCGCTATTATCGTCGTTTTTATCGTCGTTATTATCATTCTCATTGGTATAATCATCGCTATTATCGTCGTTATTATCGGCGTTATTATCGTCGATACTATCGTAGTTATTATCGCTGATATTATCCTCGTTATTATCATCGTTATAATCATCCTCATCGCTAATATCTCCGTTATTATCGTTGTTATTATCGTAACTATTATAGTCGTTATTATCGTCTTTATTAACGACTTTACTGTCATCGTTATTACCATCCTCATATTTATTATCATCGTTATTATCGTCACTATTATCGTCGTTATTATTTTCGTTATTGTCGTCGTTATTATCGTCGTTATTGTCGTCGTTATTATCGTCGTATTATCGTCGTTATTATCCTCGTTATTATCATGTTTATTATTATCCTCATCGTTATTATCGTCGTTAATATCGTCGTTATTATTGTCGATATTATCGTCGATATTAACGTCTTTATTATCATCGTTATTATCGTCACTATTATCGTCGTTATTATCGACGTTATTATCATCATTATTTTCATCTCTACTATCTCCGTTATTATCGTCGTTATTATCGTAGCTATTATCGTCGTTATTATCGTCGTTATTAACGTCTTTACTGTCATCGTTATTATCATCTTCATATTTATTATCATCGTTATTATCGTCAATATTATCGTTGTTATTATCGTCGTTATTGTCGTCGTTATTATCGTCGTTATTATCGTCGCTTTTTCTCATCGTTATTATCATCGTTATTATCATCCTCATCGTTATTATCGTCGTTATTATTGTCGTTATAATCCTCGTTATTATCATCGTTATTATCATCCTCATCGCTATCATCGTCGTTATAATCGTCGTTATTATCTTCGCTATATCGTCGTTATTATCGTTGTTATTAACGACTTTATTATCATCGTTATTATCATCCTCATATTTATTATCATAGTTATTATCGTCACTATTATCGTCGTTATTATCGTCGTTATTACCGTCGTTATTATCCTTGTTATTATCAGCGTTATGGACATCCTAATCATTATTATCGTCGTTAATATCGTCGTTATTATCTTCGTTATTATCATCGTTATTATCATCCTCATCGTTATTATCGTCGTTATTATCCTCGTTATTATCATCGTTATAATCATCCTCATCGCTCTTATCGTCGTTATTATCGTCGTTATTAACGTCACTATTATCGACGTTATTATCGTCGTTATTAACGTCTTTATTATGATCGTTATTATCATCCTCATATTTATTATTATCGTTCTTATCGTCACTATTATCGTCGTTATTATCGTCGTAATTGTCGTCGTTTTTATCGTCGTTATTATCGTAGTTATTATCGTCGTTATAATCCTCGTTATTATCATCGTTATAATCATCGTCATCGCTATTATCGTCGTTAATGTCGTCGTTATTATCATCGCTATATCGTCGTTATTATCGTCGTTAATATCGTCGATTTTATCGTCGTTATTATCGTCGTTATTATCGTCGCTATTATCGTCGCTAATACCGTCAGTATTATCTTAGTTATTTTTGTTGCTATTATTGTTGTTATTATCGTCGCTATTATCATCAATATTATTATCACTATTATCGTCGTAATTATAGTCGTTATTACCATTCTAATTGTTTATATTATCGTCGTAATTATCGTCGCTATTATCGTCGTTATTATGGTCGTTAATATCATCGTTATTATCATCCTCATCGTTATTATCTTCGTTAATATCGTCGTTATTATCGTCGTTATTATCGTCGTTATTAACGTCTTTATTATCATTGTTATTATCATCGTTATTTACATCCTCATCGTCATTATCGTAGTTAATATCGTCGTTATTATCCTCGTTATTATCATCGTTATTATCATCCTCATCGCTATTATCGTCGTTAATGTCGTCGTTATTATCATCGCTGTATCGTCGTTATTACCGTCGTTATTATTATCATTATTATCATTTCTATTATCGTCGTTAATATCATCGTTATTATCATCCTCATTGCTTTTATTATCGTCGTTATTATCGTCGTTATTATCCTAGTTATTATCATGGTTATTATTATCCTCATCGTTATTATCGTCGTTATT
Source organism: Dolichovespula media (assembly GCA_911387685.1). Classification (NCBI taxonomy): domain Eukaryota; kingdom Metazoa; phylum Arthropoda; class Insecta; order Hymenoptera; family Vespidae; genus Dolichovespula; species Dolichovespula media. The sequence continues at coordinate 23,004,346 of OU426851.1, forward strand.
AACGTCTCTATTATCGTCGTTATTATCGTCGTTATTATCGTCGTTATTATCATCGTTATTATCGTCGCTATTTTCTTCGTTATTATCGTCGTAATTATCGTCGTTATTATCATCGCTATTATCGTCGTTATTATCATCGCTATTATCGTCGATACTATCGTAGTTATTATCGTCTTTATTACCGTCGCTATTATCGACGTTATTATCATTCTCATAGGTATAATCATCGCTATATCGTCGTTATTATCGTCGTTATTATCATCTTTATTATCGTCGTTATTATCGTCGTTATTATCATTTTCATTGTTTTTATTATCGTTGTTATTTTTGTTGCTATAATCGTTGTTATTATCGTCGTTATTATCATCAATATTATTATCAATATTATCGTCGTTATCATAGTCGTTATTACCATCCTCATTGTTTTTATTTTCGTCGTTATTATCGTCGCTATTATCGTCGTTAATATCGTCGTTATTAACGTCGTCAATATCGTCGTTATTATCGTCGTTATTATCCTCGTTATTATCGTCGCTATTATCGTCGTTATTATCCTCGTTATTATCGTCGCTATTATCGTCGTTATTATCGTCGTTATTATCGTCGCTATTATCGTCGCTATTATCGTCGTTATTATCGTTGTTATTATCGTCGTTATAATCCTCGTTATTATCATCGTTATAATCATCCTCATCGCTATTATCGTCGTTAATGTCGACGTTATTATCACCGCTATTTCGTCGTTATTATCGTCGTTATTATCGTTTCTATTATCGTCGTTAATATCGTCGTTATTATCGTCGCTATTATCGTCGCTATAATCGTCGTTATTATCGTCGTTATTATCGTCGCTATTATCGTAGTTATTAACGTCTTTATTATCATCTTTATTATCACCCTCATATTTGTTATCATCGTTATTATCGTCAATATTATTGTCGTTATTATCGTCATTATTGTCGTCGTTATTATCGTCGATATTATCGTCGTTATTATCGTCGTTATTATCATTGTTATTATCATCCTCATCGTTATTATCGTCGTTATTATCGTAGTTATTATCGTCGTTATAATCCTCGTTATTATCATCGTTATTATCATCCTCATCGCTATTATCGTCGTTATTATCATCGCTATGTCGTCGTTATTATTGTCGTCATTATAGTCGCTATTATCGTCGTTATTATCCTCGTTATTATCATGTTTATTATTATCCTCATCGTTATTATCGTCGTTAATATCGTCGTTATTATTGTCGATATTATCGTCGATATTAACGTCTTTATTATCATCGTTATTATCGTCAATATTATCGTCGTTATTATCGACGTTATTATCATCATTATTTTCATCTCTATTATCTCCGTTATTATCGTCGTTATTATCGTAGCTATTATCGTCGTTATTATCGTCGTTATTAACGTCTTTACTGTCATCGTTATTATCATCTTCATATTTATTATCATCGTTATTATCGTCAATATTATCGTTGTTATTATCGTCGTTATTGTCGTCGTTATTATCGTCGATATTATCGTCGCTTTTTCTCATCGTTATTATCATCGTTATTATCATCCTTATCGTTATTATCGTCGTTATTATTGTCGTTATAATCCTCGTTATTATCATCGTTATTATCATCCTCATCGCTATCATCGTCGTTATAATCGTCGTTATTATCTTCGCTATTATCGTCGTTATTATCGTTGTTATTAACGACTTTATTATCATCGTTATTATCATCCTCATATTTATTATCATAGTTATTATCGTCACTATTATCGTCGTTATTATCGTCGTTATTACCGTCGTTATTATCCTTGTTATTATCATCGTTATGGACATCCTAATCGTTATTATCGTCGTTAATATCGTCGTTATTATCTTCGTTATTATCATCGTTATTATCATCCTCATCGTTATTATCGTCGTTATTATCCTCGTTATTATCATCGTTATAATCATCCTCATCGCTCTTATCGTCGTTATTATCGTCGTTATTAACGTCACTATTATCGACGTTATTATCGTCGTTATTAACGTCTTTATTATGATCGTTATTATCATCCTCATATTTATTATTATCGTTCTTATCGTCACTATTATCGTCGTTATTATCGTCGTAATTGTCGTCGTTTTTATCGTCGTTATTATCGTAGTTATTATCGTCGTTATAATCCTCGTTATTATCATCGTTATAATCATCGTCATCGCTATTATCGTCGTTAATGTCGTCGTTATTATCATCGCTATATCGTCGTTATTATCGTCGTTAATATCGTCGATTTTATCGTCGTTATTATCGTCGCTATTATCGTCGTTATTATCGGCGTTATTGTCGTCGATACTATCGTAGTTATTATCGTTGAAATTATCCTCGTTATTATCATCGTTATAATCATCCTCACCGCTATTATCGTCGTTATTATCGTCGTTATTATCGTCGCTATTATCGTCGTTATTATCGTCGTTATTAACGTATTTACTATCATCGTTATTATCATCCTCATATTTATTATCATCGTTATTATCGTCATTATTATCGTCGATATTATCGTCTTTATTGTCGTCATATTATCGTCGTTATTATCGGCGTTATTTTCATCGTTATTATCATCGTTATTATCATCCTCATCGTTATTATCGTCGTTATAATCCTCGTTATTATCATCGTTATAATCATCCTCATCGCTATTATCGTCGATATTATCGTCGTTATTATCGTCGTTATTATCGTCTTTTTTATCGTCGTTATCATTCTCATCGGTATAATCATCGCTATATCGTCGTTATTATCGTCGTTATTATCATCATTATTATCATCTCTATTATCGTCGTAATTATAGTCGTTATTACCATCCTCATTGTTCATATTATCGTCGTAATTATCGTCGTTATTATCGTCGTTATTATCGTCGTTATTATTGTCGTTTTATATCCTCGTTATTATCATTGTTAATATCATCCTCATCGTTATTATCGTCGTTAATATCGTCGTTATTGTCGTTGTTATTATCGTCGTTATTATCCTCGTTATTATCATCGTTATTATCATCCTCATCGTTATAATCGTGTTTAATATTGTCGTTATTATCGTCGATATTATCGTCGTTATTATCATCGTTATTATCGTCGCCATTATCGTCGTTATTATCGTCGTTATTATCGTCGTTATTATCGTCGTTTTTATCGTCGTTATTATCATTCTCATCGGTATAATCATCTGTATTATCGTCGTTATTATCGTCGTTATTAACAACCTCATTGTTTTTACTATCGTCGCTAATATCGTCATTATTGTCGTAGTTATTTTTGTTGCTAATACCGTTGTTATTATCGTCGTTAGTATCATCAATATTATTATCACTATTATCGTCCTTATTATAGTCGTTATTACCATCATCATTGTTTTTATTATCGTCGTTATTATCGTCTTTATTATCGTCGTTATTATCCTCGTTATTTTTATCGTTATTATTATCCTCATCGTTATTATCGTCATTAATATCGTCGTTATTATCGTAGTTATTATCGTCGTTATTATCATCGTCATTATCGTCGATATTATCGTCGTTATTATCGTCGTTATTATCGTCGCTATTATCGTCGTTATTATCGTAGTTATTATCGTCGTTATAATCCTCGTTATTATCATCGTTATAATCATCCTCATCTCTATTATCGTCGTTAATGTCGACGTTATTATCACCGCTATTTCGTCGTTATTATCGTCGTTATTATCGTCGCTATTATCGTCGTTATTATCGTCGTTTTTATCGTCGCTATTATCGTCGCTATTATCGTCGTTATTATCGTTGTTATTATCGTCGTTATAATCCTCGTTATTATCATCGTTATAATCATCCTCATCGCTATTATCGTCGTTAAGGTCGACGTTATTATCACCGCTATTTCGTCGTTATTATCGTCGTTATTATCGTTTCTATTATCGTCGTTATTATCGTCGTTATTATCGTCGCTATTATCGTCGCTATAATCGTCGTTATTATCGTCGTTATTATCGTAGCTATTATCGTCGTTATTATCGTCGTTATTAACGTCTTTACTGTCATCGTTATTATCATCTTCATATTTATTATCATCGTTATTATCGTCAATATTATCGTTGTTATTATCCTCGTTATTGTCGTCGTTATTATCGTCGTTATTATCGTCGTTATTCTCATCGTTATTATCATCGTTATTATCATCCTCATTGTCTTTATTATCGTCGCTAATATAGTCATTATTATTGTAGATATTTTTGTTGTTATTTTATTTGTTATTATCGTCATTATTATCATCAATATTATTATAACTATTATCGTCGTTATTATAGTCGTTATTACTATCCTCATTGTTTTTAATATCGTAGTTATTATCGTCGTTATAATCCTCGTTATTATCATTGGTAAAATCATCCTCATCGCTATTATCGTCGTTAATGTCGTCGTTATTATCATCGCTATATCGTCGTTATTTTCGTCTTTATTATCTCCGCTATTATCGTCGTTATTATCGTAGTTATTAACGTCGTCAATTTCGTCGTTATTATCGTCGTTATTATCCTTTTTATTATCATCGTTATTATCATTCTCATCGGTGTAATCATCGATATATCGTCGTTATTATCATCTCTATTATCGTCGTTATTATCCTCGTTAATGTCTTCGCTATTATCATCGCTATATCGTCGTTATTATCATCGTTATTATCGTCGTTATTATCTTCGTTTTTATCGTCGTTATTATCATTCTCATCGGTATAATCATCGCTATTATCGTTGTGATTATCGTCGTTATTATCGTCGTTATTATCGTCGTTGTTATCATCGTTATTATCATCGTTATTATCATCCTCATCATTATTATCGTCGTTATTATCGTAGTTATTATCGTCGTTATAATCCTCGTTATTATCATCGTTATAATCATCCTCATCGCTATTGTCCTCGTTAATGTCTTCGCTATTATCATCGCTATATCGTCGTTATTATCGTCGTTATTATCATGTTTATTATTATCCTCATCGTTATTATCGTCGTTAATATCGTCGTTATTATCATCGTTATTATCATCCTCATCGTTATTATCGTCGTTATTATCATCGTTATTATCGTCGTTATTATCTTCGTTATTATCGTCGTTATTATCGTCGTTAATATCGTCGTTTTTATCATCGTTATTATCATTCTCATCGGTGTAATCATCGATATATCGTCGTTATTATCGTCGTTATTATCATCTCTATTATCGTCGTTATTATCGTCGTTATTATCGTCGTTATTATCGTCGTTTTTATCGTCGTTATCATTCTCATCGGTATAATCATCGCTATATCGTCGTTATTATCGTCGTTATTATCGTCGTTATTATCTTCGTTTATATCAGCGTTATTATCGTCGTTAATATCGTTGTTATTATCGTCGTAATTATCGTCGTTATTATCATCGTTATTATCGTCGTTATTATCGTCGTTACTATCGTCGTTATTATAGTCGTTCTTATCGTCGTTTTTATCGTCGTTATTATCATTCTCATCGGTATAATCATCGCTATTATCTTCGTTATTAAAGGCGTTATTATCGTCGATACTACAGTAGTTATTATGGTCGTTATTATCCTCGTTATTATCATCGTTATAATCATCCTCATCGCTATTATCGTTGTTATTATCGTCGTTATTAACGTCATTATTATCGACGTTATTATCGTTGTTATTATCGTCGTTATAAACGTCTTTATTATCATCGTTATTATCATCCTCATATTTATTATTATCGTTCTTATCGTCACTATTATCGTCGTAATTGTCGTTGTTATTATCGTCGTTATCATCGTCGTTATTATCATCGTTATTATCATCGTTATTATCATCCTCATCTTTATTATCGTCGTTATTATCGTAGTTATTATCGTCGTTATAATCCTCTTTATTATCATCGTTATAATCATCCTCATCGCTATTATCGTCGTTATTATCGTCGTTATTATCGTCGCTATTATCGTCGTTAATATCGTCGTTATAATCGTCGTTATTATCGTCGTTATTATCGTCGTTATTATCATCCTCATTGTTTTTATTATCGTCGCTAATATCGTCATTATTATCATAATTATTTTTGTTGATATTATCGTTGTTATAATCGTCGTTATTAGCATCAATATTATTTTCACTATTATCGTCGTTATTATAGTCGTTATTACCATCCTCATTGTTTTTATTATCGTCGTTATTATCGTCGTTATTATCGTCGTTATTATACTCGTTATTATCATCGTTATTATCATCCTCATCGTTATTATCCTCGTTATTATCATCGTTATTATCATCCTCATCGTTATTATCGTCGTCAATATCGTCGTTATTATCGTCGTTATTATCGTCGTTATAATCATCGTTATTATCGTCGCTATTATCGTTGTTATTATCCACGATATTATCGTCGTTATTAACGTCTTTACTATCATCGTTATTATCATCCTCATATTTATTATCAGCTTCATCATCGTCACTATTATCGTCGTTATTATCGTCGTTATTGTCGTCTTTATTATCGTCGTTATTAACGTCTTTATTATCATTGTTATTATCATCGTTATTGACATCCTCATCGTCATTATCGTAGTTAATATCGTCGTTATTATCCTCGTTATTATCATCGTTATTATCATCCTCATCGTTATTATCGTCGTTATAAACGTCATTATTATCGACGTTATTATCGTCGTTATTATCATTCTCATCGGTATAATCATCGCTATATCGTCGTTATTATCGTCGGTATTATCATCATTATTATCATCTCTATTATCGTCGTTATTATCGACGTTATTATCATTCTCATTGTTTTTATTATCGTCCCTAATATCGTCATTATTGACGTAGTTATTTTTGTTGCTATTATCGTTGTTATTATCGTCCTTATTATCATCAATATGATTATCACTATTATCGTCGTTATTATTGTCGTTATTACCGTCCTCATGTTTTGTATTATCGTCGTTATTATCATCGCTATATCGTCGTTATTATCGTCGTTATTATCATCGTTATTATTGTCGTTATTATCCTCGTTAATATCATCGTTATTTTCATCCTCATCGTTATTATCGTCGTTAATATCGTCGTTATTATCGTCGTTAATATCGTGGTTATTATCATCGTTATTATAGTCGCAATTATCGTCGTTATTATCATCGTTATTATCGTCGTTATTATCGTCGTTACTATCGTCGTTATTATAGTCGTTATTATCGTCGTTTTTATCGTCGTTATTATCATTCTCATCGGTATATTCATCGCTATTATCTTCGTTATTATCGTCGATACTACAGTAGTTATTATGGTCGTTATTATCCTCGTTATTATCATCGTTATAAACATCCTCATTGCTATTATCGTTGTTATTATCGTCGTTATTAACGTCATTATTATCGCCGTTATTATCGTTGTTATTATCGTCGTTATTAACGTCTTTATTATCATCGTTATTATCATCCTCATATTTATTATTATCGTTCTTATCGTCACTATTATCGTCGTAATTGTCGTTGTTATTATCGTCGTTATCCTCGTCGTTATTATCATCGTTATTATCATCGTTATTATCATCCTCTTCTTTATTATCGTCGTTATTATCGTAGTTATTATCGTCGTTATAATCCTCTTTATTATCATCGTTATAATCATCCTCATCGCTATTATCGTCGTTAATGACGTCGTTATTATCATCACTATATCGTCGTTATTATCGTCGTTATTATCGTCGCTATTATCGTCGCTATTATCGTCGTTATTATCGTCGCTATTATCGTCGTTATTATCGGCGTTATTATCGTCGATACTATCGTAGTTATTTTCGTCGTTATTGTAATTTTTATTATCATCCTCATCGCTATTATCGACGTAATGTCGTCGTTATTATCATCGCTATTATCGTTGTTATTATCGTCATTATTGTCGTCGTTATTATCGTCGCTAATGTCGTCGTTATTATCGTCGTTATAATCGTCGTTATTATCGTTGTTATAATCATCCTCATCGCTATTATCGTCGTTAATGTCGTCGTTATTTTCATCGCTATATCGTCGTTATTATCGTCGTTAATATCGTCGCTATTATCGTCGTTATTATTGTCATTATTATCGTAGATTTTATCGTCGTTATCATCACTCTCATCGGTATAATCATCGCTATTATCGTCGTTATTATCGGCGTTATTATCGTCGATACTAGCGTATTTATTATCGTCGTTATTATCCTCGTTATTATCATCGTTATAATCATTTTCATCGCTATTATCCTCGTTATTATCGTCGTTATTATCGTCGTTATTATCATCATTATTATCATTTCTATTATCGTCGTTATAATCCTCTTTATTATCATCGTTATAATCATCCCTATCGCTATTATCGTCGTTAATGTCGTCGTTATTATCATCGCTATATCGTCGTTATTATCGTCGTTATCATCGTCGCTATTATTGTCGTTATTATCGTCGTTATTATCGTCGTTATTATCATCGTAATTATCATCCTCATCGTTATTTTCGTCGTTATTATCGTCGCTATTATCGTCGTTATTATCGTCGTTATTATCGTCGCAATTATCGTCGTTATTATCATCGTTATTATTATCGTTATTATCATCGTTATTATCATTCTCATCGTTATTATCGTCGTTATTATCGCAGTTATTATCGTCGTTATAATCCTCGTTATTATCATCGTTATAATCATCCTCATAGATATTATCGTCGTTAATGTCGACGTTATTATCACCGCTATTTCGTCGTTATTATCGTCGTTATTATCGTTTCTATTATCGTCGTTATTATCGTCGTTATTATCGTCGCTATTATCGTCGCTATAATCGTCGTTATTATCGTCGTTATTATCGTAGCTATTATCGTCGTTATTATCGTCGTTATTATCGTCGTTATTATCGTCTTTTTTATCGTCGTTATCATTCTCATCGGTATAATCATCGCTATTATCGTCGTAATTATCGTCGTTATTATCGTCGTTATTATTGTCGTTATTATCCTCGTTATTATCATTGTTAATATCATCCTCATCGTTATTATCGTCGTTAATATCGTCGTTATTATCGTCGTAATTATCATCGTTATAATCGTCGCTATTATCTTCGTTATTATCGTCGTTATTATCGTCGTTTATATCGTCCTTTTTATCGTCGTTATTATCATTCTCATCGGTACAATCATCGCTATATCGTCGTTATTATCGGCGTTATTATCGTCGATACTATCGTAGTTATTATCGTTGATATTATCCTCGTTATTATCATCGTTATAATAATCCTCATCGCTATTATCTCCGTTATTATCGTCGTTATTATCGTAGCTATTATCGTCGTTATTATCGTCGTTATTAACGTCTTTACTGTCATCGTTATTATCATCTTCATATTTATTATCATCGTTATTATCGTCAATATTATCGTTGTTATTATCGTCGTTATTGTCGTCGTTATTATTGTCGTTATTCTCATCGTTATTATCATCGTTATTATCATCCTCATTGTTAATATCGTCGTTATTATTGTCGTTATAATCCTCGTTATTATCATCGTTATAATCATCCTCATCGCTATTATCGTCGTTATTATCATCGCTATCTCGTCGTTATTATCGTCGTCATTATAGTCGCTATTATCGTCGTTATTATCCTCGTTATTATCATGTTTATTATTATCCTCATCGTTATTATCGTCGTTAATATCGTCGTTATTATCATCGTTATTATCATCCTCATCGTTATTATCGTCGTTATTATCATCGTTATTATCGTCGTTATTACCTTCGTTATTATCGTCGTTATTATCGTCGTTAATATCGTCGTTTTTATCATCGTTATTATCATTCTCATCGGTGTAATCATCGATATATCGTCGTTATTATCGTCGTTATTATCATCTCTATTATCGTCGTTATTATCCTCGTTAATATCACCGTTATTATCGTCGCTATTATCGTCGTTAATATCGTCTTTATTATCGTCGTTATTATCGTCGTTTTTATCGTCGTTATTATTATTATCATCGCTATTATCGTTGATATTATCGGTGTTATTATCGTCGATACTATTGTTGTTATAATCGTCGTTATTATCCTCGTTATTATCATCGTTATAATCATCCTCATCGCTATTATCGTCGTTATTAATGTCTATATTATCATCGTTATTATCATCCTCATATTTTATCATCGTTATTATCATCGTTATTATCGTCGCTATTATCGTCCCTATTATCGTCGTTATAATCGTCGTTATTATTGTCGCTATTATCATCGTTATTATCATCCTCATCGTTATTACCGTCGTTATTATCGTCACCATTATCGTCATTATTATCGTCGTTATTATCGTCGTTATTATCGTCGCTATTATCGTCGTTATTATCGTCGTTATTAAAGTCGTCAATATTGTCGTTATTATCATCGTCATTATCGTCGTTATTATCGTCGTTATTATCGTCGTTATTATCCTCGTTATTATCATCGTTATTATCATCCTCATCGTTATTTTCGTCGTTATTTTCGTCGCTATTATCGTCGTTTTTATCGTCGTTATTATCATTCTCATCGGTATAATCATCGCTATTATCGTCGTTATTATCGGCGTTACTATCGTCGATACTATCGTAGTTATTATCGTTGATATTATCCTCCTTATTATCATCGTTATTATCATCCTCATCGCTATTATCGTCGTTAATGTCGTCGTTATTATCGTGGCTATTATCGTCGTTATTATCGTCGTTATTATTGTCGCTATTTTCTTCGTTATTATCGTTGTTATTATCCTCGTTATTATCATCGTTATTGACATTCTCATCGTTATTATCGTAGTTAATACCGTCGTTATTATCCTCGTTATTATCATCGTTATTATTATCCTCATCGTTATTTTCGTCGTTATTATCGTCGCTATTATCGTCGTTTTTATCGTCGTAATTATCATTCTCATCGGTATGTTCATCGCTATTATCGTCATTATTATCGTAGTTATTATCGTCGTTATTGTCCTCGTTATTATCATTGTTATAATCATCCTCATCGCTATTATCTTCGTTATTATCGTCGATATTATCGTCGTTATTACCGTCGTTATTATCGTCGTTATTATCGTCGCTATTATCGTCGTTATTATCGTCGTTATTATCGTCGTTATTATCGTCGCTATTATCATCGTTACTATCATCCTCATCGTTATTATCGTTGTTATTATCGTCGTTAATATCGTCGTTATAATTCTCGTTATTATCATCGTTATTATCATCCTCATCGCTATTATCGTCGTTATTATCGTCGTTATTATCGTCGTTATTATCGTCGTTTTTATCGTCGTTATTATCATTCTCATTGGTATAATCATCGCTATTATCGTCGTTATAATCGGCGTTATTATCGTCGATACTATCGTAGTTATTATCGTTGATATTATCCTCGTTATTATCATCGTTATTATAATCCTCATCGCTATTATCTCCGTTAATATCGTCGTTATTATCGTAACTATTATCGTCGTTATTATCGTCGTTATTAACGTCTTTACTGTCATCGTTATTATCATCTTCATATTTATTATCATCGTTATTATCGTCAATATTTATCGTCGTTATTATCGTCTTTATTATCGTCGTTATTATCGTCGCTATTATCATCACTATTATCGTCGATATAATCGTCGTTATTATCGTCGCTATTATCGTCGTTATTATCGTCGTTGTTATCATCGTTATTATCGTCGCTATTATCGTCGTTATTAACGTCATTATTATCATCGTTATTATCGTCGTTTTTATCGTCCTTATTATCATTCTCGTCGGTATAATCATCGTTATTATCGTCGATGATCTCGGCGTTATTATCGTCGATGATATCGTAGTTATTATCGTCGTTATTATCCTCGTTATTATCATCATTATAATCATCCTCATCGTTATTATCGTCGATATTATCGTCGTTATTATCGTCGTTTTTATCGTCGTTATTATCATTCTCATCGGTATAATCATCGCTATTATCGTCGATATTATCGGCGTTATTATCGTTGATACTATCGTAGTTATTTTCGTCGTTATTGTCATCTTTATAATCATCCTCATCGCTATTATCGTCGTAATGTCGTCGTTTTTATCATCGCTATTATCGTTGTTATTATCGTCATTATTATCGTCGTTATTATCATCGCTATTGTCGTCGTTATTATCGTCGTTATAATCGTCGTTATTATCGTTGTTCTAATCATCCTCATCGCTATTATCGTCGTTAATGTCGTCGTTATTTTCATCGCTATATCGTCGTTATTATCGTCGTTATTATCGTCGGTATTATCGTCGTTATTATCGTCGTTATAACTTTCGTTATTATCGTCATTATTATCGTCGATTTTGTCGTCGTTATTATCACTCTCATCGGTATAATCATCGCTATTATCGTCGTTATTATCGGCGTTATTATCGTCGATAATATCGTAGTTATTATCGTCGTTATTATCCTCGTTATTATCATCGTTATAATCATCCTCATCGCTATTATCCTCGTTATTATCGTCATTATTATCGACGTTATTATCATCCTCATATTTTATCATCGTTATTATCATCGTTATTATCGTCGTTATTATCGTCGTTAATATCGTCGCTATTATCGTCGTTATTATCGTTGTTATTATCGTCGTTATAATCCTCGTTATTATCATCGTTATTATCATCCTCATCGCTATTATCGTCGTTATTATCATCGCAATATCGTCGTTATTATCGTCATTATTATAGTCGCTATTATCGTCTTCATTATCGTCGTTATTATCGTCGCTATTATCGTCCCTATTATCGTCCTTATAATCGTCGTTATTATCGTCGCTATTATCATCGTTATTAACATCCTCATCGTTATTACCGTCGTTATTATCGTCACCATTATCGTCATTATTATCGTCGTTTTTATCGTCCTTATTATCATTCTCGTCGGTATAATCATCGTTATTATCGTCGATGATCTCGGCGTTATTATCGTCGATGATATCGTAGTTATTATCGTCGTTATTATCCTCGTTATTATCATCATTATAATCATCCTCATCGTTATTATCGTCGATATTATCGTCGTTATTATCGTCGTTTTTATCGTCGTTATTATCATTCTCATCGGTATAATCATCGCTATTATCGTCGATATTATCGGCGTTATTATCGTTGATACTATCGTAGTTATTTTCGTCGTTATTGTCATCTTTATAATCATCCTCATCGCTATTATCGTCGTAATGTCGTCGTTTTTATCATCGCTATTATCGTTGTTATTATCGTCATTATTATCGTCGTTATTATCATCGCTATTGTCGTCGTTATTATCGTCGTTATAATCGTCGTTATTATCGTTGTTCTAATCATCCTCATCGCTATTATCGTCGTTAATGTCGTCGTTATTTTCATCGCTATATCGTCGTTATTATCGTCGTTATTATCGTCGGTATTATCGTCGTTATTATCGTCGTTATAACTTTCGTTATTATCGTCATTATTATCGTCGATTTTGTCGTCGTTATTATCACTCTCATCGGTATAATCATCGCTATTATCGTCGTTATTATCGGCGTTATTATCGTCGATAATATCGTAGTTATTATCGTCGTTATTATCCTCGTTATTATCATCGTTATAATCATCCTCATCGCTATTATCCTCGTTATTATCGTCATTATTATCGACGTTATTATCATCATCATATTTTATCATCGTTATTATCATCGTTATTATCGTCGTTATTATCGTCGTTAATATCGTCGCTATTATCGTCGTTATTATCGTTGTTATTATCGTCGTTATAATCCTCGTTATTATCATCGTTATTATCATCCTCATCGCTATTATCGTCGTTATTATCATCGCAATATCGTCGTTATTATCGTCATTATTATAGTCGCTATTATCGTCTTCATTATCGTCGTTATTATCGTCGCTATTATCGTCCCTATTATCGTCCTTATAATCGTCGTTATTATCGTCGCTATTATCATCGTTATTAACATCCTCATCGTTATTACCGTCGTTATTATCGTCACCATTATCGTCATTATTATCGTCGTTATTATCGTCGTTATTATCGTCGCTATTATCGTCGTTATTATCGTCGTTATTAAAGTCGTCAATATTGTCGTTATTATCATCGTCATTATCGTCGTTATTATCGTCGTTATTATCGTCGTTATTATCTTTGTTATTATCATCGTTATGGACATCCTAATCGTTATTATCGTCGTTAATATCGTCTTTATTATCCTCGTTATTATCATCGTTATTATCATCCTCATCGTTATTTTCGTCGTTATTTTCGTCGCTATTATCGTCGTTTTTATCGTCGTTATTATCATTCTCATCGGTATAATCATCGCTATTATCGTCGTTATTATCGGCGTTATTATCGTCGATACTATTGTAGTTATTATCGTTGATATTATCCTCGTTATTATCATCGTTATTATCATCCTCATAGCTATTATCGTCATTAATGTCGTCGTTATTACCGTCGTTATTATCGTCGTTATTATCGTCGCTATTATCGTCGTTATTATCGTCGTTATTATCGTCGTTATTATCGTCGCTATTATCATCGTTACTATCATCCTCATCGTTATTATCGTTGTTATTATCGTCGTTAATATCGTCGTTTTTATCGTCGTTTTTATCGTCGTTATTATCGTCGTTATTATCGTCGCTATTATCGTCTTTATTATCCTCATTATCATCTTCGTTATAATCATCCTCATCGCTATTATCCTCGTTATTATCGTCATTATTATCGACGTTATTATCATCCTCATATTTTATCATCGTTATTATCATCGTTATTATCGTCGTTATTATCGTCGTTAATATCGTCGCTATTATCGTCGTTATTATCGTTGTTATTATCGTCGTTATAATCCTCGTTATTATCATCGTTATTATCATCCTCATCGCTATTATCGTCGTTATTATCATCGCAATATCGTCGTTATTATCGTCATTATTATAGTCGCTATTATCGTCTTCATTATCGTCGTTATTATCGTCGCTATTATCGTCCCTATTATCGTCGTTATAATCGTCGTTATTATTGTCGCTATTATCTTCGTTATTATCGTCGTTATTATCCTCGTTATTATCATCGTTTTTGACATTCTCATCGTTATTATCGTTGTTAATATCGTCGTTATTATCCTCGTTATTATCATCGTTATTATTATCCTCATCGTTATTTTCGTCGTTATTATCGTCGTTATTATCGTCGTTTTTATCGTCGTAATTATCATTTTCATCGGTATGTTCATCGCTATTATCGTCATTATTATCGTAGTTATTATCGTCGTTATTGTCCTCGATATTATCATCGTTATAATCATCCTCATCGCTATTATCTTCGTTATTATCGTCGATATTATCGTCGTTATTATCGTCGTTTTTATCGTCGCTATTATCGTCGCTATTATTGTCGTTATTATCGTCGTTATTATCATCGTATTTATCGTCGTAATTATCATTCTCATCGGTATATTCATCGCTATTATCGTCATTATTATAGGCGTTATTATCGTCGATATTAACGTAGTTATTATCGTCGTTATTATCCTCGTTATTATCATCGTTATAATCATCCTCATCGCTATTATCTTCGTTATTATCGTCGATATTATCGTCGTTATTATCGTCGTTTTTATCGTCGCTATTATCGTCGCTATTATTGTCGTTATTATCGTCGTTATTATCGTCGTTATTATCGTCGTGATTATCATTGTCATCGGTATAATCATCACTATTGTCGCCGTTATTATCGGCGTTATTATCGTCGATACTATCGTAGTTATTATCGTCGTTATTATCCTCCTTATTATCATCGTTATAATCATCCTCATCGCTATTATCGTCGTTATTATCATCGTTATTATTGTCGTTATTATCGTCGTTTTTATCGTCGTTATTATCGGCGTTATTATCGTCGAAACAAACGTAGTTATTATCGTCGTTATTTTCATCGTTATTATCATCGTTATTATCACCCTCATCGTTATTATCGTCGTTATTATCGTCATTATAATCCTCGTTATTATCATCGTTATAACCATCCTCTTCGTTATTATCGTCGTTATTGTCGTCGTTATTATCGTCGCTATTATCGTCATTATTATCGTCGTTATTATCGTCGCTATTATCGTCGCTATTATCGTCGTTATAATCGTCGTTTTATCGTCGCTATTATCATCGTTATTATCATCCTCATTGTTATTACCGTCGTTATTATCGTCGTTATTAAAGGCATTTTTATCGACGTTATTATCGTCGTTATTATCGTCGCTATTATCGTCGTTATTATCGTCTTTATTAAACTCGTCAATATCGTCGTTATTATAGCCATCATTATCGTCGTTATTATCGTCGTTATTATCGTCGTTATTATCCTTGTTAATATCATCGTCATGGACATCCTCATCATTATTATCGTCGTTAATATAGTCGTTATTATCCTCGTTATTATCATCGTTAATATCATCCTCATCGTTATTTTCGTCGTTATTTTCGTCGTATTATCGTCGTTTTTATCGTAGTTATTATCGTCGTTATTATCATCGCTATTGTCGTCGTTATTATCGTCGTTATAATCGTCGTTATTATCGTTGTTCTAATCATCCTCATCGCTATTATCGTCGTTAATGTCGTCGTTATTTTCATCGCTATATCGTCGTTATTATCGTCGTTATTATCGTCGGTATTATCGTCGTTATTATCGTCGTTATAACTTTCGTTATTATCGTCATTATTATCGTCGATTTTGTCGTCGTTATTATCACTCTCATCGGTATAATCATCGCTATTATCGTCGTTATTATCGGCGTTATTATTGTCGATACTATCGTAGTTATTATCGTCGTTATAATCCTCGTTATTATCATCGTTATAATCATCCTCATAGATATTATCGTCGTTAATGTCGTCGTTATTATCGTCGATATATCGTCGTTATTATCGCCATAATTATCGTCGCTATTATCGTCGTTATTGTCGTCGTTATTATCGTCGCTATTATCGTCGTTATTATCGTCGTTATTATCGTTACTATTATCATCGTTATTATCATCCTTATCGTTATTATCGTTGTTATTATCGTCGTTATTAAAGTCGTCAATATCGTCGTTATTATCTTCGACATTATCGTCGTTATTATCGTCGTTATTACCGTCTTTATTATCGTCGTTATTATCGTCGTCATTATCGTCGCTATTATCCTCGTTATTTTCATCGTTATAATTATCCTCATCGCTATTATCGTCGTTATTATCGTCGTTATTATCCTCGTTATTATCTTCGTTATTGACATCTTCATCGTTATTATCGTCGTTAATATCGTCGGTATTATCCTCGTTATTATCACAGATATTATCATCCTCATCGCTATTTTCGTCGTTATTATCGTCGCTATTATCGTCGTTATAAACGTCATTATTATCAACGTTATTATCGTCGTTATTGAGTCGAGATTATCGTCGTTATTATCTTCGTTATTATACTCGTTATTATCATAGTAATAGACATCCTCATTGTTATTATCGTCGTTAATATCGTCGTTATTATCCTCGTTATTATCACAGTTATTATCATCCTCATCGTTATTTTCTTCATTATTATCGTCGCTATTATCGTCGTTATTATCGTCGTTATTATCGTCGTTAATATCGTCGTTAGTATCCGCGTTATTATCATCCTAATTTTCATCCTCATCGTTATTTTCCACGTTATTATCGTCGCTATTATAGTCGTTATTATCGTCGTTATTATCGTCGATATTATCGTCGTTAATATCGTTGCTTTAATCGTCGTTATTATCGTCGGTATTATAATCGTTATTATCATCCTCATCGTTATTATCGTCGTTATTAACATCATAATTATTGACGTTATTATCGTCGTTATTATCATCGTTAAAATCATCCTCATCGCTATTATCTTCGTTAATGTCGTCGTTATTATCATAGTTATTATCGTCGCTATTATCGTCGTTATTATCGTCGTTATTATCGTCGTTATTGTCGTCGTTTTTATCGTCGTTATTATCATTCTTATTGGTATAATCATCGCTATATCGTCGTTATTATCGTCGTTATTATCATCATTATTATCATCTCTATTATCGTTGTTAATATCGTCGTTATTATCATCCTCATTGTTTTTATTATCGTCGCTAATATCGTCATTATTATCGTAGTTGTTTTTGTTGCTATTATCGTTGTTATTATCGTCGTTATAATCATCAATATAATTATCACTATTATCGTTGTTATTATAGTCGTTATTACCATCCTCATTGTTTTTATTATCGTTGACATTATCGTCGTTATTATCGTCGTTATTATCATCCTCATTGTTTTTATTATCGTCGCTAATATCGTAATTATTATCGTAGTTATTATTGTTGCTATTATCGTTGTTATTATCGTTGTTATAATCGTCAATATTATTATCACTATTATCGTCGTTATTATAGTCGTTATTATCGTCGCTATTATCGTCGTTATTATCGTCGTTATTATCGTCGTTATTATTGTCGTTTTTATCGTCGTTATTATCATTCTCATTGGTATAATCATCGCTATTATCGTCGTTATTATCGGGGTTATTATCGTCGATACTATCGTAGTTTTTATCGTCGTTATTATCCTCGTTATTATCATCGTTATTATCATCCTCATCGCTATTATCGTCGTTATTATCGTCGTTATTATCGTCGCTATTATCGTCTTTAATATCGTCGTTATAATCGTCGTTATTATCGTCGTTATTATCGTCGTTATTATCATCCTCATTTTTTTTTATTATCGTCGCTAATATCGTCATTATTATCATAGTTATTTTTGTTGATATTATCGTTGTTATTATCGTCGTTATTATCATCAATATTATTTTCACTATTATCGTCGTTATTATATTCGTTATTACCATCCTCATTGTTTTTATTATCGTCGTTATTATCGTCGTTATTATCGTCGTTATTATACTCGTTATTATCATCGTTATTATCATCCTCATCGTTATTATCCTCGTTATTATCATCGTTATTATCATCCTCATCGTTATTATCGTCATCAATATCGTCGTTATTATCGTCGTTATTATCATCGTTATTATCATCCTCATCGTTATTATCGTCGTTATTAACGTCATTATTATCGACGTTATTATCGTATTTATTATCATTCTCATCGGTATAATCATCGCTATATCGTCGTTATTATCGTCGGTATTATCATCATTATTATCGTCTCTATTATCGTCGTTATTATCGTCGTTATTATCGTCGCTATTATCGTCCTTAATATCGTCGTTATAATCGTCGTTATTATCGTCGCTATTATCATCGTTATTACCATCCTCATCGTTATTTTCGTCGTTATTATCGTGGCTATTATCGTCGTTATTATCGTCGTTATTATCGTCGCAATTATCGTCGTAATTATCATCGTTATTATCATCGTTATTATCATTCTCATCGTTATTATCGTCGTTATTATCGCAGTTATTATCGTCGTCATAATCCTCGTTATTATCATCGTTATAATCATCCTCATAGCTATTATCGTCGTTAATGTCGTCGTTATTTTCATCGCTATATCGTCGTTATTATCGTCATAATTATTGTCGCTATTATCGTCGTTATTATCGTCGTTATTATCGTCGTTATTATCGTCGTTATTATCGTCGTTAATATCGTCGTTATTATCATCGTTATTGACATCCTCATCGTTATTATCGTCGTTAATATCGTCGTTATTATCCTTGTTATTATCATCGTAATTATCATACTCATCGTTATTTTCGTCGTTATTATCGTCGCTATTATCGTCGCTATTATCGTCGTTATTATTGTCGCATTTATCGTCGTTATTATCATCGTTATTATCATCGTTATTATCATTCTCATCGTTATTATCGTCGTTATTATCGCAGTTATTATCGTCGTTATAATCCTCGTTATTATCATCGTTATAATCATCCTCATCGCTATTATCGTCGTTATTATCGTCGTTATTATCATCGCTATTATCGTCTTTATTATCGTCGTTATTATCGTCGTTATTATCGTCGCAATTATCGTCGCATTATCGTCGTTATAATCGTCGTTATTATCGTCGCTATTATCATCGTTATTATCATCCTCATCGTTATTATCCTCGTTATTATCGTCGCTATTATCGTCGTTATTATCGTCATTATTATCGTCGCTATTATCGTCGTTATTATCGTCGTTATAATCGTCGTTATTATCGTCGTTATTATCATCGTTATTATCATCCTCATCGTTATTATCGTCGTTATTAACGTCATTATTATTGACGTTATTATCGTCGTTTATTATCATCGTTAAAATCATCCTCATCGCTATTATCGTCGTTAATGTCGTCGCTATTATCATCGTTATTATCGTCGTTATTATCGTCGCTATTATCGTCGCTATTATCGTCGATTTTATCGTCGTTATTATCATCGCTTTATCGTCGTTATTATCATCGTTATTATCGTCGCTATTATCGTCGTTATTATCGTCGTTATTGTCGTCGTTTTTATCGTCTTTATTAACGTCTTTATTATCATTGTTATTATCATTGTTATTGACATCCTCACCGTCATTATAGTATTTAATATCGTCGTTATTATCCTCGTTATTATCATCGTTATTATCATCCTCATCGTTATTATCGTCGTTATTAACGTCATTAATATCGACGTTATTATCGTCGTTATTGTCATTCTCATCGGTATAATCATCGCTATATCGTCGTTATTATCGTCGGTATTATCATCATTATTATCATCTCTATTATCGTCGTTATTATCGTCGTTATTATCATTCTCATTGTTTTTATTATCGTCCCTAATATCGTCATTATTGTCGTAGTTATTTTTGTTGCTATTATCGTTGTTATTATCGTTGTTATTATCATCAATATTATTATCACTATTATCGTCGTTATTATAGTCGTTATTACCATCCTCATTGTTTATATTATTGTCGTTATTATCGTTGTTATTATTTTCGTTATTATCCTCGTTATTATCAACGTTATTATCATCCTCATCGTTATTTTCGTCGTTATTATCCTCGTTTTTATCGTCGTTATCATTCTCATCGGTATAATTATCGCTATATCATCGTTATTATCGTCGTTATTATCGTCGTTATTATCCTCGTTTATATCATCGTTATTATCAACCTCATCGTTATTATCGTCGTCAATATCGTCGCTATTATCGTTGTTATTCTCGTCGTTATTATCGTCGTTATTATCGTCGCTATTATCGTCGTTATTATCATTCTTATTGGTATAATCATCGCTATATCGTCGTTATTATCGTCGTTATTATCATCATTATTATCATCTCTATTATCTTTGTTAATATCGTCGTTATTATCATCCTCATTGTTTTTATTATCGTCGCTAATATCGTCATTATTATCGTAGTTGTTTTTGTTGCTATTATCGTCGTTATTATCGTCGTTATAGTCGTCGTTATTATCGTCGTTATTATCACTCTCATCGGTATAATCATCGCTATTATCGTCGTTATTATCGTCGTTATTATCGTCGTTATTGTCGTCGTTATTATCATCGTTATTAACATCTTTATTATCATCGTTATTATCATCGTTATTGACATCCTCATCGTTATTATCGTCGCTAGTATCGTCGTTATTATCGTCGTTATTATCGTCATTATTATCGTCGATTTTATAGTCGTTATTATCACTCTCATCGGTATAATTATCGCTATTATCGTCGTTATTATCGGCGTTATTATCGTCGATACTATCGTAGTTATTATCGTCGTTATTATCCTCGTTCTTATCATCGTTATAATCATCCTCATCGTTATTATCGTCGTTATTATCGTCGTTATTATCGTCATTATTTACTACGTTATTATCGTCGTTATAATCGTCGTTATTAACGTCTATATTATCATCGTTATTATCATCCTCATATTTTATCATCGTTATTATCATCGTTATTATCATCGTTATTATCATCCTCATCGTTATTATCGTCGTTATTAACGTCGTTATTAACGTCGTTTTTATCGTCGTTATTATCATTTTCATCGGTATAATCATCGCTATTATCATCGTTATTATCGTCGCTATTATCGTCGTTATAATCGTCGTTATTATCGTCGCTATTATAATCGTTATTATCATCCTCATCGTTATTACCGTCGTTATTATCGTCGTTATTATCGTCATTATTATCGTCGTTATTATCGTCGTTATTATCGTCGTTATTCTCGTCGTTATTATCGTCGTTATTTAAGTCGTCAATATCGTCGTTATTATCGTCGTCATTATCGTCGTTAATATCGCCGTTTTTATCGTCGTTATTATACTTGTTATTATCATCGTTATGGACATCCTCATCGTTATTATCGTCGTTAATATAGTCGTTATTATCCTCGTTATTAGCATTATTATTATCATCCTCATCGTTATTTTCGTCGTTATTATAGTCGCTATTATCGTCGTTATTATCGTCGTTATTAACGTCTTTACTATCATCGTTATTATCATAGTCATATTTATTATCATCGTTATTATCGTCACTATTATCGTCGTTATTATCGTCGTTATTGTCGTCGTTATTATCGTCGTTATTATCGTCGTTATTTTCATCGTTATTATCATCGTTATTATCATCCTCATCGTTATTATCGTAGTTATTATCGTCGTTATAAGCCTCGTTATTATCATCGTTATAATCATCCTCATCGCTATTATCGTCGTTATAATCGTCGTTATTATCTTCGCTATTATCGTCGTTATTATCGTTGTTATTAACGTCTTTATTATCATCGTTATTATCATCCTCATATTTATTATCATAGTTATTATCGTCACTATTATCGTCGTTATTATCGTCGATATTGTTGTCGTTATTTTCGTCGTTATTACCGTCGTTATTATCCTTGTTATTATCATCGTTATGGACATCCTAATCGTTATTATCGTCGTTAATATCGGCGTTATTATCCTCGTTATTATCATCGTTATTATCATCCTCATCGTTATTATCGTCGTTATTATCCTCGTTATTATCATCGTTATAATCATCCTCATCGCTCTTATCGTCGTTATTATCGTCGTTATTAACGTCACTATTATCGACGTTATTATCGTCGTTATTAACGTCTTTATTATGATCGTTATTATCATCCTCATATTTATTATTATCGTTCTTATCGTCACTATTATCGCCCTTATTATCGTCGTACTTGTCGTCGTTTTTATCGTCGTTATTATCATCGTTATTATCATCCTTATCGTTATTATCGTCGTTATTATCGTAGTTATTATCGTCGTTTTAATCCTCGTTATTATCATCGTTATAATCATCCTCATCGCTATTATCGTCGTTAATGTCGTCGTTATTATCATCGCTATATCGTCGTTATTATCGTCGATATTATCGTCGTTATTATCGTCGTTATTATCGTCTTTTTTATCGTCGTTATCATTCTCATCGGTATAATCATCGCTATATCGTCGTTATTATCGTCGTTATTATCATCATTATTATCATCTCTATTATCGTCGTAATTATAGTCGTTATTACCATCCTCATTGTTCATATTATCGTCGTAATTATCGTCGTTATTATCGTCGTTATTATCGTCGTTATTATTGTCGTTTTATATCCTCGTTATTATCATCGTTATTATCATCCTCATCGTTATAATCGTGTTTAATATTGTCGTTATTATCGTCGATATTATCGTCGTTATTATCATCGTTATTATCGTCGCCATTATCGTCGTTATTATCGTCGTTATTATCGTCGTTATTATCGTCGTTTTTATCGTCGTTATTATCATTCTCATCGGTATAATCATCTCTATTATCGTCGTTATTATCGTCGTTATTAACAACCTCATTGTTTTTACTATCGTCGCTAATATCGTCATTATTGTCGTAGTTATTTTTGTTGCTATTACCGTTGTTATTATCGTCGTTAGTATCATCAATATTATTATCACTATTATCGTCCTTATTATAGTCGTTATTACCATCATCATTGTTTTTATTATCGTCGTTATTATCGTCTTTATTATCGTCGTTATTATCCTCGTTATTATTATCGTTATTATTATCCTCATCGTTATTATCGTCTTTAATATCGTCGTTATTATCGTAGTTATTATCGTCGTTATTATCATCGTCATTATCGTCGATATTATCGTCGTTATTATCGTCGTTATTATCGTCGCTATTATCGTCGTTATTATCGTAGTTATTATCGTCGTTATAATCCTCGTTATTATCATCGTTATAATCATCCTCATCTCTATTATCGTCGTTAATGTCGACGTTATTATCACCGCTATTTCGTCGTTATTATCGTCGTTATTATCGTCGCTATTATCGTCGTTATTATCGTCGTTTTTATCGTCGCTATTATCGTCGCTATTATCGTCGTTATTACCGTTGTTATTATCGTCATTATAATCCTCTTTATTATCATCGTTATAATCATCCTCATCGCTATTATCGTCGTTAATGACGTCGTTATTATCATCACTATATCGTCGTTATTATCGTCGTTATTATCGTCGCTATTATCGTCGCTATTATCGTCGTTATTATCGTCGCTATTATCGTCGCTAATATCGTCATAGTAATCGTAGTTATTTTTGTTGCTATTATTGTTGTTATTATCGTCGCTATTATCATCAATATTATTATCACTCTTATCGTCGTTATTATATTCGTGATTACCATCCTCATTGTTTTTATTATCGTCGTTATTATCGTCGCTATTATCGTCGTTATTATCGTCGTTATTAACGTCGTCAATATCGTCGTTATTATCGTCGTTAATGTCGTCGTTATTATCATTGCTATATCGTCGTTATTATCGTCGCTATAGTCGTCGTTATAATCGTCGTTATTATCGTCGCTATTATCATCGTTATTATCATCCTCATCGTTATTATACTTGTTATTATCGTCGTTATTATCATCAATATTATTATCACTATTATCGTCGTTATTATCGTCTTTATTATCCTCGTTAATATCATCGTTATTATCATCCTCATCGTTATTATCGTCGTCAATATCGTCGTTATTATCGTCGTTATTATCTTCGTTATTATCATCGTTATTATCGTCGCAATTATCGTCGTTATTATTGTCGTTATTATCGTCGTCATTATCGTCGTCATTATCGTCGTTTTTATCGTCGTTAATATCATTCTCATCGATATAATCATCTCTATTATCGTCGTTATTATAGTCGTTATTATCATCGTCATTGTTTTTATTATCGTCGCTAATATCGTCATTATTGTCGTAGTTGTTTTTGTTGCTATTATCGTTGTTATTATCGTCCTTAGTATCATCAATATTATTATCACTATTATCGTCGTTATTGTAGTCGTTATTACTGTCCTCATGTTTTGTATTTTCGTCGTTATTATCATCGCTATATCGTCGTTATTATCATCGCTATATCGTCGTTATTATCGTCGTTATTATCGTCATTATTATCGTCGTTATTATCCTCGTTATTATCATCGTTATAATCATCCTCATCACTAATATCGTCGTTATTATCGTCGTTATTATCGTCGCTATTATCGTCGTTAATATCGTCGTTATAGTCGTCGTTATTATCGTCGTTATTATCGTCGTTATTATCATCCTCATTGTTTTTATTATCGTCGCTAATATCGTCATTATTATCATAGTTATTTTTGTTGATATTATCGTTGTTATTATCGTCGTTATTATCATCAATATTATTTTCACTATTATCGTCGTTATTATAGTCGTTATTACCATCCTCATTGTTTTTATTATCGTCGTTATTATCGTCGTTATTATCGTCGTTATTATCTTCGTTATTATCATCGTTATTATCCTCGTTATTATCATCGTTATTATCATCCTCATCGTTATTATCGTCGTCAATATCGTCGTTATTATTGTCGTTATTATCGTCGTTATTATCATCGTTATTATCGTCGCTATAATCGTCGTTATTAACGTCGTTATTATCGTCGTTATTGTCGTCGTTTTTATCGTCATTATTATCATCTCTATTATCGTTGTTAATATCGTCGTTATTATCATCCTCATTGTTTTTATTATCGTCGCTAATATCGTCATTATTATCGTAGGTGTTTTTGTTGTTATTATCGTCGTTATTATCTTCAATATTATTATCACTATTATCGTCGTTATTATAGTCGCTATTACCATCCTCATTGTTTTTATTATCGTTGATATTATCGTCGTTATTATCGTCGTTATTATCGTCGTTATTATCGTCGTTTTTATCGTCATTATTATCATTCTCATCGGTATAACCATCGCTATTATCGTCATTATTATCGGCGATATTATCGTCGATACAATCGTAGTTTTTATTGTCGTTATTATCCTCGTTATTATCATCGTAATTATCATACTCATCGTTATTTTCGTCGTTATTATCGTCGCTATTATCGTCGTTAATATCGTCGTTATAATCGTCGTTATTGTCATCGCTATTATCATCGTTATTATCATCCTTATCGTTATTATCGTCGTTATTATCGTCGTTTTTAACGTCATTATTATCGACGTTATTATCGTCGTTATTATCATCGTTACATTCATCCTCATCGCTATTATCATCGTTAATGTCATCGTTATTATCATCGCTATATCGTCGTTATTATCCTCGTTATTATCATCATAATTATCATCTCTATTATCGTTGTTATTATCGTCGTTATTATCATCCTCATTGTTTTTATTATCGTCGCTAATATCGTCATTATTATCGTAGTTGTTTTTGTTGTTATTATCGTTGTTATTATCGTCGTTATAATCATCAATATTATTATCACTATTATCGTTGTTATTATAGTCGTTATTACCATCCTCATTGTTTTTATTATCGTTGACATTATCGTCGTTATTATCGTCGTTATTATCATTCTCATTGTTTTTATTATCGTCGCTAATATCGTCATTATTATCGTAGTTATTTTTGTTGCTATTATCGTTGTTATTATCGTCGTTATTATCATCATTATTATCATCTCTATTATCGTTGTTAATATCGTCGTTATTATTATCCTCATTGATTTTATTATCGTCGCTAATATCGTCATTATTATCGTAGTTGTTTTTATTGTTATTATCGTCGATATTATCATCAATATTATTATCACTATTATCGTCGTTATTATAGTCGTTATTACCATCCTCATTGTTTTTATTATCATTGATATTATCGTTGTTATTATCGTCGTTATTATCGTTGTTATTATCGTCGTTTTTATCGTCATTATTATCATTCTCATCGGTATAATCATCGCTATTATCGTCATTATTATCGTCGATACAATCGTAGTTTTTATTGTCGTTATTATCCTCGTTATTATCATCGTAATTATCATCCTCATCGTTATTTTCGTCGTTATTATCGTCGTCATTATCGTCGCTATTATCCTCGTTATTTTCATCGTTATAATTATCCTCATCGCTATTATCGTCGTTATTATCGTCGTTATTATCCTCGTTATTATCTTCGTTATTGACATCTTCATCGTTATTATCGTCGTTAATATCGTCGGTATTATCCTCGTTATTATCACAGATATTATCATCCTCATCGCTATTTTCGTCGTTATTATCGTCGCTATTATCGTCGTTATAAACGTCATTATTATCAACGTTATTATCGTCGTTATTGAGTCGAGATTATCGTCGTTATTATCTTCGTTATTATACTCGTTATTATCATAGTAATAGACATCCTCATTGTTATTATCGTCGTTAATATCGTCGTTATTATCCTCGTTATTATCACAGTTATTATCATCCTCATCGTTATTTTCTTCATTATTATCGTCGCTATTATCGTCGTTATTATCGTCGTTTTTATCGTCGTTAATATCGTCGTTAGTATCCGCGTTATTATCATCCTAATTTTCATCCTCATCGTTATTTTCCACGTTATTATCGTCGCTATTATAGTCGTTATTATCGTCGTTATTATCGTCGATATTATCGTCGTTAATATCGTTGCTTTAATCGTCGTTATTATCGTCGGTATTATCATCGTTATTATCATCCTCATCGTTATTATCGTCGTTATTAACATCATAATTATTGACGTTATTATCGTCGTTATTATCATCGTTAAAATCATCCTCATCGCTATTATCGTCGTTAATGTCGTCGTTATTATCATCGTTATTATCGTCGCTATTATCGTCGTTATTATCGTCGTTATTATCGTCGTTATTGTCGTCGTTTTTATCGTCGTTATTATCATTCTTATTGGTATAATCATCGTTATATCGTCGTTATTATCGTCGTTATTATCATCATTATTATCATCTCTATTATCGTTGTTAATATCGTCGTTATTATCATCCTCATTGTTTTTATTATCGTCGCTAATATCGTCATTATTATCGTAGTTGTTTTTGTTGCTATTATCGTTGTTATTATCGTCGTTATAATCATCAATATTATTATCACTATTATCGTTGTTATTATAGTCGTTATTACCATCCTCATTGTTTTTATTATCGTTGACATTATCGTCGTTATTATCGTCGTTATTATCATCCTCATTGTTTTTATTATCGTCGCTAATATCGTAATTATTATCGTAGTTATTATTGTTGCTATTATCGTTGTTATTATCGTTGTTATAATCGTCAATATTATTATCACTATTATCGTCGTTATTATAGTCGTTATTATCGTCGCTATTATCGTCGTTATTATCGTCGTTATTATCGTCGTTATTATTGTCGTTTTTATCGTTGTTATTATCATTCTCATTGGTATAATCATCGCTATTATCGTCGTTATTATCGGGGTTATTATCGTCGATACTATCGTAGTTTTTATCGTCGTTATTATCCTCGTTATTATCATCGTTATTATCATCCTCATCGCTATTATCGTCGTTATTATCGTCGTTATTATCGTCGCTATTATCGTCGTTAATATCGTCGTTATTATCGTCGTTATTATCGTCGTTATTATCGTCGTTATTATCATCCTCATTTTTTTTTATTATCGTCGCTAATATCGTCATTATTATCATAGTTATTTTTGTTGATATTATCGTTGTTATTATCGTCGTTATTATCATCAATATTATTTTCACTATTATCGTCGTTATTATATTCGTTATTACCATCCTCATTGTTTTTATTATCGTCGTTATTATCGTCGTTATTATCGTCGTTATTATACTCGTTATTATCATCGTTATTATCATCCTCATCGTTATTATCCTCGTTATTATCATCGTTATTATCATCCTCATCGTTATTATCGTCATCAATATCGTCGTTATTATCGTCGTTATTATCATCGTTATTATCATCCTCATCGTTATTATCGTCGTTATTAACGTCATTATTATCGACGTTATTATCGTATTTATTATCATTCTCATCGGTATAATCATCGCTATATCGTCGTTATTATCGTCGGTATTATCATCATTATTATCGTCTCTATTATCGTCGTTATTATCGTCGTTATTATCGTCGCTATTATCGTCCTTAATATCGTCGTTATAATCGTCGTTATTATCGTCGTTATTATCATCGTTATTACCATCCTCATCGTTATTTTCGTCGTTATTATCGTGGCTATTATCGTCGTTATTATCGTCGTTATTATCGTCGCAATTATCGTCGTAATTATCATCGTTATTATCATCGTTATTATCATTCTCATCGTTATTATCGTCGTTATTATCGCAGTTATTATCGTCGTCATAATCCTCGTTATTATCATCGTTATAATCATCCTCATAGCTATTATCGTCGTTAATGTCGTCGTTATTTTCATCGCTATATCGTCGTTATTATCGTCATAATTATTGTCGCTATTATCGTCGTTATTATCGTCGTTATTATCGTCGTTATTATCGTCGTTATTATCGTCGTTATTATCGTCGTTATTATCATCGTTATTGACATCCTCATCGTTATTATCGTCGTTAATATCGTCGTTATTATCCTTGTTATTATCATCGTAATTATCATACTCATCGTTATTTTCGTCGTTATTATCGTCGCTATTATCGTCGCTATTATCGTCGTTATTATTGTCGCATTTATCGTCGTTATTATCATCGTTATTATCATCGTTATTATCATTCTCATCGTTATTATCGTCGTTATTATCGTAGTTATTATCGTCGTTATAATCCTCGTTATTATCATCGTTATAATCATCCTCATCGCTATTATCGTCGTTATTATCGTCGTTATTATCATCGCTATTATCGTCTTTATTATCGTCATTATTATCGTCGTTATTATCGTCGCAATTATCGTCGCATTATCGTCGTTATTATCGTCGTTATTATCGTCGCTATTATCATCGTTATTATCATCCTCATCGTTATTATCCTCGTTATTATCGTCGCTATTATCGTCGTTATTATCGTCATTATTATCGTCGCTATTATCGTCGTTATTATCGTCGTTATTATCGTCGTTATTATCGTCGTTATTATCATCGTTATTATCATCCTCATCGTTATTATCGTCGTTATTAACGTCATTATTATTGACGTTATTATCGTCGTTTATTATCATCGTTAAAATCATCCTCATCGCTATTATCGTCGTTAATGTCGTCGCTATTATCATCGTTATTATCGTCGTTATTATCGTCGCTATTATCGTCGCTATTATCGTCGATTTTATCGTCGTTATTATCATCGCTTTATCGTCGTTATTATCATCGTTATTATCGTCGCTATTATCGTCGTTATTATCGTCGTTATTGTCGTCGTTTTTATCGTCTTTATTAACGTCTTTATTATCATTGTTATTATCATTGTTATTGACATCCTCACCGTCATTATAGTATTTAATATCGTCGTTATTATCCTCGTTATTATCATCGTTATTATCATCCTCATCGTTATTATCGTCGTTATTAACGTCATTAATATCGACGTTATTATCGTCGTTATTGTCATTCTCATCGGTATAATCATCGCTATATCGTCGTTATTATCGTCGGTATTATCATCATTATTATCATCTCTATTATCGTCGTTATTATCGTCGTTATTATCATTCTCATTGTTTTTATTATCGTCCCTAATATCGTCATTATTGTCGTAGTTATTTTTGTTGCTATTATCGTTGTTATTATCGTTGTTATTATCATCAATATTATTATCACTATTATCGTCGTTATTATAGTCGTTATTACCATCCTCATTGTTTATATTATTGTCGTTATTATCGTTGTTATTATTTTCGTTATTATCCTCGTTATTATCAACGTTATTATCATCCTCATCGTTATTATCGTCGTTATTATCGTCGTTATTATCCTCGATTTTATCGTCGTTATCATTCTCATCGGTATAATTATCGCTATATCATCGTTATTATCGTCGTTATTATCGTCGTTATTATCCTCGTTTATATCATCGTTATTATCAACCTCATCGTTATTATCGTCGTCAATATCGTCGCTATCATCGTTGTTATTCTCGTCGTTATTATCGTCGTTATTATCGTCGCTATTATCGTCGTTATTATCATTCTTATTGGTATAATCATCGCTATATCGTCGTTATTATCGTCGTTATTATCATCATTATTATCATCTCTATTATCTTTGTTAATATCGTCGTTATTATCATCCTCATTGTTTTTATTATCGTCGCTAATATCGTCATTATTATCGTAGTTGTTTTTGTTGCTATTATCGTTGTTATTATCGTCGTTATAATCATCAATATTATTATCACTATTATCGTTGTTATTATAGTCGTTATTACCATCCTCATTGTTTTTATTATCGTTGACATTATCGTCGTTATTATCGTCGTTATTATCATCCTCATTGTTTTTATTATCGTCGCTAATATCGTCATTATTATCGTAGTTATTTTTGTTGCTATTATCGTTGTTATTATCGTCGTTATTATCATCATTATTATCATCTCTATTATCGTTGTTAATATCGTCGTTATTATTATCCTCATTGATTTTATTATCGTCGCTAATATCGTCATTATTATCGTAGTTGTTTTTATTGTTATTATCGTCGATATTATCATCAATATTATTATCACTATTATCGTCGTTATTATAGTCGTTATTACCATCCTCATTGTTTTTATTATCATTGATATTATCGTTGTTATTATCGTCGTTATTATCGTTGTTATTATCGTCGTTTTTATCGTCATTATTATCATTCTCATCGGTATAATCATCGCTATTATCGTCATTATTATCGTCGATACAATCGTAGTTTTTATTGTCGTTATTATCCTCGTTATTATCATCGTAATTATCATCCTCATCGTTATTTTCGTCGTTATTATCGTCGCTATTATCGTCGCTATTATCGTCGATTTTATCGTCGTTATTATCATCGCTATATCGTCGTTATTATCATCGTTAATATCGTCGCTATTATCGTCGTTATTATCGTCGTTATTTTCGATGTTATTATCGTCGTTTTTGTCGTCGTTATTATCATTCTCATCGGTATAATCATCGCTATTATCGTCGATATTATCGGCGTTATTATCGTTGATACTATCGTAGTTATTTTCGTCGTTATTGTCATCTTTATAATCATCCTCATCGCTATTATCGTCGTAATGTCGTCGTTTTTATCATCGCTATTATCGTTGTTATTATCGTCATTATTATCGTCGTTATTATCATCGCTATTGTCGTCGTTATTATCGTCGTTATAATCGTCGTTATTATCGTTGTTCTAATCATCCTCATCGCTATTATCGTCGTTAATGTCGTCGTTATTTTCATCGCTATATCGTCGTTATTATCGTCGTTATTATCGTCGGTATTATCGTCGTTATTATCGTCGTTATAACTTTCGTTATTATCGTCATTATTATCGTCGATTTTGTCGTCGTTATTATCACTCTCATCGGTATAATCATCGCTATTATCGTCGTTATTATCGGCGTTATTATCGTCGATAATATCGTAGTTATTATCGTCGTTATTATCCTCGTTATTATCATCGTTATAATCATCCTCATCGCTATTATCCTCGTTATTATCGTCATTATTATCGACGTTATTATCATCATCATATTTTATCATCGTTATTATCATCGTTATTATCGTCGTTATTATCGTCGTTAATATCGTCGCTATTATCGTCGTTATTATCGTTGTTATTATCGTCGTTATAATCCTCGTTATTATCATCGTTATTATCATCCTCATCGCTATTATCGTCGTTATTATCATCGCAATATCGTCGTTATTATCGTCATTATTATAGTCGCTATTATCGTCTTCATTATCGTCGTTATTATCGTCGCTATTATCGTCCCTATTATCGTCCTTATAATCGTCGTTATTATCGTCGCTATTATCATCGTTATTAACATCCTCATCGTTATTACCGTCGTTATTATCGTCACCATTATCGTCATTATTATCGTCGTTATTATCGTCGTTATTATCGTCGCTATTATCGTCGTTATTATCGTCGTTATTAAAGTCGTCAATATTGTCGTTATTATCATCGTCATTATCGTCGTTATTATCGTCGTTATTATCGTCGTTATTATCTTTGTTATTATCATCGTTATGGACATCCTAATCGTTATTATCGTCGTTAATATCGTCTTTATTATCCTCGTTATTATCATCGTTATTATCATCCTCATCGTTATTTTCGTCGTTATTTTCGTCGCTATTATCGTCGTTTTTATCGTCGTTATTATCATTCTCATCGGTATAATCATCGCTATTATCGTCGTTATTATCGGCGTTATTATCGTCGATACTATTGTAGTTATTATCGTTGATATTATCCTCGTTATTATCATCGTTATTATCATCCTCATAGCTATTATCGTCATTAATGTCGTCGTTATTACCGTCGTTATTATCGTCGTTATTATCGTCGCTATTATCGTCGTTATTATCGTCGTTATTATCGTCGTTATTATCGTCGCTATTATCATCGTTACTATCATCCTCATCGTTATTATCGTTGTTATTATCGTCGTTAATATCGTCGTTTTTATCGTCGTTTTTATCGTCGTTATTATCGTCGTTATTATCGTCGCTATTATCGTC
Source organism: Dolichovespula media (assembly GCA_911387685.1). Classification (NCBI taxonomy): domain Eukaryota; kingdom Metazoa; phylum Arthropoda; class Insecta; order Hymenoptera; family Vespidae; genus Dolichovespula; species Dolichovespula media. Next base: position 23,038,531 of record OU426851.1, read on the forward strand.
TTTATTATCCTCATTATCATCTTCGTTATAATCATCCTCATCGCTATTATCCTCGTTATTATCGTCATTATTATCGACGTTATTATCATCCTCATATTTTATCATCGTTATTATCATCGTTATTATCGTCGTTATTATCGTCGTTAATATCGTCGCTATTATCGTCGTTATTATCGTTGTTATTATCGTCGTTATAATCCTCGTTATTATCATCGTTATTATCATCCTCATCGCTATTATCGTCGTTATTATCATCGCAATATCGTCGTTATTATCGTCATTATTATAGTCGCTATTATCGTCTTCATTATCGTCGTTATTATCGTCGCTATTATCGTCCCTATTATCGTCGTTATAATCGTCGTTATTATTGTCGCTATTATCTTCGTTATTATCGTCGTTATTATCCTCGTTATTATCATCGTTTTTGACATTCTCATCGTTATTATCGTTGTTAATATCGTCGTTATTATCCTCGTTATTATCATCGTTATTATTATCCTCATCGTTATTTTCGTCGTTATTATCGTCGTTATTATCGTCGTTTTTATCGTCGTAATTATCATTTTCATCGGTATGTTCATCGCTATTATCGTCATTATTATCGTAGTTATTATCGTCGTTATTGTCCTCGATATTATCATCGTTATAATCATCCTCATCGCTATTATCTTCGTTATTATCGTCGATATTATCGTCGTTATTATCGTCGTTTTTATCGTCGCTATTATCGTCGCTATTATTGTCGTTATTATCGTCGTTATTATCATCGTATTTATCGTCGTAATTATCATTCTCATCGGTATATTCATCGCTATTATCGTCATTATTATAGGCGTTATTATCGTCGATATTAACGTAGTTATTATCGTCGTTATTATCCTCGTTATTATCATCGTTATAATCATCCTCATCGCTATTATCTTCGTTATTATCGTCGATATTATCGTCGTTATTATCGTCGTTTTTATCGTCGCTATTATCGTCGCTATTATTGTCGTTATTATCGTCGTTATTATCGTCGTTTTTATCGTCGTGATTATCATTGTCATCGGTATAATCATCACTATTGTCGCCGTTATTATCGGCGTTATTATCGTCGATACTATCGTAGTTATTATCGTCGTTATTATCCTCCTTATTATCATCGTTATAATCATCCTCATCGCTATTATCGTCGTTATTATCATCGTTATTATTGTCGTTATTATCGTCGTTTTTATCGTCGTTATTATCGGCGTTATTATCGTCGAAACAAACGTAGTTATTATCGTCGTTATTTTCATCGTTATTATCATCGTTATTATCACCCTCATCGTTATTATCGTCGTTATTATCGTCATTATAATCCTCGTTATTATCATCGTTATAACCATCCTCTTCGTTATTATCGTCGTTATTGTCGTCGTTATTATCGTCGCTATTATCGTCATTATTATCGTCGTTATTATCGTCGCTATTATCGTCGCTATTATCGTCGTTATAATCGTCGTTTTATCGTCGCTATTATCATCGTTATTATCATCCTCATTGTTATTACCGTCGTTATTATCGTCGTTATTAAAGGCATTTTTATCGACGTTATTATCGTCGTTATTATCGTCGCTATTATCGTCGTTATTATCGTCTTTATTAAACTCGTCAATATCGTCGTTATTATAGCCATCATTATCGTCGTTATTATCGTCGTTATTATCGTCGTTATTATCCTTGTTAATATCATCGTCATGGACATCCTCATCATTATTATCGTCGTTAATATAGTCGTTATTATCCTCGTTATTATCATCGTTAATATCATCCTCATCGTTATTTTCGTCGTTATTTTCGTCGTATTATCGTCGTTTTTATCGTAGTTATTATCGTCGTTATTATCATCGCTATTGTCGTCGTTATTATCGTCGTTATAATCGTCGTTATTATCGTTGTTCTAATCATCCTCATCGCTATTATCGTCGTTAATGTCGTCGTTATTTTCATCGCTATATCGTCGTTATTATCGTCGTTATTATCGTCGGTATTATCGTCGTTATTATCGTCGTTATAACTTTCGTTATTATCGTCATTATTATCGTCGATTTTGTCGTCGTTATTATCACTCTCATCGGTATAATCATCGCTATTATCGTCGTTATTATCGGCGTTATTATTGTCGATACTATCGTAGTTATTATCGTCGTTATAATCCTCGTTATTATCATCGTTATAATCATCCTCATAGATATTATCGTCGTTAATGTCGTCGTTATTATCGTCGATATATCGTCGTTATTATCGCCATAATTATCGTCGCTATTATCGTCGTTATTGTCGTCGTTATTATCGTCGCTATTATCGTCGTTATTATCGTCGTTATTATCGTTACTATTATCATCGTTATTATCATCCTTATCGTTATTATCGTTGTTATTATCGTCGTTATTAAAGTCGTCAATATCGTCGTTATTATCTTCGACATTATCGTCGTTATTATCGTCGTTATTACCGTCTTTATTATCGTCGTTATTATCGTCGTCATTATCGTCGCTATTATCCTCGTTATTTTCATCGTTATAATTATCCTCATCGCTATTATCGTCGTTATTATCGTCGTTATTATCCTCGTTATTATCTTCGTTATTGACATCTTCATCGTTATTATCGTCGTTAATATCGTCGGTATTATCCTCGTTATTATCACAGATATTATCATCCTCATCGCTATTTTCGTCGTTATTATCGTCGCTATTATCGTCGTTATAAACGTCATTATTATCAACGTTATTATCGTCGTTATTGAGTCGAGATTATCGTCGTTATTATCTTCGTTATTATACTCGTTATTATCATAGTAATAGACATCCTCATTGTTATTATCGTCGTTAATATCGTCGTTATTATCCTCGTTATTATCACAGTTATTATCATCCTCATCGTTATTTTCTTCATTATTATCGTCGCTATTATCGTCGTTATTATCGTCGTTTTTATCGTCGTTAATATCGTCGTTAGTATCCGCGTTATTATCATCCTAATTTTCATCCTCATCGTTATTTTCCACGTTATTATCGTCGCTATTATAGTCGTTATTATCGTCGTTATTATCGTCGATATTATCGTCGTTAATATCGTTGCTTTAATCGTCGTTATTATCGTCGGTATTATAATCGTTATTATCATCCTCATCGTTATTATCGTCGTTATTAACATCATAATTATTGACGTTATTATCGTCGTTATTATCATCGTTAAAATCATCCTCATCGCTATTATCGTCGTTAATGTCGTCGTTATTATCATAGTTATTATCGTCGCTATTATCGTCGTTATTATCGTCGTTATTATCGTCGTTATTGTCGTCGTTTTTATCGTCGTTATTATCATTCTTATTGGTATAATCATCGCTATATCGTCGTTATTATCGTCGTTATTATCATCATTATTATCATCTCTATTATCGTTGTTAATATCGTCGTTATTATCATCCTCATTGTTTTTATTATCGTCGCTAATATCGTAATTATTATCGTAGTTGTTTTTGTTGCTATTATCGTTGTTATTATCGTTGTTATAATCGTCAATATTATTATCACTATTATCGTCGTTATTATAGTCGTTATTATCGTCGCTATTATCGTCGTTATTATCGTCGTTATTATCGTCGTTATTATTGTCGTTTTTATCGTCGTTATTATCATTCTCATTGGTATAATCATCGCTATTATCGTCGTTATTATCGGGGTTATTATCGTCGATACTATCGTAGTTTTTATCGTCGTTATTATCCTCGTTATTATCATCGTTATTATCATCCTCATCGCTATTATCGTCGTTATTATCGTCGTTATTATCGTCGCTATTATCGTCGTTAATATCGTCGTTATAATCGTCGTTATTATCGTCGTTATTATCGTCGTTATTATCATCCTCATTTTTTTTTATTATCGTCGCTAATATCGTCATTATTATCATAGTTATTTTTGTTGATATTATCGTTGTTATTATCGTCGTTATTATCATCAATATTATTTTCACTATTATCGTCGTTATTATATTCGTTATTACCATCCTCATTGTTTTTATTATCGTCGTTATTATCGTCGTTATTATCGTCGTTATTATACTCGTTATTATCATCGTTATTATCATCCTCATCGTTATTATCCTCGTTATTATCATCGTTATTATCATCCTCATCGTTATTATCGTCATCAATATCGTCGTTATTATCGTCGTTATTATCATCGTTATTATCATCCTCATCGTTATTATCGTCGTTATTAACGTCATTATTATCGACGTTATTATCGTATTTATTATCATTCTCATCGGTATAATCATCGCTATATCGTCGTTATTATCGTCGGTATTATCATCATTATTATCGTCTCTATTATCGTCGTTATTATCGTCGTTATTATCGTCGCTATTATCGTCCTTAATATCGTCGTTATAATCGTCGTTATTATCGTCGCTATTATCATCGTTATTACCATCCTCATCGTTATTTTCGTCGTTATTATCGTGGCTATTATCGTCGTTATTATCGTCGTTATTATCGTCGCAATTATCGTCGTAATTATCATCGTTATTATCATCGTTATTATCATTCTCATCGTTATTATCGTCGTTATTATCGCAGTTATTATCGTCGTCATAATCCTCGTTATTATCATCGTTATAATCATCCTCATAGCTATTATCGTCGTTAATGTCGTCGTTATTTTCATCGCTATATCGTCGTTATTATCGTCATAATTATTGTCGCTATTATCGTCGTTATTATCGTCGTTATTATCGTCGTTATTATCGTCGTTATTATCGTCGTTAATATCGTCGTTATTATCATCGTTATTGACATCCTCATCGTTATTATCGTCGTTAATATCGTCGTTATTATCCTTGTTATTATCATCGTAATTATCATACTCATCGTTATTTTCGTCGTTATTATCGTCGCTATTATCGTCGCTATTATCGTCGTTATTATTGTCGCATTTATCGTCGTTATTATCATCGTTATTATCATCGTTATTATCATTCTCATCGTTATTATCGTCGTTATTATCGCAGTTATTATCGTCGTTATAATCCTCGTTATTATCATCGTTATAATCATCCTCATCGCTATTATCGTCGTTATTATCGTCGTTATTATCATCGCTATTATCGTCTTTATTATCGTCATTATTATCGTCGTTATTATCGTCGCAATTATCGTCGCATTATCGTCGTTATAATCGTCGTTATTATCGTCGCTATTATCATCGTTATTATCATCCTCATCGTTATTATCCTCGTTATTATCGTCGCTATTATCGTCGTTATTATCGTCATTATTATCGTCGCTATTATCGTCGTTAATATCGTCGTTATAATCGTCGTTATTATCGTCGCTATTATCATCGTTATTATCATCCTCATCGTTATTATCGTCGTTATTAACGTCATTATTATTGACGTTATTATCGTCGTTTATTATCATCGTTAAAATCATCCTCATCGCTATTATCGTCGTTAATGTCGTCGCTATTATCATCGTTATTATCGTCGTTATTATCGTCGCTATTATCGTCGCTATTATCGTCGATTTTATCGTCGTTATTATCATCGCTTTATCGTCGTTATTATCATCGTTATTATCGTCGCTATTATCGTCGTTATTATCGTCGTTATTGTCGTCGTTTTTATCGTCTTTATTAACGTCTTTATTATCATTGTTATTATCATTGTTATTGACATCCTCACCGTCATTATAGTATTTAATATCGTCGTTATTATCCTCGTTATTATCATCGTTATTATCATCCTCATCGTTATTATCGTCGTTATTAACGTCATTAATATCGACGTTATTATCGTCGTTATTGTCATTCTCATCGGTATAATCATCGCTATATCGTCGTTATTATCGTCGGTATTATCATCATTATTATCATCTCTATTATCGTCGTTATTATCGTCGTTATTATCATTCTCATTGTTTTTATTATCGTCCCTAATATCGTCATTATTGTCGTAGTTATTTTTGTTGCTATTATCGTTGTTATTATCGTTGTTATTATCATCAATATTATTATCACTATTATCGTCGTTATTATAGTCGTTATTACCATCCTCATTGTTTATATTATTGTCGTTATTATCGTTGTTATTATTTTCGTTATTATCCTCGTTATTATCAACGTTATTATCATCCTCATCGTTATTTTCGTCGTTATTATCCTCGTTTTTATCGTCGTTATCATTCTCATCGGTATAATTATCGCTATATCATCGTTATTATCGTCGTTATTATCGTCGTTATTATCCTCGTTTATATCATCGTTATTATCAACCTCATCGTTATTATCGTCGTCAATATCGTCGCTATTATCGTTGTTATTCTCGTCGTTATTATCGTCGTTATTATCGTCGCTATTATCGTCGTTATTATCATTCTTATTGGTATAATCATCGCTATATCGTCGTTATTATCGTCGTTATTATCATCATTATTATCATCTCTATTATCTTTGTTAATATCGTCGTTATTATCATCCTCATTGTTTTTATTATCGTCGCTAATATCGTCATTATTATCGTAGTTGTTTTTGTTGCTATTATCGTCGTTATTATCGTCGTTATAGTCGTCGTTATTATCGTCGTTATTATCACTCTCATCGGTATAATCATCGCTATTATCGTCGTTATTATCGTCGTTATTATCGTCGTTATTGTCGTCGTTATTATCATCGTTATTAACATCTTTATTATCATCGTTATTATCATCGTTATTGACATCCTCATCGTTATTATCGTCGCTAGTATCGTCGTTATTATCGTCGTTATTATCGTCATTATTATCGTCGATTTTATAGTCGTTATTATCACTCTCATCGGTATAATTATCGCTATTATCGTCGTTATTATCGGCGTTATTATCGTCGATACTATCGTAGTTATTATCGTCGTTATTATCCTCGTTCTTATCATCGTTATAATCATCCTCATCGTTATTATCGTCGTTATTATCGTCGTTATTATCGTCATTATTTACTACGTTATTATCGTCGTTATAATCGTCGTTATTAACGTCTATATTATCATCGTTATTATCATCCTCATATTTTATCATCGTTATTATCATCGTTATTATCATCGTTATTATCATCCTCATCGTTATTATCGTCGTTATTAACGTCGTTATTAACGTCGTTTTTATCGTCGTTATTATCATTTTCATCGGTATAATCATCGCTATTATCATCGTTATTATCGTCGCTATTATCGTCGTTATAATCGTCGTTATTATCGTCGCTATTATAATCGTTATTATCATCCTCATCGTTATTACCGTCGTTATTATCGTCGTTATTATCGTCATTATTATCGTCGTTATTATCGTCGTTATTATCGTCGTTATTCTCGTCGTTATTATCGTCGTTATTTAAGTCGTCAATATCGTCGTTATTATCGTCGTCATTATCGTCGTTAATATCGCCGTTTTTATCGTCGTTATTATACTTGTTATTATCATCGTTATGGACATCCTCATCGTTATTATCGTCGTTAATATAGTCGTTATTATCCTCGTTATTAGCATTATTATTATCATCCTCATCGTTATTTTCGTCGTTATTATAGTCGCTATTATCGTCGTTATTATCGTCGTTATTAACGTCTTTACTATCATCGTTATTATCATAGTCATATTTATTATCATCGTTATTATCGTCACTATTATCGTCGTTATTATCGTCGTTATTGTCGTCGTTATTATCGTCGTTATTATCGTCGTTATTTTCATCGTTATTATCATCGTTATTATCATCCTCATCGTTATTATCGTAGTTATTATCGTCGTTATAAGCCTCGTTATTATCATCGTTATAATCATCCTCATCGCTATTATCGTCGTTATAATCGTCGTTATTATCTTCGCTATTATCGTCGTTATTATCGTTGTTATTAACGTCTTTATTATCATCGTTATTATCATCCTCATATTTATTATCATAGTTATTATCGTCACTATTATCGTCGTTATTATCGTCGATATTGTTGTCGTTATTTTCGTCGTTATTACCGTCGTTATTATCCTTGTTATTATCATCGTTATGGACATCCTAATCGTTATTATCGTCGTTAATATCGGCGTTATTATCCTCGTTATTATCATCGTTATTATCATCCTCATCGTTATTATCGTCGTTATTATCCTCGTTATTATCATCGTTATAATCATCCTCATCGCTCTTATCGTCGTTATTATCGTCGTTATTAACGTCACTATTATCGACGTTATTATCGTCGTTATTAACGTCTTTATTATGATCGTTATTATCATCCTCATATTTATTATTATCGTTCTTATCGTCACTATTATCGCCCTTATTATCGTCGTACTTGTCGTCGTTTTTATCGTCGTTATTATCATCGTTATTATCATCCTTATCGTTATTATCGTCGTTATTATCGTAGTTATTATCGTCGTTTTAATCCTCGTTATTATCATCGTTATAATCATCCTCATCGCTATTATCGTCGTTAATGTCGTCGTTATTATCATCGCTATATCGTCGTTATTATCGTCGTTATTATCGTCGTTATTATCGTCGTTATTATCGTCGTTTTTATCGTCGTTATCATTCTCATCGGTATAATCATCGCTATATCGTCGTTATTATCGTCGTTATTATCATCATTATTATCATCTCTATTATCGTCGTAATTATAGTCGTTATTACCATCCTCATTGTTCATATTATCGTCGTAATTATCGTCGTTATTATCGTCGTTATTATCGTCGTTATTATTGTCGTTTTATATCCTCGTTATTATCATCGTTATTATCATCCTCATCGTTATAATCGTGTTTAATATTGTCGTTATTATCGTCGATATTATCGTCGTTATTATCATCGTTATTATCGTCGCCATTATCGTCGTTATTATCGTCGTTATTATCGTCGTTATTATCGTCGTTTTTATCGTCGTTATTATCATTCTCATCGGTATAATCATCTCTATTATCGTCGTTATTATCGTCGTTATTAACAACCTCATTGTTTTTACTATCGTCGCTAATATCGTCATTATTGTCGTAGTTATTTTTGTTGCTATTACCGTTGTTATTATCGTCGTTAGTATCATCAATATTATTATCACTATTATCGTCCTTATTATAGTCGTTATTACCATCATCATTGTTTTTATTATCGTCGTTATTATCGTCTTTATTATCGTCGTTATTATCCTCGTTATTATTATCGTTATTATTATCCTCATCGTTATTATCGTCTTTAATATCGTCGTTATTATCGTAGTTATTATCGTCGTTATTATCATCGTCATTATCGTCGATATTATCGTCGTTATTATCGTCGTTATTATCGTCGCTATTATCGTCGTTATTATCGTAGTTATTATCGTCGTTATAATCCTCGTTATTATCATCGTTATAATCATCCTCATCTCTATTATCGTCGTTAATGTCGACGTTATTATCACCGCTATTTCGTCGTTATTATCGTCGTTATTATCGTCGCTATTATCGTCGTTATTATCGTCGTTTTTATCGTCGCTATTATCGTCGCTATTATCGTCGTTATTACCGTTGTTATTATCGTCATTATAATCCTCTTTATTATCATCGTTATAATCATCCTCATCGCTATTATCGTCGTTAATGACGTCGTTATTATCATCACTATATCGTCGTTATTATCGTCGTTATTATCGTCGCTATTATCGTCGCTATTATCGTCGTTATTATCGTCGCTATTATCGTCGCTAATATCGTCATAGTAATCGTAGTTATTTTTGTTGCTATTATTGTTGTTATTATCGTCGCTATTATCATCAATATTATTATCACTCTTATCGTCGTTATTATATTCGTGATTACCATCCTCATTGTTTTTATTATCGTCGTTATTATCGTCGCTATTATCGTCGTTATTATCGTCGTTATTAACGTCGTCAATATCGTCGTTATTATCGTCGTTAATGTCGTCGTTATTATCATTGCTATATCGTCGTTATTATCGTCGCTATAGTCGTCGTTATAATCGTCGTTATTATCGTCGCTATTATCATCGTTATTATCATCCTCATCGTTATTATACTTGTTATTATCGTCGTTATTATCATCAATATTATTATCACTATTATCGTCGTTATTATCGTCTTTATTATCCTCGTTAATATCATCGTTATTATCATCCTCATCGTTATTATCGTCGTCAATATCGTCGTTATTATCGTCGTTATTATCTTCGTTATTATCATCGTTATTATCGTCGCAATTATCGTCGTTATTATTGTCGTTATTATCGTCGTCATTATCGTCGTCATTATCGTCGTTTTTATCGTCGTTAATATCATTCTCATCGATATAATCATCTCTATTATCGTCGTTATTATAGTCGTTATTATCATCGTCATTGTTTTTATTATCGTCGCTAATATCGTCATTATTGTCGTAGTTGTTTTTGTTGCTATTATCGTTGTTATTATCGTCCTTAGTATCATCAATATTATTATCACTATTATCGTCGTTATTGTAGTCGTTATTACTGTCCTCATGTTTTGTATTTTCGTCGTTATTATCATCGCTATATCGTCGTTATTATCATCGCTATATCGTCGTTATTATCGTCGTTATTATCGTCATTATTATCGTCGTTATTATCCTCGTTATTATCATCGTTATAATCATCCTCATCACTAATATCGTCGTTATTATCGTCGTTATTATCGTCGCTATTATCGTCGTTAATATCGTCGTTATAGTCGTCGTTATTATCGTCGTTATTATCGTCGTTATTATCATCCTCATTGTTTTTATTATCGTCGCTAATATCGTCATTATTATCATAGTTATTTTTGTTGATATTATCGTTGTTATTATCGTCGTTATTATCATCAATATTATTTTCACTATTATCGTCGTTATTATAGTCGTTATTACCATCCTCATTGTTTTTATTATCGTCGTTATTATCGTCGTTATTATCGTCGTTATTATCTTCGTTATTATCATCGTTATTATCCTCGTTATTATCATCGTTATTATCATCCTCATCGTTATTATCGTCGTCAATATCGTCGTTATTATTGTCGTTATTATCGTCGTTATTATCATCGTTATTATCGTCGCTATAATCGTCGTTATTAACGTCGTTATTATCGTCGTTATTGTCGTCGTTTTTATCGTCATTATTATCATCTCTATTATCGTTGTTAATATCGTCGTTATTATCATCCTCATTGTTTTTATTATCGTCGCTAATATCGTCATTATTATCGTAGGTGTTTTTGTTGTTATTATCGTCGTTATTATCTTCAATATTATTATCACTATTATCGTCGTTATTATAGTCGCTATTACCATCCTCATTGTTTTTATTATCGTTGATATTATCGTCGTTATTATCGTCGTTATTATCGTCGTTATTATCGTCGTTTTTATCGTCATTATTATCATTCTCATCGGTATAACCATCGCTATTATCGTCATTATTATCGGCGATATTATCGTCGATACAATCGTAGTTTTTATTGTCGTTATTATCCTCGTTATTATCATCGTAATTATCATACTCATCGTTATTTTCGTCGTTATTATCGTCGCTATTATCGTCGTTAATATCGTCGTTATAATCGTCGTTATTGTCATCGCTATTATCATCGTTATTATCATCCTTATCGTTATTATCGTCGTTATTATCGTCGTTTTTAACGTCATTATTATCGACGTTATTATCGTCGTTATTATCATCGTTACATTCATCCTCATCGCTATTATCATCGTTAATGTCATCGTTATTATCATCGCTATATCGTCGTTATTATCCTCGTTATTATCATCATAATTATCATCTCTATTATCGTTGTTATTATCGTCGTTATTATCATCCTCATTGTTTTTATTATCGTCGCTAATATCGTCATTATTATCGTAGTTGTTTTTGTTGTTATTATCGTTGTTATTATCGTCGTTATAATCATCAATATTATTATCACTATTATCGTTGTTATTATAGTCGTTATTACCATCCTCATTGTTTTTATTATCGTTGACATTATCGTCGTTATTATCGTCGTTATTATCATTCTCATTGTTTTTATTATCGTCGCTAATATCGTCATTATTATCGTAGTTATTTTTGTTGCTATTATCGTTGTTATTATCGTCGTTATTATCATCATTATTATCATCTCTATTATCGTTGTTAATATCGTCGTTATTATTATCCTCATTGATTTTATTATCGTCGCTAATATCGTCATTATTATCGTAGTTGTTTTTATTGTTATTATCGTCGATATTATCATCAATATTATTATCACTATTATCGTCGTTATTATAGTCGTTATTACCATCCTCATTGTTTTTATTATCATTGATATTATCGTTGTTATTATCGTCGTTATTATCGTTGTTATTATCGTCGTTTTTATCGTCATTATTATCATTCTCATCGGTATAATCATAGCTATTATCGTCATTATTATCGTCGATACAATCGTAGTTTTTATTGTCGTTATTATCCTCGTTATTATCATCGTAATTATCATCCTCATCGTTATTTTCGTCGTTATTATCGTCGTCATTATCGTCGCTATTATCCTCGTTATTTTCATCGTTATAATTATCCTCATCGCTATTATCGTCGTTATTATCGTCGTTATTATCCTCGTTATTATCTTCGTTATTGACATCTTCATCGTTATTATCGTCGTTAATATCGTCGGTATTATCCTCGTTATTATCACAGATATTATCATCCTCATCGCTATTTTCGTCGTTATTATCGTCGCTATTATCGTCGTTATAAACGTCATTATTATCAACGTTATTATCGTCGTTATTGAGTCGAGATTATCGTCGTTATTATCTTCGTTATTATACTCGTTATTATCATAGTAATAGACATCCTCATTGTTATTATCGTCGTTAATATCGTCGTTATTATCCTCGTTATTATCACAGTTATTATCATCCTCATCGTTATTTTCTTCATTATTATCGTCGCTATTATCGTCGTTATTATCGTCGTTTTTATCGTCGTTAATATCGTCGTTAGTATCCGCGTTATTATCATCCTAATTTTCATCCTCATCGTTATTTTCCACGTTATTATCGTCGCTATTATAGTCGTTATTATCGTCGTTATTATCGTCGATATTATCGTCGTTAATATCGTTGCTTTAATCGTCGTTATTATCGTCGGTATTATAATCGTTATTATCATCCTCATCGTTATTATCGTCGTTATTAACATCATAATTATTGACGTTATTATCGTCGTTATTATCATCGTTAAAATCATCCTCATCGCTATTATCGTCGTTAATGTCGTCGTTATTATCATAGTTATTATCGTCGCTATTATCGTCGTTATTATCGTCGTTATTATCGTCGTTATTGTCGTCGTTTTTATCGTCGTTATTATCATTCTTATTGGTATAATCATCGCTATATCGTCGTTATTATCGTCGTTATTATCATCATTATTATCATCTCTATTATCGTCGTTAATATCGTCGTTATTATCATCCTCATTGTTTTTATTATCGTCGCTAATATCGTCATTATTATCGTAGTTGTTTTTGTTGCTATTATCGTTGTTATTATCGTCGTTATAATCATCAATATAATTATCACTATTATCGTTGTTATTATAGTCGTTATTACCATCCTCATTGTTTTTATTATCGTTGACATTATCGTCGTTATTATCGTCGTTATTATCATCCTCATTGTTTTTATTATCGTCGCTAATATCGTAATTATTATCGTAGTTATTATTGTTGCTATTATCGTTGTTATTATCGTTGTTATAATCGTCAATATTATTATCACTATTATCGTCGTTATTATAGTCGTTATTATCGTCGCTATTATCGTCGTTATTATCGTCGTTATTATCGTCGTTATTATTGTCGTTTTTATCGTCGTTATTATCATTCTCATTGGTATAATCATCGCTATTATCGTCGTTATTATCGGGGTTATTATCGTCGATACTATCGTAGTTTTTATCGTCGTTATTATCCTCGTTATTATCATCGTTATTATCATCCTCATCGCTATTATCGTCGTTATTATCGTCGTTATTATCGTCGCTATTATCGTCGTTATTATCGTCGTTATTATCGTCGTTATTATCGTCGTTATTATCGTCGTTATTATCATCCTCATTTTTTTTTATTATCGTCGCTAATATCGTCATTATTATCATAGTTATTTTTGTTGATATTATCGTTGTTATTATCGTCGTTATTATCATCAATATTATTTTCACTATTATCGTCGTTATTATATTCGTTATTACCATCCTCATTGTTTTTATTATCGTCGTTATTATCGTCGTTATTATCGTCGTTATTATACTCGTTATTATCATCGTTATTATCATCCTCATCGTTATTATCCTCGTTATTATCATCGTTATTATCATCCTCATCGTTATTATCGTCATCAATATCGTCGTTATTATCGTCGTTATTATCATCGTTATTATCATCCTCATCGTTATTATCGTCGTTATTAACGTCATTATTATCGACGTTATTATCGTATTTATTATCATTCTCATCGGTATAATCATCGCTATATCGTCGTTATTATCGTCGGTATTATCATCATTATTATCGTCTCTATTATCGTCGTTATTATCGTCGTTATTATCGTCGCTATTATCGTCCTTAATATCGTCGTTATAATCGTCGTTATTATCGTCGCTATTATCATCGTTATTACCATCCTCATCGTTATTATCGTCGTTATTATCGTGGCTATTATCGTCGTTATTATCGTCGTTATTATCGTCGCAATTATCGTCGTAATTATCATCGTTATTATCATCGTTATTATCATTCTCATCGTTATTATCGTCGTTATTATCGCAGTTATTATCGTCGTCATAATCCTCGTTATTATCATCGTTATAATCATCCTCATAGCTATTATCGTCGTTAATGTCGTCGTTATTTTCATCGCTATATCGTCGTTATTATCGTCGTTATTATTGTCGCTATTATCGTCGTTATTATCGTCGTTATTATCGTCGTTATTATCGTCGTTATTATCGTCGTTATTATCGTCGTTATTATCATCGTTATTGACATCCTCATCGTTATTATCGTCGTTAATATCGTCGTTATTATCCTTGTTATTATCATCGTAATTATCATACTCATCGTTATTTTCGTCGTTATTATCGTCGCTATTATCGTCGCTATTATCGTCGTTATTATTGTCGCATTTATCGTCGTTATTATCATCGTTATTATCATCGTTATTATCATTCTCATCGTTATTATCGTCGTTATTATCGTAGTTATTATCGTCGTTATAATCCTCGTTATTATCATCGTTATAATCATCCTCATCGCTATTATCGTCGTTATTATCGTCGTTATTATCATCGCTATTATCGTCTTTATTATCGTCGTTATTATCGTCGTTATTATCGTCGCAATTATCGTCGCATTATCGTCGTTATAATCGTCGTTATTATCGTCGCTATTATCATCGTTATTATCATCCTCATCGTTATTATCCTCGTTATTATCGTCGCTATTATCGTCGTTATTATCGTCATTATTATCGTCGCTATTATCGTCGTTATTATCGTCGTTATTATCGTCGTTATTATCGTCGTTATTATCATCGTTATTATCATCCTCATCGTTATTATCGTCGTTATTAACGTCATTATTATTGACGTTATTATCGTCGTTTATTATCATCGTTAAAATCATCCTCATCGCTATTATCGTCGTTAATGTCGTCGCTATTATCATCGTTATTATCGTCGTTATTATCGTCGCTATTATCGTCGCTATTATCGTCGATTTTATCGTCGTTATTATCATCGCTTTATCGTCGTTATTATCATCGTTATTATCGTCGCTATTATCGTCGTTATTATCGTCGTTATTGTCGTCGTTTTTATCGTCTTTATTAACGTCTTTATTATCATTGTTATTATCATTGTTATTGACATCCTCACCGTCATTATAGTATTTAATATCGTCGTTATTATCCTCGTTATTATCATCGTTATTATCATCCTCATCGTTATTATCGTCGTTATTAACGTCATTAATATCGACGTTATTATCGTCGTTATTGTCATTCTCATCGGTATAATCATCGCTATATCGTCGTTATTATCGTCGGTATTATCATCATTATTATCATCTCTATTATCGTCGTTATTATCGTCGTTATTATCATTCTCATTGTTTTTATTATCGTCCCTAATATCGTCATTATTGTCGTAGTTATTTTTGTTGCTATTATCGTTGTTATTATCGTTGTTATTATCATCAATATTATTATCACTATTATCGTCGTTATTATAGTCGTTATTACCATCCTCATTGTTTATATTATTGTCGTTATTATCGTTGTTATTATTTTCGTTATTATCCTCGTTATTATCAACGTTATTATCATCCTCATCGTTATTATCGTCGTTATTATCGTCGTTATTATCCTCGATTTTATCGTCGTTATCATTCTCATCGGTATAATTATCGCTATATCATCGTTATTATCGTCGTTATTATCGTCGTTATTATCCTCGTTTATATCATCGTTATTATCAACCTCATCGTTATTATCGTCGTCAATATCGTCGCTATCATCGTTGTTATTCTCGTCGTTATTATCGTCGTTATTATCGTCGCTATTATCGTCGTTATTATCATTCTTATTGGTATAATCATCGCTATATCGTCGTTATTATCGTCGTTATTATCATCATTATTATCATCTCTATTATCTTTGTTAATATCGTCGTTATTATCATCCTCATTGTTTTTATTATCGTCGCTAATATCGTCATTATTATCGTAGTTGTTTTTGTTGCTATTATCGTTGTTATTATCGTCGTTATAATCATCAATATTATTATCACTATTATCGTTGTTATTATAGTCGTTATTACCATCCTCATTGTTTTTATTATCGTTGACATTATCGTCGTTATTATCGTCGTTATTATCATCCTCATTGTTTTTATTATCGTCGCTAATATCGTCATTATTATCGTAGTTATTTTTGTTGCTATTATCGTTGTTATTATCGTCGTTATTATCATCATTATTATCATCTCTATTATCGTTGTTAATATCGTCGTTATTATTATCCTCATTGATTTTATTATCGTCGCTAATATCGTCATTATTATCGTAGTTGTTTTTATTGTTATTATCGTCGATATTATCATCAATATTATTATCACTATTATCGTCGTTATTATAGTCGTTATTACCATCCTCATTGTTTTTATTATCATTGATATTATCGTTGTTATTATCGTCGTTATTATCGTTGTTATTATCGTCGTTTTTATCGTCATTATTATCATTCTCATCGGTATAATCATCGCTATTATCGTCATTATTATCGTCGATACAATCGTAGTTTTTATTGTCGTTATTATCCTCGTTATTATCATCGTAATTATCATCCTCATCGTTATTTTCGTCGTTATTATCGTCGCTATTATCGTCGCTATTATCGTCGATTTTATCGTCGTTATTATCATCGCTATATCGTCGTTATTATCATCGTTAATATCGTCGCTATTATCGTCGTTATTATCGTCGTTATTTTCGATGTTATTATCGTCGTTTTTGTCGTCGTTATTATCATTCTCATCGGTATAATCATCGCTATTATCATCGTTATTATCGTCGTTATTATCGTTGTTATTATCATCGTTATTATCGTCGCTATTATCGTCGTTATTATCGTCGTTATTATCGTCGTTTTTATCGTCGTTATTATCATTCTCATCGGTATATTCATCGCTATTATCGTCGTTATTAACGGCGTTATTATCGTCGATACTACCGTAGTTATTATCGTCGTTATTATCCTCGTTATTATCATCGTTATAATCATCCTCATCGCTATTATCGTCGTTATTATTGTCGTTATTATCGTCGCTATTATCGTCGTTAATATCGTCGTTATAATCGTCGTTATTATCATCGTTATTATCGTTGTTATTATCATCCTCATTGTTTTTATTATCGTCGCTAATATCGTCATTATTATCATAGTTATTTTTGTTGATATTATCGTTGTTATTATCGTCGTTATTATCATCAATATTATTTTCACTATTATCGTCGTTATTATAGTCGTTATTACCATCCTCCTTGTTTTTATTATCGTCGTTTATTATCATCGTTAAAATCATCCTCATCGCTATTATCGTCGTTAATGTCGTCGCTATTATCATCGTTATTATCGTCGTTATTATCGTCGCTATTATCGTCGCTATTATCGTCGATTTTATCGTCGTTATTATCATCGCTATATCGTCGTTATTATCATCGTTATTATCGTCGCTATTATCGTCGTTATTATTGTCGTTATTTTCGATGTTATTATCGTCGTTTTTGTCGTCGTTATTATCATTCTCATCAGTATAATCATCGCTATTATCATCGTTATTATCGTCGTTATTATCGTTGTTATTATCATCGTTATTATCGTCGCTATTATCGTCGTTATTATCGTCGTTATTATCGTCGTTTTTATCGTCGTTATTATCATTCTCATCGGTATATTCATCGCTATTATCGTCGTTATTAACGGCGTTATTATCGTCGATACTACCGTAGTTATTATCGTCGTTATTATCCTCGTTATTATCATCGTTATAATCATCCTCATCGCTATTATCGTCGTTATTATTGTCGTTATTATCGTCGCTATTATCGTCGTTAATATCGTCGTTATAATCGTCGTTATTATCATCGTTATTATCGTTGTTATTATCATCCTCATTGTTTTTATTATCGTCGCTAATATCGTCATTATTATCATAGTTATTTTTGTTGATATTATCGTTGTTATTATCGTCGTTATTATCATCCAATATTATTATCACTATTATCGTCGTTATTATAGTCGTATTACCATCCTCATTGTTTATATTATCGTCGTTATTATAGTTGTTATTATTTTCGTTATTATCCTCGTTATTATCAACGTTATTATCATCCTCATCGTTATTATCGTCGTTATTATCGTCGTTATTATCCTCGTTTTTATCGTCGTTATCATTCTCATCGGTGTAATTATCGCTATATCATCGTTATTATCGTCGTTATTATCGTCGTTATTATCCTCGTTTATATCATCGTTATTATCAACCTCATCGTTATTATCGTCGTCAATATCGTCGTTATTATCAACGTTATTATCGTCGTTATTATCATCGTTATTATCGTCGCTATTATCGTCGTTATTATCGTCGTTATTATCGTAGTTATTTTTGTTGCTATTATCGTTGTTATTATCGTCGATATAATCATCAATATTATTATCACTATTATCGTCGTTATTATAGTCGTTATTACCATCCTCATTGTTTTTATTATCGTTGATATTATCGTCGTTATTATCGTCGTGATTATTCTCGTTATTATCATCCTCATTGTTATTAACGTCGTTATTATCGTCGTTATTATCCTCGTTATTTTCATCGTTATTATCATCCTTATCGTTATTATCCTCGTTAATATCATCGTTATTATCATCCTCATCGTTATTATCGTCGTCAATATCGTCGTTATTATCGTCGTTAATATCGTCGTTATAATCATCCTCATCGCTATTATCGTCGTTATTATTGTCGTTATTATCGTCGCTATTATCGTCGTTAATATCGTCGTTATAATCGTCGTTATTATCGTCGTTATTATCGTTGTTATTATCATCCTCATTGTTTTTATTATCGTCGCTAATATCGTCATTATTATCATAGTTATTTTTGTTGATATTATCGTTGTTATTATCGTCGTTATTATCATCAATATTATTTTCACTATTATCGTCGTTATTATAGTCGTTATTACCATCCTCCTTGTTTTTATTATCGTCGTTATTATCGTCGTTATTATCGTCGTTATTATACTCGTTATTATCATCGTTATTATCATCCTCATCGTTATCATCCTCGTTATTTTCATCGTTATTATCATCCTCATCGTTATTATCGACGTCAATATCGCCGTTATTATCGTCGTTATTATCGTCGTTATTATCATCGTTAATATCGTCGCTATTATCGTCGTTATTATCGTCGTTATTGTCGTCGTTTTTATCGTCGTTATTAACGTCTTTATTATCATTGTTATTATCATTGTTATTGACATCCTCACCGTCATTATAGTATTTAATATCGTCGTTATTATCCTCGTTATTATCATCGTTATTATCATCCTCATCGTTATTATCGTCGTTATTAACGTCATTAATATCGACGTTATTATCGTCGTTATTGTTATTCTCATCGGTATAATCATCGCTATATCGTCGTTATTATCGTCGGTATTATCATCATTATTGTCATCTCTATTATCGTCGTTATTATCATTCTCATTGTTTTTATTATCGTCCCTAATATCGTCATTATTGTCGTAGTTATTTTTGTTGCTATTATCGTTGTTATTATCGTTGTTATTATCATCAATATTATTATCACTATTATCGTCGTTATTATAGTCGTTATTACCATCCTCATTGTTTATATTATTGTCGTTATTATCGTTGTTATTATTTTCGTTATTATCCTCGTTATTATCAACGTTATTATCATCCTCATCGTTATTATCGTCGTTATTATCGTCGTTATTATCCTCGATTTTATCGTCGTTATCATTCTCATCGGTATAATTATCGCTATATCATCGTTATTATCGTCGTTATTATCGTCGTTATTATCCTCGTTTATATCATCGTTATTATCAACCTCATCGTTATTATCGTCGTCAATATCGTCGCTATCATCGTTGTTATTCTCGTCGTTATTATCGTCGTTATTATCGTCGCTATTATTGTCGTTATTATCATTCTTATTGGTATAATCATCGCTATATCGTCGTTATTATCGTCGTTATTATCATCATTATTATCATCTCTATTATCTTTGTTAATATCGTCGTTATTATCATCCTCATTGTTTTTATTATCGTCGCTAATATCGTCATTATTATCGTAGTTGTTTTTGTTGCTATTATCGTTGTTATTATCGTCGTTATAATCATCAATATTATTATCACTATTATCGTTGTTATTATAGTCGTTATTACCATCCTCATTGTTTTTATTATCGTTGACATTATCGTCGTTATTATCGTCGTTATTATCATCCTCATTGTTTTTATTATCGTCGCTAATATCGTCATTATTATCGTAGTTATTTTTGTTGCTATTATCGTTGTTATTATCGTTGTTATTATCATCAATATTATTATCACTATTATCGTCGTTATTATCGTTGTTATTATCTTCGTTATTATCCTCGTTATTATCATCGTTATTATCGTCGTTATTATCGTCGTTATTATCCTCGTTTTTATCGTCGTTATCATTCTCATCGGTATAATTATCGCTATATCATCGTTATTATCGTCGTTATTATCGTCGTTATTATCCTCGTTTATATCATCGTTATTATCAACCTCATCGCTATTATCAACGTTATTATCGTCGTTATTATCATCGTTATTATCGTCGCTATTATCGTCGTTTTATCGCCGTTATTATCGTCGTTATTATCGTCGTTATCATTCTCATCGGTATAATCATCGCTATATCGTCGTTATTATCGTCGTTATTATCGTCGTTATTATCTTCGTTTATATCATCGTTATTATCGTCGTTAATATCGTCGTTATTATCGTTGTAATTATCGTCGTTATTATCATCGTTATTATCGTCGTTATTATCGTCGTTATTATCATCGTTATTATAGTCGTTATTGTCGTCGTTTTTATCATCGTTATTATCATCGTTATTGACATCCTCATCGTTATTATCGTCGCTAGTATCGTCGTTATTATCGTCGTTATTATCGTCATTATTATCGTCGATTTTATCGTCGTTATTATCACTCTCATCGGTATAATCATCGCTATTATCGTCGTTATTATCGGCGTTATTATCGTCGATACTATCGTAGTTATTATCGTCGTTATTATCCTCGTTCTTATCATCGTTATAATCATCCTCATCGTTATTATCGTCGTTATTATCGTCGTTATTATCGTCATTATTTACTACGTTATTATCGTCGTTATAATCGTCGTTATTAACGTCTATATTATCATCGTTATTATCATCCTCATATTTTATCATCGTTATTATCATCGTTATTATCATCCTCATCGTTATTATCGTCGTTATTAACGTCGTTATTAACGTCGTTTTTATCGTCGTTATTATCATTTTCATCGGTATAATCATCGCTATTATCATCGTTATTATCGTCGCTATTATCGTCGTTATAATCGTCGTTATTATCGTCGCTATTATAATCGTTATTATCATCCTCATCGTTATTACCGTCGTTATTATCGTCGCTATTATCGTCATTATTATCGTCGTTATTATCGTCGTTATTATCGTCGTTATTCTCGTCGTTATTATCGTCGTTATTTAAGTCGTCAATATCGTCGTTATTATCGTCGTCATTATCGTCGTTAATATCGCCGTTTTTATCGTCGTTATTATACTTGTTATTATCATCGTTATGGACATCCTCATCGTTATTATCGTCGTTAATATAGTCGTTATTATCCTCGTTATTAGCATTATTATTATCATCCTCATCGTTATTTTCGTCGTTATTATTGTCGCTATTATCGTCGTTATTATCGTCGTCATTATCGTCGTTTTTATCCTCGTTAATATCATTCTCATCGATATAATCATCTCTATTATCGTCGTTATTATAGTCGTTATTATCATCGTCATTGTTTTTATTATCGTCGCTAATATCGTCATTATTGTCGTAGTTGTTTTTGTTGCTATTATCGTTGTTATTATCGTCGTTGTAATCATCAATATTATTATCACTATTATCGTCGTTATTATAGTCGTTATTACCATCCTCATTGTTTTTATTATCGTTGACATTATCGTCGTTATTATCGTCGTTATTATCATCCTCATTGTTTTTATTATCGTCGCTAATATCGTCATTATTATCGTAGTTATTTTTGTTGCTATTATCGTTGTTATTATCGTTGTTATTATCATCAATATTATTATCACTATTATCGTCGATATTATAGTCGTTATTACCATCCTCATTGTTTTTATTATCGTAGTTATTATCGTTGTTATTATCTTCGTTATTATCCTGGTTATTATCATCGTTATTATCATCCTTATCGTTATTATCGTCGTTATTATCGTCGTTATTATCCTCGATTTTATCGTCGTTATCATTCTCATCGCTATAATTATCGCTATATCATCGTTATTATCGTCGTTATTATCGTCGTTATTATCATCCTCATTGTTTTTATTATCGTCGCTAATATCGTCATTATTGTCGTAGTTATTTTTGTCGATATTATCGTTGTTATTATCGTTCTTATTATCATCAATATTATTATCACTTTTATCGTCGTTATTATAGTCGTTATTACCATCCTCATTGTTTTTATTATCGTAGTTATTATCGTTGTTATTATCTTCGTTATTATCCTCGTTATTATCATCGTTATTATCATCCTTATCGTTATTATCGTCGTTATTATCGTCGTTATTATCCTCGTTTTTATCGTCGTTATCATTCTCATCGCTATAATTATCGCTATATCATCGTTATTATCGTCGTTATTATCGTCGTTATTATCCTCGTTTATATCATCGTTATTATCAACCTCATCGTTATTATCGTCGTTATTATCATCGTTATTATCATCCTCATCGTTATTATCGTCGTCAATATCGTCGTTATTATCGTCGTTATTATCGTCGTTATAATCATCGTTATTATCGTCGCTATTATCGTTGTTATTATCCACGATATTGTCGTCGTTATTAACGTCTTTACTATCATCGTTATTATCATCCTCATATTTATTATCATCTTCATCATCGTCACTATTATCGTCGTTATTATCGTCGTTATTGTCGTCTTTATTATCGTCGTTATTAACGTCTTTATTATCATTGTTATTATCATCGTTATTGACATCCTCATCGTCATTATCGTAGTTAATATCGTCGTTATTATCCTCGTTATTATCATCGTTATTATCATCCTCATCGTTATTATCGTCGTTATAAACGTCATTATTATCGACGTTATTATCGTCGTTATTATCATTCTCATCGGTATAATCATCGCTATATCGTCGTTATTATCGTCGGTATTATCATCATTATTATCATCTCTATTATCGTCGTTATTATCGACGTTATTATCATTCTCATTGTTTTTATTATCGTCCCTAATATCGTCATTATTGACGTAGTTATTTTTGTTGCTATTATCGTTGTTATTATCGTCCTTATTATCATCAATATGATTATCACTATTATCGTCGTTATTATTGTCGTTATTACCGTCCTCATGTTTTGTATTATCGTCGTTATTATCATCGCTATATCGTCGTTATTATCGTCGTTATTATCATCGTTATTATTGTCGTTATTATCCTCGTTAATATCATCGTTATTTTCATCCTCATCGTTATTATCGTCGTTAATATCGTCGTTATTATCGTCGTTATTATCGTGGTTATTATCGTCGTTTTTATAGTCGCAATTATCGTCCTTATTATCGTCGTTATTATCGTCGTTATTATCATCGTTATTATCGTCGTTATTATCGTCGTTACTATCGTCGTTATTATAGTCGTTATTATCGTCGTTTTTATCGTCGTTATTATCATTCTCATCGGTATAATCATCGCTATTATCTTCGTTATTAAAGGCGTTATTATCGTCGATACTACAGTAGTTATTATGGTCGTTATTATCCTCGTTATTATCATCGTTATAATCATCCTCATCGCTATTATCGTTGTTATTATCGTCGTTATTAACGTCATTATTATCGACGTTATTATCGTTGTTATTATCGTCGTTATTAACGTCTTTATTATCATCGTTATTATCATCCTCATATTTATTATTATCGTTCTTATCGTCACTATTATCGTCGTAATTGTCGTTGTTATTATCGTCGTTATCATCGTCGTTATTATCATCGTTATTATCATCGTTATTATCATCCTCATCTTTATTATCGTCGTTATTATCGTAGTTATTATCGTCGTTATAATCCTCTTTATTATCATCGTTATAATCATCCTCATCTCTATTATCGTCGTTAATGACGTCGTTATTATCATCACTATATCGTCGTTATTATCGTCGTTATTATCGTCGCTATTATCGTAGCTATTATCGTCGTTATTATCGTTGCTATTATCGTCGCTAATATCGTCATAGTAATCGTAGTTATTTTTGTTGATATTATTGTTGTTATTATCGTCGCTATTATCATCAATATTATTATCACTCTTATCGTCCTTATTATAGTCGTGATTACCATCCTCATTGTTTTTATTATCGTCGTTATTATCGTCGTTATTATAGTCGTTATTATTGTCGTTTTTATCGTCGTTATTATCATTCTCATCGGTATAATCATCGCTATTATCGTCGTTATTATCGGCGTTTTTATCGTCGAAACTATCGTAGTTATTATCGCCGTTATTATCCTCGTTATTATCATCGTTATAATCATCCTCATCGCTATTATCGTCGTTATTATCGTCGTTATTATCGTCGCTATTATCGTCGTTAATATCGTCGTTATAATCGTCGTTATTATCGTCGTTATTATCGTCGTTATTATCATCCTCATTGTTTTTATTATCGTCGCTAATATCGTCATTATTATCATAGTTATTTTTGTTGATATTATCGTTGTTATTATCGTCGTTATTATCATCAATATTATTTTCACTATTATCGTCGTTATTATAGTCGTTATTACCATCCTCATTGTTTTTATTATCGTCGTTATTATCGTCGTTATTATCGTCGTTATTATACTCGTTATTATCATCGTTATTATCATCCTCATCGTTATTATCCTCGTTATTATCATCGTTATTATCATCCTCATCGTTATTATCGTCGTCAATATCGTCGTTATTATCGTCGTTATTATCGTCGTTATAATCATCGTTATTATCGTCGCTATTATCGTTGTTATTATCCACGATATTATCGTCGTTATTAACGTCTTTATTATCATCGTTATTATCATCCTCATATTTATTATCATCTTCATCATCGTCACTATTATCGTCGTTATTATCGTCGTTATTGTCGTCTTTATTATCGTCGTTATTAACGTCTTTATTATCATTGTTATTATCATCGTTATTGACATCCTCATCGTCATTATCGTAGTTAATATCGTCGTTATTATCCTTGTTATTATCATCGTTATTATCATCCTCATCGTTATTATCGTCGTTATTAACGTCATTATTATCGACGTTATTATCGTCGTTATTATCATTCTCATCGGTATAATCATCGCTATATCGTCGTTATTATCGTCGGTATTATCATCATTATTATCATCTCTATTATCGTCGTTATTATCGACGTTATTATCATTCTCATTGTTTTTATTATCGTCCCTAATATCGTCATTATTGTCGTAGTTATTTTTGTTGCTATTATCGTTGTTATTATCGTCCTTATTATCATCAATATGATTATCACTATTATCGTCGTTATTATTGTCGTTATTACCGTCCTCATGTTTTGTATTATCGTCGTTATTATCATCGCTATATCGTCGTTATTATCGTCGTTATTATCATCGTTATTATTGTCGTTATTATCCTCGTTAATATCATCGTTATTTTCATCCTCATCGTTATTATCGTCGTTAATATCGTCGTTGTTATCGTCGTTATTATCGTGGTTATTATCATCGTTATTATAGTCGCAATTATCGTCCTTATTATCGTCGTTATTATCGTCGTTATTATCGTCGTTTTTATCGTCGTTATCATTCTCATCGGTGTAATCATCGCTATATCGTCGTTATTATCGTCTTTATTATCGTCGTTATTATCTTCGTTTATATCAGCGTTATTATCGTTGTTAATATCGTCGTTATTATCGTCGTAATTATCGTCGTTATTATCATCGTTATTATCGTCGTTATTATCGTCGTTACTATCGTCGTTATTATAGTCGTTATTATCGTCGTTTTTATCGTCGTTATTATCATTCTCATCGGTATATTCATCGCTATTATCTTCGTTATTAAAGGCGTTATTATCGTCGATACTACAGTAGTTATTATGGTCGTTATTATCCTCGTTATTATCATCGTTATAATCATCCTCATTGCTATTATCGTTGTTATTATCGTCGTTATTAACGTCATTATTATCGACGTTATTATCGTTGTTATTATCGTCGTTATTAACGTCTTTATTATCATCGTTATTATCATCCTCATATTTATTATTATCGGTCTTATCGTCACTATTATCGTCGTAATTGTCGTTGTTATTATCGTCGTTATCCTCGTCGTTATTATCATCGTTATTATCATCGTTATTATCATCCTCTTCTTTATTATCGTCGTTATTATCGTAGTTATTATCGTCGTTATAATCCTCTTTATTATCATCGTTATAATCATCCTCATCGCTATTATCGTCGTTAATGACGTCGTTATTATCATCACTATATCGTCGTTATTATCGTCGTTATTATCGTCGCTATTATCGTCGCTATTATCGTCGTTATTATCGTCGCTATTATCGTCGCTAATATCGTCATAGTAATCGTAGTTATTTTTGTTGCTATTATTGTTGTTATTATCGTCGCTATTATCATCAATATTATTATCACTCTTATCGTCGTTATTATATTCGTGATTACCATCCTCATTGTTTTTATTATCGTCGTTATTATCGTCGCTATTATCTTCGTTATTATCGTCGTTATTAACGTCGTCAATATCGTCGTTATTATCGTCGTTAATGTCGTCGTTATTATCATTGCTATATCGTCGTTATTATCGTCGCTATAGTCGTCGTTATAATCGTCGTTATTATCGTCGCTATTAACATCGTTATTATCATCCTCATCGTTATTATACTTGTTATTATCGTCGTTATTATCATCAATATTATTATCACTATTATCGTCGTTATTATCGTCTTTATTATCCTCGTTAATATCATCGTTATTATCATCCTCATCGTTATTATCGTCGTTAATATCGTCGTTATTATCGTCGTTATTATCTTCGTTATTATCATCGTTATTATCGTCGCAATTATCGTCGTTATTATTGTCGTTATTATCGTCGTCATTATCGTCGTCATTATCGTCGTTTTTATCCTCGTTAATATCATTCTCATCGATATAATCATCTCTATTATCGTCGTTATTATAGTCGTTATTATCATCGTCATTGTTTTTATTATCGTCGCTAATATCGTCATTATTGTCGTAGTTGTTTTTGTTGCTATTATCGTTGTTATTATCGTCGTTGTAATCATCAATATTATTATCACTATTATCGTCGTTATTATAGTCGTTATTACCATCCTCATTGTTTTTATTATCGTTGACATTATCGTCGTTATTATCGTCGTTATTATCATCCTCATTGTTTTTATTATCGTCGCTAATATCGTCATTATTATCGTAGTTATTTTTGTTGCTATTATCGTTGTTATTATCGTTGTTATTATCATCAATATTATTATCACTATTATCGTCATTATTATAGTCGTTATTACCATCCTCATTGTTTTTATTATCGTCGTTATTATCGTCTTTTATCGTCGTTATTATCGTCGTTATTATCATGGGTATAATCATCCTCATCGTTATTATCGTCGTTATTATCATCGTTATTATCGTCGTTATTATCGTCGTTACTATCGTCGTTATTATAGTCGTTATTATCGTCGTTTTTATCGTCGTTATTATCATTCTCATCGGTATATTCATCGCTATTATCTTCGTTATTAAAGGCGTTATTATCGTCGATACTACAGTAGTTATTATGGTCGTTATTATCCTCGTTATTATCATCGTTATAATCATCCTCATTGCTATTATCGTTGTTATTATCGTCGTTATTAACGTCATTATTATCGACGTTATTATCGTTGTTATTATCGTCGTTATTAACGTCTTTATTATCATCGTTATTATCATCCTCATATTTATTATTATCGGTCTTATCGTCACTATTATCGTCGTAATTGTCGTTGTTATTATCGTCGTTATCCTCGTCGTTATTATCATCGTTATTATCATCGTTATTATCATCCTCTTCTTTATTATCGTCGTTATTATCGTAGTTATTATCGTCGTTATAATCCTCTTTATTATCATCGTTATAATCATCCTCATCGCTATTATCGTCGTTAATGACGTCGTTATTATCATCACTATATCGTCGTTATTATCGTCGTTATTATCGTCGCTATTATCGTCGCTATTATCGTCGTTATTATCGTCGCTATTATCGTCGCTAATATCGTCATAGTAATCGTAGTTATTTTTGTTGCTATTATTGTTGTTATTATCGTCGCTATTATCATCAATATTATTATCACTCTTATCGTCGTTATTATATTCGTGATTACCATCCTCATTGTTTTTATTATCGTCGTTATTATCGTCGCTATTATCTTCGTTATTATCGTCGTTATTAACGTCGTCAATATCGTCGTTATTATCGTCGTTAATGTCGTCGTTATTATCATTGCTATATCGTCGTTATTATCGTCGCTATAGTCGTCGTTATAATCGTCGTTATTATCGTCGCTATTAACATCGTTATTATCATCCTCATCGTTATTATACTTGTTATTATCGTCGTTATTATCATCAATATTATTATCACTATTATCGTCGTTATTATCGTCTTTATTATCCTCGTTAATATCATCGTTATTATCATCCTCATCGTTATTATCGTCGTTAATATCGTCGTTATTATCGTCGTTATTATCTTCGTTATTATCATCGTTATTATCGTCGCAATTATCGTCGTTATTATTGTCGTTATTATCGTCGTCATTATCGTCGTCATTATCGTCGTTTTTATCCTCGTTAATATCATTCTCATCGATATAATCATCTCTATTATCGTCGTTATTATAGTCGTTATTATCATCGTCATTGTTTTTATTATCGTCGCTAATATCGTCATTATTGTCGTAGTTGTTTTTGTTGCTATTATCGTTGTTATTATCGTCGTTGTAATCATCAATATTATTATCACTATTATCGTCGTTATTATAGTCGTTATTACCATCCTCATTGTTTTTATTATCGTTGACATTATCGTCGTTATTATCGTCGTTATTATCATCCTCATTGTTTTTATTATCGTCGCTAATATCGTCATTATTATCGTAGTTATTTTTGTTGCTATTATCGTTGTTATTATCGTTGTTATTATCATCAATATTATTATCACTATTATCGTCGATATTATAGTCGTTATTACCATCCTCATTGTTTTTATTATCGTAGTTATTATCGTTGTTATTATCTTCGTTATTATCCTGGTTATTATCATCGTTATTATCATCCTTATCGTTATTATCGTCGTTATTATCGTCGTTATTATCCTCGATTTTATCGTCGTTATCATTCTCATCGCTATAATTATCGCTATATCATCGTTATTATCGTCGTTATTATCGTCGTTATTATCATCCTCATTGTTTTTATTATCGTCGCTAATATCGTCATTATTATCATAGTTATTTTTGTTGATATTATCGTTGTTATTATCGTCGTTATTATCATCAATATTATTTTCAATATTATCGACGTTATTATAGTCGTTATTACCATCCTCATTGTTTTTATTATCGTCGTTATTATCGTCGTTATTATCGTCGTTATTATACTCGTTATTATCATCGTTATAATCATCCTCATCGTTATTATCCTCGTTATTATCATCGTTATTATCATCCTCATCGTTATTATCGTCGTCAATATCGTCGTTATTATCGTCGTTATTATCGTCGTTATAATCATCGTTATTATCGTAGCTATTATCGTTGTTATTATCCACGATATTGTCGTCGTTATTAACGTCTTTACTATCATCGTTATTATCATCCTCATATTTATTATCATCTTCATCATCGTCACTATTATCGTCGTTATTATCGTCGTTATTGTCGTCTTTATTATCGTCGTTATTAACGTCTTTATTATCATTGTTATTATCATCGTTATTGACATCCTCATCGTCATTATCGTAGTTAATATCGTCGTTATTATCCTCGTTATTATCATCGTTATTATCATCCTCATCGTTATTATCGTCGTTATAAACGTCATTATTATCGACGTTATTATCGTCGTTATTATCATTCTCATCGGTATAATCATCGCTATATCGTCGTTATTATCGTCGGTATTATCATCATTATTATCATCTCTATTATCGTCGTTATTATCGACGTTATTATCATTCTCATTGTTTTTATTATCGTCCCTAATATCGTCATTATTGACGTAGTTATTTTTGTTGCTATTATCGTTGTTATTATCGTCCTTATTATCATCAATATGATTATCACTATTATCGTCGTTATTATTGTCGTTATTACCGTCCTCATGTTTTGTATTATCGTCGTTATTATCATCGCTATATCGTCGTTATTATCGTCGTTATTATCATCGTTATTATTGTCGTTATTATCCTCGTTAATATCATCGTTATTTTCATCCTCATCGTTATTATCGTCGTTAATATCGTCGTTATTATCGTCGTTATTATCGTGGTTATTATCGTCGTTTTTATAGTCGCAATTATCGTCCTTATTATCGTCGTTATTATCGTCGTTATTATCGTCGTTTTTATCGTCGTTATCATTCTCATCGGTATAATCATCGCTATATCGTCGTTATTATCGTCTTTATTATCGTCGTTATTATCTTCGTTTATATCAGCGTTATTATCGTTGTTAATATCGTCGTTATTATCGTCGTAATTATCGTCGTTATTATCATCGTTATTATCGTCGTTATTATCGTCGTTACTATCGTCGTTATTATAGTCGTTATTATCGTCGTTTTTATCGTCGTTATTATCATTCTCATCGGTATATTCATCGCTATTATCTTCGTTATTATCGTCGATACTACAGTAGTTATTATGGTCGTTATTATCCTCGTTATTATCATCGTTATAATCATCCTCATTGCTATTATCGTTGTTATTATCGTCGTTATTAACGTCATTATTATCGACGTTATTATCGTTGTTATTATCGTCGTTATTAACGTCTTTATTATCATCGTTATTATCATCCTCATATTTATTATTATCGTTCTTATCGTCACTATTATCGTCGTAATTGTCGTTGTTATTATCGTCGTTATCCTCGTCGTTATTATCATCGTTATTATCATCGTTATTATCATCCTCTTCTTTATTATCGTCGTTATTATCGTAGTTATTATCGTCGTTATAATCCTCTTTATTATCATCGTTATAATCATCCTCATCGCTATTATCGTCGTTAATGACGTCGTTATTATCATCACTATATCGTCGTTATTATCGTCGTTATTATCGTCGCTATTATCGTCGCTATTATCGTCGTTATTATCGTCGCTATTATCGTCGTTATTATCGGCGTTATTATCGTCGATACTATCGTAGTTATTTTCGTCGTTATTGTAATTTTTATTATCATCCTCATTGCTATTATCGACGTAATGTCGTCGTTATTATCATCGCTATTATCGTTGTTATTATCGTCATTATTATCGTCGTTATTATCGTCGCTAATGTCGTCGTTATTATCGTCGTTATAATCGTCGTTATTATCGTTGTTATAATCATCCTCATCGCTATTATCGTCGTTAATGTCGTCGTTATTTTCATCGCTATATCGTCGTTATTATCGTCGTTAATATCGTCGCTATTATCGTCGTTATTATTGTCATTATTATCGTCGATTTTATCGTCGTTATTATCACTCTCATCGGTATAATCATCGCTATTATCGTCGTTATTATCGGCGTTATTATCGTCGATACTAGCGTATTTATTATCGTCGTTATTATCCTCGTTATTATCATCGTTATAATCATCCTCATCGCTATTATCCTCGTTATTATCGTCGTTATTATCGTCGTTATTATCATCATTATTATCATTTCTATTATCGTCGTTTTTATCGTCGTTATAATCGTCGTTATTATCGTTGTTATAATCATCCTCATCGCTATTATCGTCGTTAATGTCGTCGTTACTTTCATCGCTATATCGTCTATATTATCGTCGTTATTATCGTCGCTATTATCGTCGTTATTATCGTCGTTATTGTCGTCGCTATTATCGTCGTTAATATCGTCGTTATTATGGTCATTATTGTCGACGTTATTATCGTCGTTATTATCGTCGTTATTAACGTATTTATTATGATCGTTATTATCATCCTCATATTTATTATTATCGTTCTTTTCGTCACTATTATCGTCGTTATTATCGTCGTTATAATCGTCGTTATTATCGTTGTTATAATCATCCTCATCGCTATTATCGTCGTTAATGTCGTCGTTATTTTCATCGCTATATCGTCGTTATTATCGTCGTTAATATCGTCGCTATTATCGTCGTTATTATTGTCATTATTATCGTCGATTTTATCGTCGTTATTATCACTCTCATCGGTATAATCATCGCTATTATCGTCGTTATTATCGGCGTTATTATCGTCGATACTAGCGTATTTATTATCGTCGTTATTATCCTCGTTATTATCATCGTTATAATCATCCTCATCGCTATTATCCTCGTTATTATCGTCGTTATTATCGTCGTTATTATCATCATTATTATCATTTCTATTATCGTCGTTTTTATCGTCGTTATAATCGTCGTTATTATCGTTGTTATAATCATCCTCATCGCTATTATCGTCGTTAATGTCGTCGTTACTTTCATCGCTATATCGTCTATATTATCGTCGTTATTATCGTCGCTATTATCGTCGTTATTATCGTCGTTATTGTCGTCGTTATTATCGGCGTTATTGTCGTCGTTATTATCATCGTTATTATCATCGTTATTATCATCCTCATCGTTATTAACGTTCGTTATTAACGTCGTTATTATGGTCGTTTTTATCTTCGTTATTATCATTCTCATCGGTATAATCATCGCTATTATCGTCGTTATTATCGGCGTTATTATCGTCGATACAATCGTAGTTTTTATCGTCGTTATTATCCTCGTTATTATCATCGTAATTATAATCCTCATCGTTATTTTCGTCGTTATTATCGTCGCTATTATCGTCGCTATTATCGTCGTTATTATCGTCGTTATTGTCGTCGCTATTATCATCGTTATTATCATCCTCATCGTCATTACCGTCGTTATTATCGTCGCTATTATCGTCATTATTATCGTCGTTATTATCGTCGTTATTATCGTCTTTATTATCGTCGTTATTATCGTCGTTTTTTAAGTCGTCAATATCGTCGTTATTATCGTCGTCATTATCGTCGTCATTATCGTCGTCTTTATCGTCGTTATAATCATTGTTATTATCATCGTTATGGGCATCCTCATCGTTATTATCGTCGTTAATATCGTCGTTATTATCCTCGTTATTATCACCGTTATTATCATCCTCATCGTTATTTTCGTCGTTATTTTCGTTGCTATTATCGTAGTTTTTATCGTCGTTATTATCACTCTCATCGGTATAATCATCGCTATTATCGTCGTTATTATCGGCGTTATTGTCGTCGATACTATCGTAGTTATTATCGTTGATATTATCCTCGTTATTATCATCGTTATAATCATCCTCACCGCTATTATCGTCGTTATTAACGTCGTTATTATCGTCGCTATTTTCGTCGTTATTATCGTCGTTATTAACGTATTTACTATCATCGTTATTATCATCCTCATATTTATTATCATCGTTATTATCGTCATTATTATCGTCGTTATTATCGTCTTTATTGTCGTCATATTATCGTCGTTATTATCGGCGTTATTTTCATCGTTATTATCATCGTTATTATCATCCTCATCGTTATTATCGTCGTTATTATCGTCGTTACAATCCTCGTTATTATCATCGTTATAATCATCCTCATCGCTATTATCGTCGTTATTATCGTCGTTATTATCATCGCTATTATCGTCTTTATTATCGTCATTATTATCGTCGTTATTATCGTCGCAATTATCGTCGCATTATCGTCGTTATTATCGTCGTTATTATCGTCGCTATTATCGTCGTTAATATCGTCGTTATAATCGTCGTTATTATCGTCGCTATTATCATCGTTATTATCATCCTCATCGTTATTATCGTCGTTATTAACGTCATTATTATTGACGTTATTATCGTCGTTTATTATCATCGTTAAAATCATCCTCATCGCTATTATCGTCGTTAATGTCGTCGCTATTATCGTCGCTATTATCGTCGATTTTATCGTCGTTATTATCATCGCTATATCGTCGTTATTATCATCGTTATTATCGTCGCTATTATCGTCGTTATTATCGTCGTTATTTTCGATGTTATTATCGTCTTTTTTGTCGTCGTTATTATCATTCTCATCGGTATAATCATCGCTATTATCATCGTTATTATCGTCGTTATTATCGTTGTTATTATCATCGTTATTATCGTCGCTATTATCGTCGTTATTATCGTCGTTATTATCGTCGTTTTTATCGTCGTTATTATCATTCTCATCGGTATATTCATCGCTATTATCGTCGTTATTAACGGCGTTATTATCGTCGATACTATCGTAGTTATTATCGTCGTTATTATCCTCGTTATTATCATCGTTATAATCATCCTCATCGCTATTATCGTCGTTATTATTGTCGTTATTATCGTCGCTATTATCGTCGTTAATATCGTCGTTATAATCGTCGTTATTATCGTCGTTATTATCGTTGTTATTATCATCCTCATTGTTTTTATTATCGTCGCTAATATCGTCATTATTATCATAGTTATTTTTGTTGATATTATCGTTGTTATTATCGTCTTTATTATCATCAATATTATTTTCACTATTATCGTCGTTATTATAGTCGTTATTACCATCCTCCTTGTTTTTATTATCGTCGTTATTATCGTCGTTATTATAGTCGTTATTATACTCGTTATTATCATCGTTATTATCATCCTCATCGTTATCATCCTCGTTATTTTCATCGTTATTATCATCCTCATCGTTATTTTAGTCGTCAATATCGCCGTTATTATCGACGTTATTATCGTCGTTATTATCATCGTTATTATCGTCGCTATTATCGTCGTTATTATCGGCGTTATTGTCGTCGATACTATCGTAGTTATTATCGTTGATATTATCCTCGTTATTATCATCGTTATAATCATCCTCACCGCTATTATCGTCGTTATTATCGTCGTTATTATCGTCGCTATTATCGTCGTTATTATCGTCGTTATAATCGTCGTTATTATCGTTGTTATTATCGTCGTTATTATCATACTCATTGTTTTTATTATCGTCGCTAATATCGTCAATATTATCATAGTTATTTTTGTTGATATTATCGTTGTTATTATCGTCGTTATTATCATCAATATTATTTTCACTATTATCGTCGTTATTATAGTCGTTATTACCATCCTCATTGTTTTTATTATCGTCGTTATTATCGTCGTTATTATCGTCGTTATTATCCTCGTTATTATCATCGTTATTATCATCCTCATCGTTATTATCCTCGTTATTATCATCGTTATTATCATCCTCATCGTTATTATCGTCGTCAATATCGTCGTTATTATCGTCGTTATTATCGTCGTTATTATCATCGTTATTATCGTCGCTATTATCGTCGTTATTATCGTCGTTATTATCGTCGTTATTGTCGTCATTTTTATCGTCATTATTATCATTCTCATCGGTATAATCATCGCTATTATCGTCATTATTATCGGCGTTATTATCGTCGATACAATCGTAGTTTTTATTGTCGTTATTATCCTCGTTATAATCATCGTAATTATCATCCACATCGTTATTATCGTCGTTATTATCGTCGCTATTATCGTCGTTAATATCGTTGTTATAATCGTCGTTATTATCGTCGCTATTATCATCGTTATTACCATCCTCATCGTTATTATCGTCGTTATTATCGTCGTTATTATCGTCGTTATTATCGTCGTTATTATCATCGTTATTATCTTCGCTATTATCGTCCTTATTATCGTCGTTATTATCGTCGTTATTATCGTCGTTTTTATCGTCGTTATCATTCTCATCGGTATAATCATCTTTATATCGTCGTTATTATCGTCGTTATTATCGTCGATATTATCCTCGTTTTTATCATCGTTATTATCATCCTCATCGTTATTATCGTCGTTAATATCGTCGTTAATATCGTCGTTATTATCGTCGTTATTATCATCGTTATTATCGTCGCTATTATCGTCGTTATTATCGTCGTTATTATCGTCGTTATTATCGTCGTTTTTATCGTCGTTATTATCATTTTCATCGGTAAAATCATCGCTATTATCGTCGTTATTATCGTCGTTATTATCATCGTTATTATCGTCGTTATTATCGTAGTTATTATCGTCGTTATAATCCTCGTTATTATCATCGTTATAATCATCCTCATTGTTATTATCGTCGATATTATCGTCGATATTATCGTCGTTATTATCGTTGTTTTTATCGTCGTTATTAACATTCTCATCGGTATAATCATCGCTATTATCGTCGTTATTATCGGCGTTATTATCATCGATACTAGCGTATTTATTATCGTCGTTATTATCCTCGTTATTATCATCGTTATAATCATCCTCATCGCTATTATCCTCGTTATTACCGTCGTTATTATCGTCGTTATTATCATCATTATTATCATTTCTATTATCGTCGTTTTTATCGTCGTTATAATCGTCGTTATTATAGTTGCTATAATCATCCTCATCGCTATTATCGTCGTTAATGTCGTCGTTATTTTTATCGCTATATCGTCTATATTATCGTCGTTATTATCGTCGTTATTATCGTCGTTATTATCGTCGGTATTATCGTTGTTATTATCGTCGCTATTATCGTCGTTATTATCGTCATTATTATCGTCGATTTTATCGTCGTTATTATCACTCTCATCGTTATAATCATCGCTATTATCGTCGTTATTATCGGCGTTATTATCGTCGATACTAGCATATTTATTATCGTCGTTATTATCCTCGTTATTATCATCGTTATAATCATCCTCATCGCTATTATCCTCGTTATTATCGTCGTTATTATCATCATTATTATCATTTCTATTATCGTCGTTTTTATCGTCGTTATTAACGACGTTATTATCATCAATATTTTTATTACTATTATCGTCGTTATTATAGTCGTTATTATCCTCGTTTTCATCATTGTTATGGACATCCTCATCGTTATTATCGTCGTTAATATAGTCGTTATTATCCCCTTTATTATCATCGTTATTATCATCCTCATCGTTATTATCGTCGTTAATATCGTCGTTATAATCCTCGTTATTATCATCGTTATAATCATCCTCATCGCTATTATCGTCGTTATTATCGTCGTTATTATCGTCGTTATTATCATCGCTCTTGTCGTCGTTATTATCGGCGTTTTTATCGTAGATACTATCATAGTTATTATCGTCTTTATTATCCTCGTTATTATCATCGTTATTATCATCCTATTCGTTATTTTCGTCGTTATTTTCATCGCTATTATCGTCGTTTTTATCGTCGTTATTATCATTCTCATTGGTATAATCATCGCTATTATCGTCGTTATAATCGGCGTTATTATCGTCGATACTATCGTAGTTATTATCGTTGATATTATCCTCGTTATTATCATCGTTATTATAATCCTCATCGCTATTATCTCCGTTAATATCGTCGTTATTATCGTCTTTATTATCGTCGTTATTATCGTCGCTATTATCATCGCTATTATCGTCGATATAATCGTCGTTATTATCGTCGCTATTATCGTCGTTATTATCGTCGTTGTTATCATCGTTATTATCATCGCTATTATCGTCGTTATTAACGTCATTATTATCATCGTTATTATCGTCGTTTTTATCGTCCTTATTATCATTCTCGTCGGTATAATCATCGTTATTATCGTCGATATTCTCGGCGTTATTATCGTCGATACTATCGTAGTTATTATCGTTGTTATTATCCTCGTTATTATCATCATTATAATCATCCTCATCGCTATTATCGTCGTTATTATCGTCGTTATTATCGTCGTTATTATCATCGTTATAATCATCCTCATCGCTATTATCGTCGTTATTATCGTCGTTATTATCATCGCTATTATCGTCTTTATTATCGTTATTATTATCGTCGTTATTATCGTCGCAATTATCGTCGCTATTATCGTCGTTATAATCGTCGTTATTATCGTCGTTATTAACGACGTTATTAACGACGTTATTATCATCAATATTTTTATTACTATTATCGTCGTTATTATAGTCGTTATTATTCTCGTTTTCATCATTGTTATGGACATATCGTTATTATCGTCGTTAATATAGTCGTTATTATCCTCGTTATTATCATCGTTATTATCATCCTCATCGTTATTATCGTCGTTAATATCGTCGTTATAATCCTCGTTATTATCATCGTTGTAATCATCCTCATCGCTATTATCGTCGTTATTATCGTCGTTATTATCGTCGTTATTATCATCGCTATTGTCGTCGTTATTATCGGCGTTTTTATCGTAGATACTATCATAGTTATTATCGTCTTTATTATCCTCGTTATTATCATCGTTATTATCATCCTCTTCGTTATTTTCGTCGTTATTTTCATCGCTATTATCGTCGTTTTTATCGTCGTTATTATCATTCTCATTGGTATAATCATCGCTATTATCGTCGTTATAATCGGCGTTATTATCGTCGATACTATCGTAGTTATTATCGTCGTTATTATCCTCGTTATTATCATCATTATAATCATCCTCATCGCTATTATCGTCGTTATTATCGTCGTTATTATCATCGCTATTATCGTCTTTATTATCGTCATTATTATCGTCGTTATTGTCGTCGCAATTATCGTCGCTATTATCGTCGTTATAATCGTCGTTATTATCGTCGTTATTAACGACGTTATTATCATCAATATTTTTATTACTATTATCGTCGTTATTATAGTCGTTAATATTCTCGTTTTCATCATTGTTATGGACATATCGTTATTATCGTCGTTAATATAGTCGTTATTATCCTCGTTATTATCATCGTTATTATCATCCTCATCGTTATTATCGTCGTTAATATCGTCGTTATAATCCTCGTTATTATCATCGTTATAATCATCCTCATCGCTATTATCGTCGTTATTATCGTCGTTATTATCGTCGTTATTATCATCGCTATTGTCGTCGTTATTATCGGCGTTTTTATCGTAGATACTATCATAGATATTATCGTCTTTATTATCCTCGTTATTATCATCGTTATTATCATCCTCTTCGTTATTTTCGTAGTTATTTTCATCGCTATTATCGTCGTTTTTATCGTCGTTATTATCATTCTCATTGGTATAATCATCGCTATTATCGTCGTTATAATCGGCGTTATTATCGTCGATACTATCGTAGTTATTATCGTCGTTATTTTCCTCGTTCTTATCATCATTATAATCATCCTCATCGCTATTATCGTCGTTATTATCGTCGTTATTATCGTCGTTATTATCATCGTTATAATCATCCTCATCGCTATTATCGTCGTTATTATCGTCGTTATTATCATCGCTATTATCGTCTTTATTATCGTCATTATTATCGTCGTTATTATCGTCGCAATTATCGTCGCTATTATCGTCGTTATAATCGTCGTTATTATCGTCGTTATTAACGACGTTATTATCATCAATATTTTTATTACTATTATCGTCGTTATTATAGTCGTTATTATTCTCGTTTTCATCATTGTTATGGACATATCGTTATTATCGTCGTTAATATAGTCGTTATTATCCTCGTTATTATCATCGTTATTATCATCCTCATCGTTATTATCGTCGTTAATATCGTCGTTATAATCCTCGTTATTATCATCGTTATAATCATCCTCATCGCTATTATCGTCGTTATTATCGTCGTTATTAACGTCTTTACTGTCATCGTTATTATCATCTTCATATTTATTATCATCGTTATTATCGTCAATATTTATCGTCGTTATTATCGTCTTTATTATCGACGTTATTATCGTCGCTATTATCATCGCTATTATCGTCGATATAATCGTCGTTATTATCGTCGCTATTATCGTCGTTATTATCGTCGTTGTTATCATCGTTATTATCGTCGCTATTATCGTCGTTATTAACGTCATTATTATCATCGTTATTATCGTCGTTTTTATCGTCCTTATTATCATTCTCGTCGGTATAATCATCGTTATTATCGTCGATATTCTCGGCGTTATTATCGTCGATACTATCGTAGTTATTATCGTCGTTATTATCCTCGTTATTATCATCATTATAATCATCCTCATCGCTATTATCGTCGTTATTATCGTCGTTATTATCGTCGTTATTATCATCGTTATAATCATCCTCATCGCTATTATCGTCGTTATTATCGTCGTTATTATCATCGCTATTATCGTCTTTATTATCGTCATTATTATCGTCGTTATTATCGTCGCAATTATCGTCGCTATTATCGTCGTTATAATCGTCGTTATTATCGTCGTTATTAACGACGTTATTATCATCAATATTTTTATTACTATTATCGTCGTTATTATAGTCGTTATTATTCTCGTTTTCATCATTGTTATGGACATATCGTTATTATCGTCGTTAATATAGTCGTTATTATCCTCGTTATTATCATCGTTATTATCATCCTCATCGTTATTATCGTCGTTAATATCGTCGTTATAATCCTCGTTATTATCATCGTTATAATCATCCTCATCGCTATATCGTCGTTATTATCGTCGTTATTATCGTCGGTATTATCGTCGTTATTATCGTCGTTATAACCTTCGTTATTATCGTCATTATTATGGTCGATTTTGTCGTCGTTATTATCACTCTCATCGGTATTATCATCGCTATTATCGTCGTTATTATCGGCGTTATTATCGTCGATAATATCGTAGTTATTATCGTCGTTATTATCCTCGTTATTATCATCGTTATAATCATCCTCATCGCTATTATCCTCGTTATTATCGTCATTATTATCGACGTTATTATCATCCTCATATTTTATCATCGTTATTATCATCGTTATTATCGTCGTTATTATCGTCGTTAATATCATCGCTATTATCGTCGTTATTATCGTTGTTATTATCGTCGTTATAATCCTCGTTATTATCATCGTTATTATCATCCTCATCGCTATTATCGTCGTTATTATCATTGCAATATCGTCGTTATTATCGTCATTATTATAGACGCTATTATCGTCTTCATTATCGTCGTTATTATCGTAGCTATTATCTTCGTTATTATCGTCGTTATTATCGTCGTTATTATCGTCGCTATTATCATCGTTATTATCATCCTCATCGCTATTTTCGTCGTTAATGTCGTCGTTATTATCATCGCTATATCGTCGCTATTTTCGTCGTTATTATCGTCGCTATTTTCGTCGTTATTATCGTCGTTATTTTCATCGTTATTATCATCGCTATTATCATTTTCATCGTCATTATCGTCGTTATTGACGTCGTTATTATCGTCGTTATTATCGTCGTTATTATCATCGTGATTATCATCGTTATTATCATCCTTATTATCATCCTCATCGTTATTATCGTCGTTATTATCGTAGTTATTATCGTCGTTATAATCCTCGTTATTATCATCGTTATAATCATCCTCATCGTTATTATCGTCGTTATTTTCGTCGCTATTATCGTCGTTTTTATCGTCGTTATTATCATTCTCATCGGTATAATCATCGCTATTATCGTCGTTATTATCGGCGTTATTATCGTCGATACTATCGTAGTTATTATCGTTGATATTATCCTCGTTATTATCATCGTTATAATAATCCTCATCGCTATTATCTCCGTTATTATCGTCGTTATTATCGTCGTTATTGTCGTCGTTATTATCGTCGTTATTATCGTCGTTATTTTCATCGTTATTATTATCGTTATTATCATCCTCATCGTTATTATCGTCGTTATTATTGTCGTTATAATTCTCGTTATTATCATCGTTATAATCATCCTCATCGCTATTATCGTCGTTATTATCGTCGTTATTATCGTCGCTATTATCGTCAATATTATCGTCGTTATTATCGTCGCTATTATCGTCCCTATTATCGTCGTTATTATCGTCGTTATTATCGTCGCTACTATCATCGTTATAATCATCCTCATCGCTATTATCATCGTCATTATCGTCGTTATTATCGCCGTTATTATCGTCGTTATTGTCCTTGTTATTATCATCGTTATGGACATCCTAATCGTTATTATCGTCGTTAATATCGTCTTTATTATCCTCGTTATTATCATCGTTAGTATCATCCTCATCGTTATTTTCGTCGTTATTTTCGTCGCTATTATCGTCGTTTTTATCATCGTTATTATCATTCTCATCCGTATAATCATCGCTATTATCGTCGTTATTATCGGCGTTATTATCGTCGATACTATCGTAGTTATTATCGTTGATATTATCCTCGTTATTATCATCGTTATTATCATCCTCATCGCTATTATCGTCGTTAATGTCGTCGTTATTATCGTGGCTATTATCGTCGTTATTATCGTCGTTATTATTGTCGCTATTATCTTCGTTATTATCGTCGTTATTATCCTCGTTATTATCATCGTTATTGACATTCTCATCGTTATTATCGTAGTTAATACCGTCGTTATTATCCTCGTTATTATCATCGTTATTATTATCCTCATCGTTATTTTCGTCGTTATTATCGTCGCTATTATCGTCGTTTTTATCGTCGTAATAATCATTCTAATCG
Source organism: Dolichovespula media (assembly GCA_911387685.1). Taxonomy (NCBI): domain Eukaryota; kingdom Metazoa; phylum Arthropoda; class Insecta; order Hymenoptera; family Vespidae; genus Dolichovespula; species Dolichovespula media. Next base: position 23,082,410 of record OU426851.1, read on the forward strand.
GTATGTTCATCGCTAATATCGTCATTATTATCGTAGTTATTATCGTCGTTATTGTCCTCGTTATTATCATCGTTATAATCATCCTCATCGCTATTATCTTCGTTATTATCGTCGATATAATCGTCGTTATTACCGTCGTTATTATCGTCGTTATTATCGTCGCTATTATCGTCGTTATTATCGTCGTTATTAACGACGTTATTATCATCAATATTTTTATTACTATTATCGTCGTTATTATAGTCGTTATTATCCTCGTTTTCATCATTGTTATGGACATCCTCATCGTTATTATCGTCGTTAATATAGTCGTTATTATCCACGTTATTATCATCGTTATTATCATCCTCATATTTATAATTATCGTTCTTATCGTCACTATTATCGTCGTAATTGTCGTCGTTATTATCGTCGTTATCATCGTCGTTATTATCATCGTTATTATCATCGTTATTATCATCCTCATCTTTATTATCGTCGTTATTATCGTAGTTATTATCGTCGTTATAATCCTCTTTATTATCATCGTTATAATCATCCCCATCGCTATTATCGTCGTTAATGTCGTCGTTATTATCATCGCTATATCGTCGTTATTATCGTCGTTATCATCGTCGCTATTATTGTCGTTATTATCGTCGTTATTATCGTCGTTATTATCATCGTAATTATCATCCTCATCGTTATTTTCGTCGTTATTATCGTCGCTATTATCGTCGTTATTATCGTCGTTATTATCGTCGCAATTATCGTCGTTATTATCATCGTTATTATCATCGTTATTATCATCGTTATTATCATTCTCATCGTTATTATCGTCGTTATTATCGCAGTTATTATCGTCGTTATAATCCTCGTTATTATCATCGTTATAATCATCCTCATAGATATTATCGTCGTTAATCTCGACGTTATTATCACCGCTATTTCGTCGTTATTATCGTCGTTATTATCGTTTCTATTATCGTCGTTATTATCGTCGTTATTATCGTCGCTATTATCGTCGCTATAATCGTCGTTATTATCGTCGTTATTATCGTAGCTATTATCGTCGTTATTATCATCGTTATTAACGTCTTTACTGTCATCGTTATTATCATCTTCATATTTATTATCATCGTTATTATCGTCAATATTATCGTTGTTATTATCGTCGTTATTGTCGTCGTTATTATCGTCGTTATTATCGTCGTTATTCTCATCGTTATTATCATCGTTATTATCATCCTCATCGTTATTAGCGTCGTTATTATAGTCGTTATAATCCTCGTTATTATCATCGTTATAATCATCCTCATCGCTATCATCGTCGTTATAATCGTCGTTATTATCTTCGCTATTGTCGTCGTTATTATCGTTGTTATTAACGTCTTTATTATCATCGTTATTATCATCCTCATATTTATTATCGTAGTTATTATCGTCACTATTATCGTCGTTATTATCGTCGATATTGTCGTCGTTATTATCGTCGTTATTATCGTCGTTATTATCCTTGTTATTATCATCGTTATGGACATCCTAATCGTTATTATCGTCGTTAATATCGTCGTTATCATCTTCGTTATTATCATCGTTATTATCATCCTCATCGTTATTATCGTCGTTATTATCCTCGTTATTATCATCGTTATAATCATCCTCATCGCTCTTATCGTCGTTATTATCGTCGTTATTAACGTCACTATTATCGACGTTATTATCGTCGTTATTAACGTTTTTATTATGATCGTTATTATCAACCTCATATTTATTATTATCGTTCTTATCGTCACTATTATCGTCGTTATTATCGTCGTAATTGTCGTCGTTTTTATCGTTGTTATTATCATTGTTATTATCATCGTTATAATCATCCTCATCGCTATATCGTCGTTATTATCGTAGTTATTATCGTCGTTATAATCCTCGTTATTATCATCGTTATAATCATCCTCATCGCTATTATCGTCGTTAATGTCGTCGTTATTGAGTCGAGATTATCGTCGTTATTATCGTCGTTATTATTCTCGTTATTATCATAGTAATAGATATCCTCATTGTTATTATCGTCCTTAATATCGTCGTTATTATCCACGTTATTAACATCGTAATTATCATACTCATCGTTATTTTCGTCGTTATTATCGTCGCTATTATCGTCGTTATTATCGTCGTTATTATCGTCGATATTATCGTCGCAATTATCGTCGTTATTATCATCGTTATTATCATTCTCATCGTTATTATCGTCGCTATTATCCTCGTTATTTTCATCGTTATAATTATCCTCATCGCTATTATCGTCGTTATTATCGTCGTTATTATCCTCGTTATTATCACAGATATTATCATCCTCATCGCTATTTTCGTCGTTAATATCGTCGCTATTATCATCGTTATTATCGTTGTTATTATCGTCGTTATAATCCTCGTTATTATCATCGTTATTATCATCCTCATCGCTATTATCGTCGTTATTATCATTGCAATATCGTCGTTATTATCGTCATTATTATAGTCGCTATTATCGTCTTCATTATCGTCGTTATTATCGTCGCTATTATCGTCCCTATTATCGTCGTTATAATCGTCGTTATTATCGTCGCTATTATCATCGTTATTATCATCCTCATCGTTATTACCGTCGTTATTATCGTCACCATTATCGTCATTATTATCGTCGTTATTATCGTCGTTATTATCGTCGCTATTATCGTCGTTATTATCGTCGTTATTAAAGTCGTCAATATTGTCGTTATTATCATCGTCATTATCGTCGTTATTATCGTCGTTATTATCGTCGTTATTATCCTTGTTATTATCATCGTTATGGACATCCTAATCGTTATTATCGTCGTTAATATCGTCTTTATTATCCTCGTTATTATCATCGTTATTATCATCCTCATCGTTATTTTCGTCGTTATTTTCGTCGCTATTATCGTCGTTTTTATCGTCGTTATTATCATTCTCATCGGTATAATCATCGCTATTATCGTCGTTATTATCGGCGTTATTATCGTCGATACTATCGTAGTTATTATCGTTGATATTATCCTCCTTATTATCATCGTTATTATCATCCTCATCGCTATTATCGTCGTTAATGTCGTCGTTATTATCGTGGCTATTATCGTCGTTATTATCGTCGTTATTATTGTCGCTATTTTCTTCGTTATTATCGTCGTTATTATCCTCGTTATTATCATCGTTATTGACATTCTCATCGTTATTATCGTAGTTAATACCGTCGTTATTATCCTCGTTATTATCATCGTTATTATTATCCTCATCGTTATTTTCGTCGTTATTATCGTCGCTATTATCGTCGTTTTTATCGTCGTAATTATCATTCTCATCGGTATGTTCATCGCTATTATCGTCATTATTATCGTAGTTATTATCGTCGTTATTGTCCTCGTTATTATCATCGTTATAATCATCCTCATCGCTATTATCTTCGTTATTATCGTCGATATTATCGTCGTTATTACCGTCGTTATTATCGTCGTTATTATCGTCGCTATTATCGTCGTTATTATCGTCGTTATTATCATCGTTATTATCGTCGCTATTATCATCGTTACTATCATCCTCATCGTTATTATCGTTGTTATTATCGTCGTTAATATCGTCGTTATTATCCTCGTTATTATCATCGTTATAATCATCCTCATCGCTATTATCGTTGTTATTATCGTCGTTATTAACGTCATTATTATCGACGTTATTATCGTTGTTATTATCGTCGTTATTAACGTCTTTATTATCATCGTTATTATCATACTCATATTTATTATTATCGTTCTTATCGTCACTATTATCGTCGTAATTGTCGTTGTTATTATCGTCGTTATCATCGTCGTTATTATCATCGTTATTATCATCGTTATTATCATCCTCATCTTTATTATCGTCGTTATTATCGTAGTTATTATCGTCGTTATAATCCTCTTTATTATCATCGTTATAATCATCCTCATCGCTATTATCGTCGTTAATGACGTCGTTATTATCATCACTATATCGTCGTTATTATCGTCGTTATTATCGTCGCTATTATCGTCGCTATTATCGTCGTTATTATCGTCGCTATTATCGTCGTTATTATCGGCGTTATTATCGTCGATACTATCGTAGTTATTTTCGTCGTTATTGTAATTTTTATTATCATCCTCATCGCTATTATCGACGTAATGTCGTCGTTATTATCATCGCTATTATCGTTGTTATTATCGTCATTATTATCGTCGTTATTATCGTCGCTAATGTCGTCGTTATTATCGTCGTTATAATCGTCGTTATTATCGTTGTTATAATCATCCTCATCGCTATTATCGTCGTTAATGTCGTCGTTATTTTCATCGCTATATCGTCGTTATTATCGTCGTTAATATCGTCGCTATTATCGTCGTTATTATTGTCATTATTATCGTCGATTTTATCGTCGTTATTATCACTCTCATCGGTATAATCATCGCTATTATCGTCGTTATTATCGGCGTTATTATCGTCGATACTAGCGTAGTTATTATCGTCGTTATTATCCTCGTTATTATCATCGTTATAATCATCCTCATCGCTATTATCCTCGTTATTATCGTCGTTATTATCGTCGTTATTATCGTCGTTATTATCGTCGTATTTATCGTCGTTATTATGATCCTCATCGTTATAATCATCGCTATATCGTCGTTATTATCGTCGTTATTATCATCCTTATTGTTTTCATTATCGTCGCTAATATCGTCATTATTATCGTATTTATTTTTGTTGCTATTATCGTTGTCATTATCGTCGTTATTATCATCAATATTATTATCACTATTATCGTCGTTATTATAGTCGTTATTACCATACTCATTGTTATTATTATCGTCGCTATTATCGTCGTTATTATCGTCGTTATTATCGTCGCTATTATCGTCGTTATTGTCGTCGCTATTATCATCGTTATTATCATCCTCATCGTTATTATCGTTGTTATTATCGTCGTTATTATCGTCGTTTTTATCGTCGTTATTATCGTCGTTATTATCGTCGCTATTATCGTCGTTATTATCCTCGTTATTATCTTCGTTATAATCATCCTCATCGCTATAATCATCATTATTATCGTCGTTATTAACGTCATTATTATCGACGTTATTATCGTCGTTATTATAGTCGTTATTAACGTTTTTATTATCATCGTTATTATCGTCCTCATATTTATTATCATCGTTATTATCGTCGCTATTATCGTCGCTATTATCGTCGTTATTATCGTCGTTATTGTCGTCGCTATTATCATCGTTATTATCATCCTCATCGTTATTACCGTCGTTATTATCGTCGCTATTATCGTCATTATTATCGTCGTTATTATCGTCGTTATTATCGTCTTTATTATCGTCGTTATTATCGTCGTTTTTTAAGTCGTCAATATCGTCGTTATTATCGTCGTCATTATCGTCGTCATTATCGTCGTTTTTATCGTCGTTATAATCATTGATATTATCATCGTTATGGGCATCCTCATCGTTATTATCGTCGTTAATATCGTCGTTATTATCCTCGTTATTATCACCGTTATTATCATCCTCATCGTTATTTTCGTCGTTATTTTCGTTGCTATTATCGTAGTTTTTATCGTCGTTATTATCACTCTCATCGGTATAATCATCGCTATTATCGTCGTTATTATCGGCGTTATTGTCGTCGATACTATCGTAGTTATTATCGTTGATATTATCCTCGTTATTATCATCGTTATAATCATTTTCACCGCTATTATCGTCGTTATTAACGTCGTTATTATCGTCGCTATTATCGTCGTTATTATCGTCGTTATTAACGTATTTACTATCATCGTTATTATCATCCTCATATTTATTATCATCGTTATTATCGTCATTATTATCGTCGTTATTATCGTCTTTATTGTCGTCATATTATCGTCGTTATTATCGGCGTTATTTTCATCGTTATTATCATCGTTATTATCATCCTCATCGTTATTATCGTCGTTATTATCGTCGTTATAATCCTCGTTATTATCATCGTTATAATCATCCTCATCGCTATTATCGTCGTTATTACCGTCGTTATTATCGTCGTTATTATCATCGCTATTGTCGTCGTTATTATCGGCGTTTTTATCGTAGATACTATCATAGTTATTATCGTCTTTATTATCCTCGTTATTATCATCGTTATTATCATCCTCTTCGTTATTTTCGTCGTTATTTTCATCGCTATTATCGTCGTTTTTATCGTCGTTATTATCATTCTCATTGGTATAATCATCGCTATTATCGTCGTTATAATCGTCGTTATTATCGTCGATACTATCGTAGTTATTATCGTCGTTATTATCCTCGTTATTATCATCATTATAATCATCCTCATCGCTATTATCGTCGTTATTATCGTCGTTATTATCGTCGTTATTATCATCGTTATAATCATCCTCATCGCTATTATCGTCGTTATTATCGTCGTTATTATCATCGCTATTATCGTCTTTATTATCGTCATTATTATCGTCGTTATTATCGTCGCAATTATCGTCGCTATTATCGTCGTTATAATCGTCGTTATTATCGTCGTTATTAACGACGTTATTATCATCAATATTTTTATTACTATTATCGTCGTTATTATAGTCGTTATTATTCTCGTTTTCATCATTGTTATGGACATATCGTTATTATCGTCGTTAATATAGTCGTTATTATCCTCGTTATTATCATCGTTATTATCATCCTCATCGTTATTATCGTCGTTAATATCGTCGTTATAATCCTCGTTATTATCATCGTTATAATCATCCTCATCGCTATTATCGTCGTTATTATCGTCGTTATTATCGTCGTTATTATCGTCGTTATTATCGTCTTTTTTATCGTCGTTATCATTCTCATCGGTATAATCATCGCTATATCGTCGTTATTATCGTCGTTATTATCATCATTATTATCATCTCTATTATCGTCGTAATTATAGTCGTTATTACCATCCTCATTGTTCATATTATCGTCGTAATTATCGTCGTTATTATCGTCGTTATTATCGTCGTTTTTATCGTCGTTATTATCATTCTCATCGGTATAATCATCGCTATTATCTTCGTTATTAAAGGCGTTATTATCGTCGATACTACAGTAGTTATTATGGTCGTTATTATCCTCGTTATTATCATCGTTATAATCATCCTCATCGCTATTATCGTTGTTATTATCGTCGTTATTAACGTCATTATTATCGACGTTATTATCGTTGTTATTATCGTCGTTATTAACGTCTTTATTATCATCGTTATTATCATCCTCATATTTATTATTATCGTTCTTATCGTCACTATTATCGTCGTAATTGTCGTTGTTATTATCGTCGTTATCATCGTCGTTATTATCATCGTTATTATCATCGTTATTATCATCCTCATCTTTATTATCGTCGTTATTATCGTAGTTATTATCGTCGTTATAATCCTCTTTATTATCATCGTTATAATCATCCTGATCTCTATTATCGTCGTTAATGACGTCGTTATTATCATCACTATATCGTCGTTATTATCGTCGTTATTATCGTCGTTATTATCGTCGCTATTATCGTAGCTATTATCGTCGTTATTATCGTCGCTATTATCGTCGCTAATATCGTCATAGTAATCGTAGTTATTTTTGTTGATATTATTGTTGTTATTATCGTTGCTATTATCATCAATATTATTATCACTCTTATCGTCCTTATTATAGTCGTGATTACCATCCTCATTGTTTTTATTATCGTCGTTATTATCGTCGTTATTATCGTCGTTATTATTGTCGTTTTTATCGTCGTTATTATCATTCTCATCGGTATAATCATCGCTATTATCGTCGTTATTATCGGCGTTATTATCGTCGAAACTATCGTAGTTATTATCGCCGTTATTATCCTCGTTATTATCACCGTTATAATCATCCTCATCGCTATTATCGTCGTTATTATCGTCGTTATTATCGTCGCTATTATCGTCGTTAATATCGTCGTTATAATCGTCGTTATTATCGTCGTTATTATCGTCGTTATTATCATCCTCATTGTTTTTATTATCGTCGCTAATATCGTCATTATTATCATAGTTATTTTTGTTGATATTATCGTTGTTATTATCGTCGTTATTATCATCAATATTATTTTCACTATTATCGTCGTTATTATAGTCGTTATTACCATCCTCATTGTTTTTATTATCGTCGTTATTATCGTCGTTATTATCGTCGTTATTATACTCGTTATTATCATCGTTATTATCATCCTCATCGTTATTATCCTCGTTATTATCATCGTTATTATCATCCTCATCGTTATTATCGTCGTCAATATTGTCGTTATTATCGTCGTTATTATCGTCGTTATAATCATCGTTATTATCGTCGCTATTATCGTTGTTATTATCCACGATATTATCGTCGTTATTAACGTCTTTATTATCATCGTTATTATCATCCTCATATTTATTATCATCTTCATCATCGTCACTATTATCGTCGTTATTATCGTCGTTATTGTCGTCTTTATTATCGTCGTTATTAACGTCTTTATTATCATTGTTATTATCATCGTTATTGACATCCTCATCGTCATTATCTTAGTTAATATCGTCGTTATTATCCTTGTTATTATCATCGTTATTATCATCCTCATCGTTATTATCGTCGTTATTAACGTCATTATTATCGACGTTATTATCGTCGTTATTATCATTCTCATCGGTATAATCATCGCTATATCGTCGTTATTATCGTCGGTATTATCATCATTATTATCATCTCTATTATCGTCGTTATTATCGACGTTATTATCATTCTCATTGTTTTTATTATCGTCCCTAATATCGTCATTATTGACGTAGTTATTTTTGTTGCTATTATCGTTGTTATTATCGTCCTTATTATCATCAATATGATTATCACTATTATCGTCGTTATTATTGTCGTTATTACCGTCCTCATGTTTTGTATTATCGTCGTTATTATCATCGCTATATCGTCGTTATTATCGTCGTTATTATCATCGTTATTATTGTCGTTATTATCCTCGTTAATATCATCGTTATTTTCATCCTCATCGTTATTATCGTCGTTAATATCGTCGTTGTTATCGTCGTTATTATCGTGGTTATTATCATCGTTATTATAGTCGCAATTATCGTCCTTATTATCGTCGTTATTATCGTCGTTATTATCGTCGTTTTTATCGTCGTTATCATTCTCATCGGTGTAATCATCGCTATATCGTCGTTATTATCGTCTTTATTATCGTCGTTATTATCTTCGTTTATATCAGCGTTATTATCGTTGTTAATATCGTCGTTATTATCGTCGTAATTATCGTCGTTATTATCCTCGTTATTATCGTCGTTATTATCGTCGTTACTATCGTCGTTATTATAGTCGTTATTATCGTCGTTTTTATCGTCGTTATTATCATTCTCATCGGTAAATTCATCGCTATTATCTTCGTTATTAAAGGCGTTATTATCGTCGATACTACAGTAGTTATTATGGTCGTTATTATCCTCGTTATTATCATCGTTATAATCATCCTCATTGCTATTATCGTTGTTATTATCGTCGTTATTAACGTCATTATTATCGACGTTATTATCGTTGTTATTATCGTCGTTATTAACGTCTTTATTATCATCGTTATTATCATCCTCATATTTATTATTATCGTTCTTATCGTCACTATTATCGTCGTAATTGTCGTTGTTATTATCGTCGTTATCCTCGTCGTTATTATCATCGTTATTATCATCTTTATTATCATCCTCTTCTTTATTATCGTCGTTATTATCGTAGTTATTATCGTCGTTATAATCCTCTTTATTATCATCGTTATAATCATCCTCATCGCTATTATCGTCGTTAATGACGTCGTTATTATCATCACTATATCGTCGTTATTATCGTCGTTATTATCGTCGCTATTATCGTCGCTATTATCGTCGTTATTATCGTCGCTATTATCGTCGCTAATATCGTCATAGTAATCGTAGTTATTTTTGTTGCTATTATTGTTGTTATTATCGTCGCTATTATCATCAATATTATTATCACTCTTATCGTCGTTATTATATTCGTGATTACCATCCTCATTGTTTTTATTATCGTCGTTATTATCGTCGCTATTATCGTCGTTATTATCGTCTTTATTAACGTCGTCAATATCGTCGTTATTATCGTCGTTAATGTCGTCGTTATTATCATTGCTATATCGTCGTTATTATCGTCGCTATAGTCGTCGTTATAATCGTCGTTATTATCGTCGCTATTATCATCGTTATTATCATCCTCATCGTTATTATACTTGTTATTATCGTCGTTATTATCATCAATATTATTATCACTATTATCGTCGTTATTATCGTCTTTATTATCCTCGTTAATATCATCGTTATTATCATCCTCATCGTTATTATCGTCGTTAATATCGTCGTTATTATCGTCGTTATTATCTTCGTTATTATCATCGTTATTATCATCTTCATATTTATTATCATCGTTATTATCGTCAATATTATCGTTGTTATTATCGTCGTTATTGTCGTCGTTATTATCGTCGTTATTATCGTCGTTATTCTCATCGTTATTATCATCGTTATTAACATCCTCATCGTTAATATCGTCGTTATTATTGTCGTTATAATCCTCGTTATTATCATCGTTATAATCATCCTCATCGCTATTATCGTCGTTATTATCATCGCTATGTCGTCGTTATTATCGTCGTCATTATAGTCGCTATTATCGTCGTTATTATCCTCGTTATTATCATGTTTATTATTATCCTCATCGTTATTATCGTCGTTAATTTCGTCGTTATTATCATCGTTATTATCATCCTCATCGTTATTATCGTCGTTATTATCGTCGTTAATATCGTCGCTATTATCGTCGCTATAATCGTCGTTATTATCGTCGTTATTATCGTCGCTATTATCGTAGTTATTTACGTCTTTATTATCATCTTTATTATCACCCTCATATTTGTTATCATCGTTATTATCGTCAATATTATTGTCGTTATTATCGTCATTATTGTCGTCGTTATTACCGTCGATATTATCGTCGTTATTATCGTCGTTATTATCATTGTTATTATCATCCTCATCGTTATTATCGTCGTTATTATCGTAGTTATTATCGTCGTTATAATCCTCGTTATTATCATCGTTATTATCATCCTCATCGCTATTATCGTCGTTATTATCATCGCTATTATCGTCGTTATTATCTTCGTTATTATCGTCGTTATTATCGTCGATAATATCGTCGTTTTTATCATCGTTATTATCATTCTCATCGGTGTAATCATCGATATATCGTCGTTATTATCGTCGTTATTATCATCTCTATTATCGTCGTTATTATCCTCGTTAATATCATCGTTATTATCGTCGCTATTATCGTCGTTATTATCGTCGTTATTATCGTCGTTATTATCTTCGTTTTTATCGTCGTTATTATCATTCTCATCGGTATAATCATCGATATTATCGTCGTTATTATCGTCGTTATAATCGTCGTTATTATCGTCGCAATTACAATCGTTATTATCATCCTTATTATTATTATCGTCGTTATTATCGTCATTATTAACGTCATTATTATCGACGTTATTATCATCCTCATTGTCTTTATTATCGTCGCTAATATAGTCATTATTATTGTAGATATTTTTGTTGTTATTTTATTTGTTATTATCGTCATTATTATCATCAATATTATTATAACTATTATCGTCGTTATTATAGTCGTTATTACTATCCTCATTGTTTTTAATATCGTAGTTATTATCGTCGTTATAATCCTCGTTATTATCATTGGTATAATCATCCTCATCGCTATTATCGTCGTTAATGTCGTCGTTATTATCATCGCTATATCGTCGTTATTTTCGTCTTTATTATCTCCGCTATTATCGTCGTTATTATCGTAGTTATTAACGTCGTCAATTTCGTCGTTATTATCGTCGTTATTATCCTTTTTATTATCATCGTTATTATCATTCTCATCGGTGTAATCATCGATATATCGTCGTTATTATCGTCGTTATTATCATCTCTATTATCGTCGTTATTATCCTCGTTAATGTCTTCGCTATTATCATCGCTATATCGTCGTTATTATCATCGTTATTATCGTCGTTATTATCTTCGTTTTTATCGTCGTTATTATCATTCTCATCGGTATAATCATCGCTATTATCGTTGTGATTATCGTCGTTATTATCGTCGTTGTTATCATCGTTATTATCATCGTTATTATCATCCTCATCATTATTATCGTCGTTATTATCGTAGTTATTATCGTCGTTATAATCCTCGTTATTATCATCGTTATAATCATCCTCATCGCTATTGTCCTCGTTAATGTCTTCGCTATTATCATCGCTATATCGTCGTTATTATCGTCGTTATTATCATGTTTATTATTATCCTCATCGTTATTATCGTCGTTAATATCGTCGTTATTATCATCGTTATTATCATCCTCATCGTTATTATCGTCGTTATTATCATCGTTATTATCGTCGTTATTATCTTCGTTATTATCGTCGTTATTATCGTCGTTAATATCGTCGTTTTTATCATCGTTATTATCATTCTCATCGGTGTAATCATCGATATATCGTCGTTATTATCGTCGTTATTATCATCTCTATTATCGTCGTTACTATCGTCGTTATTATCGTCGTTTTTATCGTCGTTATCATTCTCATCGGTATAATCATCGCTATATCGTCGTTATTATCGTCGTTATTATCGTCGTTATTATCTTCGTTTATATCAGCGTTATTATCGTCGTTAATATCGTTGTTATTATCGTCGTAATTATCGTCGTTATTATCATCGTTATTATCGTCGTTATTATCGTCGTTACTATCGTCGTTATTATAGTCGTTATTATCGTCGTTTTTATCGTCGTTATTATCATTCTCATCGGTATAATCATCGCTATTATCTTCGTTATTAAAGGCGTTATTATCGTCGATACTACAGTAGTTATTATGGTCGTTATTATCCTCGTTATTATCATCGTTATAATCATCCTCATCGCTATTATCGTTGTTATTATCGTCGTTATTAACGTCATTATTATCGACGTTATTATCGTTGTTATTATCGTCGTTATTAACGTCTTTATTATCATCGTTATTATCATCCTCATATTTATTATTATCGTTCTTATCGTCACTATTATCGTCGTAATTGTCGTTGTTATTATCGTCGTTATCATCGTCGTTATTATCATCGTTATTATCATCGTTATTATCATCCTCATCTTTATTATCGTCGTTATTATCGTAGTTATTATCGTCGTTATAATCCTCTTTATTATCATCGTTATAATCATCCTGATCTCTATTATCGTCGTTAATGACGTCGTTATTATCATCAATATATCGTCGTTATTATCGTCGTTATTATCGTCGTTATTATCGTCGCTATTATCGTAGCTATTATCGTCGTTATTATCGTCGCTATTATCGTCGCTAATATCGTCATAGTAATCGTAGTTATTTTTGTTGATATTATTGTTGTTATTATCGTTGCTATTATCATCAATATTATTATCACTCTTATCGTCCTTATTATAGTCGTGATTACCATCCTCATTGTTTTTATTATCGTCGTTATTATCGTCGTTATTATCGTCGTTATTATTGTCGTTTTTATCGTCGTTATTATCATTCTCATCGGTATAATCATCGCTATTATCGTCGTTATTATCGGCGTTATTATCGTCGAAACTATCGTAGTTATTATCGCCGTTATTATCCTCGTTATTATCACCGTTATAATCATCCTCATCGCTATTATCGTCGTTATTATCGTCGTTATTATCGTCGCTATTATCGTCGTTAATATCGTCGTTATAATCGTCGTTATTATCGTCGTTATTATCGTCGTTATTATCATCCTCATTGTTTTTATTATCGTCGCTAATATCGTCATTATTATCATAGTTATTTTTGTTGATATTATCGTTGTTATTATCGTCGTTATTATCATCAATATTATTTTCACTATTATCGTCGTTATTATAGTCGTTATTACCATCCTCATTGTTTTTATTATCGTCGTTATTATCGTCGTTATTATCGTCGTTATTATACTCGTTATTATCATCGTTATTATCATCCTCATCGTTATTATCCTCGTTATTATCATCGTTATTATCATCCTCATCGTTATTATCGTCGTCAATATTGTCGTTATTATCGTCGTTATTATCGTCGTTATAATCATCGTTATTATCGTCGCTATTATCGTTGTTATTATCCACGATATTATCGTCGTTATTAACGTCTTTATTATCATCGTTATTATCATCCTCATATTTATTATCATCTTCATCATCGTCACTATTATCGTCGTTATTATCGTCGTTATTGTCGTCTTTATTATCGTCGTTATTAACGTCTTTATTATCATTGTTATTATCATCGTTATTGACATCCTCATCGTCATTATCTTAGTTAATATCGTCGTTATTATCCTTGTTATTATCATCGTTATTATCATCCTCATCGTTATTATCGTCGTTATTAACGTCATTATTATCGACGTTATTATCGTCGTTATTATCATTCTCATCGGTATAATCATCGCTATATCGTCGTTATTATCGTCGGTATTATCATCATTATTATCATCTCTATTATCGTCGTTATTATCGACGTTATTATCATTCTCATTGTTTTTATTATCGTCCCTAATATCGTCATTATTGACGTAGTTATTTTTGTTGCTATTATCGTTGTTATTATCGTCCTTATTATCATCAATATGATTATCACTATTATCGTCGTTATTATTGTCGTTATTACCGTCCTCATGTTTTGTATTATCGTCGTTATTATCATCGCTATATCGTCGTTATTATCGTCGTTATTATCATCGTTATTATTGTCGTTATTATCCTCGTTAATATCATCGTTATTTTCATCCTCATCGTTATTATCGTCGTTAATATCGTCGTTGTTATCGTCGTTATTATCGTGGTTATTATCATCGTTATTATAGTCGCAATTATCGTCCTTATTATCGTCGTTATTATCGTCGTTATTATCGTCGTTTTTATCGTCGTTATCATTCTCATCGGTGTAATCATCGCTATATCGTCGTTATTATCGTCTTTATTATCGTCGTTATTATCTTCGTTTATATCAGCGTTATTATCGTTGTTAATATCGTCGTTATTATCGTCGTAATTATCGTCGTTATTATCATCGTTATTATCGTCGTTATTATCGTCGTTACTATCGTCGTTATTATAGTCGTTATTATCGTCGTTTTTATCGTCGTTATTATCATTCTCATCGGTATAATCATCGCTATTATCTTCGTTATTAAAGGCGTTATTATCGTCGATACTACAGTAGTTATTATGGTCGTTATTATCCTCGTTATTATCATCGTTATAATCATCCTCATCGCTATTATCGTTGTTATTATCGTCGTTATTAACGTCATTATTATCGACGTTATTATCGTTGTTATTATCGTCGTTATTAACGTCTTTATTATCATCGTTATTATCATCCTCATATTTATTATTATCGTTCTTATCGTCACTATTATCGTCGTAATTGTCGTTGTTATTATCGTCGTTATCATCGTCGTTATTATCATCGTTATTATCATCGTTATTATCATCCTCATCTTTATTATCGTCGTTATTATCGTAGTTATTATCGTCGTTATAATCCTCTTTATTATCATCGTTATAATCATCCTGATCTCTATTATCGTCGTTAATGACGTCGTTATTATCATCACTATATCGTCGTTATTATCGTCGTTATTATCGTCGTTATTATCGTCGCTATTATCGTAGCTATTATCGTCGTTATTATCGTCGCTATTATCGTCGCTAATATCGTCATAGTAATCGTAGTTATTTTTGTTGATATTATTGTTGTTATTATCGTTGCTATTATCATCAATATTATTATCACTCTTATCGTCCTTATTATAGTCGTGATTACCATCCTCATTGTTTTTATTATCGTCGTTATTATCGTCGTTATTATCGTCGTTATTATTGTCGTTTTTATCGTCGTTATTATCATTCTCATCGGTATAATCATCGCTATTATCGTCGTTATTATCGGCGTTATTATCGTCGAAACTATCGTAGTTATTATCGCCGTTATTATCCTCGTTATTATCATCGTTATAATCATCCTCATCGCTATTATCGTCGTTATTATCGTCGTTATTATCGTCGCTATTATCGTCGTTAATATCGTCGTTATAATCGTCGTTATTATCGTCGTTATTATCGTCGTTATTATCATCCTCATTGTTTTTATTATCGTCGCTAATATCGTCATTATTATCATAGTTATTTTTGTTGATATTATCGTTGTTATTATCGTCGTTATTATCATCAATATTATTTTCACTATTATCGTCGTTATTATAGTCGTTATTACCATCCTCATTGTTTTTATTATCGTCGTTATTATCGTCGTTATTATCGTCGTTATTATACTCGTTATTATCATCGTTATTATCATCCTCATCGTTATTATCCTCGTTATTATCATCGTTATTATCATCCTCATCGTTATTATCGTCGTCAATATTGTCGTTATTATCGTCGTTATTATCGTCGTTATAATCATCGTTATTATCGTCGCTATTATCGTTGTTATTATCCACGATATTATCGTCGTTATTAACGTCTTTATTATCATCGTTATTATCATCCTCATATTTATTATCATCTTCATCATCGTCACTATTATCGTCGTTATTATCGTCGTTATTGTCGTCTTTATTATCGTCGTTATTAACGTCTTTATTATCATTGTTATTATCATCGTTATTGACATCCTCATCGTCATTATCTTAGTTAATATCGTCGTTATTATCCTTGTTATTATCATCGTTATTATCATCCTCATCGTTATTATCGTCGTTATTAACGTCATTATTATCGACGTTATTATCGTCGTTATTATCATTCTCATCGGTATAATCATCGCTATATCGTCATTATTATCGTCGGTATTATCATCATTATTATCATCTCTATTATCGTCGTTATTATCGACGTTATTATCATTCTCATTGTTTTTATTATCGTCCCTAATATCGTCATTATTGACGTAGTTATTTTTGTTGCTATTATCGTTGTTATTATCGTCCTTATTATCATCAATATGATTATCACTATTATCGTCGTTATTATTGTCGTTATTACCGTCCTCATGTTTTGTATTATCGTCGTTATTATCATCGCTATATCGTCGTTATTATCGTCGTTATTATCATCGTTATTATTGTCGTTATTATCCTCGTTAATATCATCGTTATTTTCATCCTCATCGTTATTATCGTCGTTAATATCGTCGTTGTTATCGTCGTTATTATCGTGGTTATTATCATCGTTATTATAGTCGCAATTATCGTCCTTATTATCGTCGTTTTTATCGTCGTTATTATCGTCGTTTTTATCGTCGTTATCATTCTCATCGGTGTAATCATCGCTATATCGTCGTTATTATCGTCTTTATTATCGTCGTTATTATCTTCGTTTATATCAGCGTTATTATCGTTGTTAATATCGTCGTTATTATCGTCGTAATTATCGTCGTTATTATCATCGTTATTATCGTCGTTATTATCGTCGTTACTATCGTCGTTATTATAGTCGTTATTATCGTCGTTTTTATCGTCGTTATTATCATTCTCATCGGTAAATTCATCGCTATTATCTTCGTTATTAAAGGCGTTATTATCGTCGATACTACAGTAGTTATTATGGTCGTTATTATCCTCGTTATTATCATCGTTATAATCATCCTCATTGCTATTATCGTTGTTATTATCGTCGTTATTAACGTCATTATTATCGACGTTATTATCGTCGTTATTATCGTCGTTATTAACGTCTTTATTATCATCGTTATTATCATCCTCATATTTATTATTATCGTTCTTATCGTCACTATTATCGTCGTAATTGTCGTTGTTATTATCGTCGTTATCCTCGTCGTTATTATCATCGTTATTATCATCTTTATTATCATCCTCTTCTTTATTATCGTCGTTATTATCGTAGTTATTATCGTCGTTATAATCCTCTTTATTATCATCGTTATAATCATCCTCATCGCTATTATCGTCGTTAATGACGTCGTTATTATCATCACTATATCGTCGTTATTATCGTCGTTATTATCGTCGCTATTATCGTCGCTATTATCGTCGTTATTATCGTCGCTATTATCGTCGCTAATATCGTCATAGTAATCGTAGTTATTTTTGTTGCTATTATTGTTGTTATTATCGTCGCTATTATCATCAATATTATTATCACTCTTATCGTCGTTATTATATTCGTGATTACCATCCTCATTGTTTTTATTATCGTCGTTATTATCGTCGCTATTATCGTCGTTATTATCGTCTTTATTAACGTCGTCAATATCGTCGTTATTATCGTCGTTAATGTCGTCGTTATTATCATTGCTATATCGTCGCTATAGTCGTCGTTATAATCGTCGTTATTATCGTCGCTATTATCATCGTTATTATCATCCTCATCGTTATTATACTTGTTATTATCGTCGTTATTATCATCAATATTATTATCACTATTATCGTCGTTATTATCGTCTTTATTATCCTCGTTAATATCATCGTTATTATCATCCTCATCGTTATTATCGTCGTTAATATCGTCGTTATTATCGTCGTTATTATCTTCGTTATTATCATCGTTATTATCGTCGCAATTATCGTCGTTATTATAGTCGTTATTATCATCGTCATTATTTTATTATCGTCGCTAATATTTTCATTATTGTCGTAGTTGTTTTTGTTGCTATTATCGTTGTTATTATCGTCGTTATAATCATCAATATTATTATCACTATTATCGTCGTTATTATAGTCGTTATTACCATCCTCATTGTTTTTATTATCGTTGACATTATCGTCGTTATTATCGTCGTTATTATCATCCTCATTGTTTTTATTATCGTCGCTAATATCGTCATTATTATCGTAGTTATTTTTGTTGCTATTATCGTTGTTATTATCGTCGTTATTATCATCAATATTATTATCACTATTATCGTCGTTATTATAGTCGTTATTACCATCCTCATTGTTTTTATTATCGTAGTTATTATCGTTGTTATTATCTTCGTTATTATCCTGGTTATTATCATCGTTATTATCATCCTTATCGTTATTATCGTCGTTATTATCGTCGTTATTATCCTCGATTTTATCGTCGTTATCATTCTCATCGCTATAATTATCGCTATATCATCGTTATTATCGTCGTTATTATCGTCGTTATTATCCTCGTTTATATCATCGTTATTATCAACCTCATCGTTATTATCGTCGTCAATATCGTCGTTATTATCAACGTTATTATCGTCGTTATTATCGTCGCTATTATCGTCGTTATTATCGTCGTTATTATCGTCGTTATTATCGTCGTTTTTATCGTCGTTATTATCATTCTCATCGGTATAATCATCGCTATTATCGTCGTTATTATCGGCGTTATTATCGTCGAAACTATCGTAGTTATTATCGCCGTTATTATCCTCGTTATTATCATCGTTATAATCATCCTCATCGCTATTATCGTCGTTATTATCGTCGTTATTATCGTCGCTATTATCGTCGTTAATATCGTCGTTATAATCGTTATTATCGTCGTTATTATCGTCGTTATTATCATTTTCATTGTTTTTATTATCGTCGCTAATATCGTCATTATTATCATAGTTATATTTGTTGATATTATCGTTGTTATTATCGTCGTTATTATCATCAATATTATTTTCACTATTATCGTCGTTATTATAGTCGTTATTACCATCCTCATCGCTATTATCGTCGCTATTATTGTCGTTATTATCGTCGCTATTATCGTCGTTAATATCGTCGTTATAATCGTCGTTATTATCGTCGTTATTATCGTTGTTATTATCATCCTCATTGTTTTTATTATTGTCGCTAATATCGTCATTATTATCATAGTTATTTTTGTTGATATTATCGTTGTTATTATCGTCGTTATTATCATCAATATTATTTTCACTATTATCGTCGTTATTATAGTCGTTATTACCATCCTCCTTGTTTTTATTATCGTCGTTATTATCGTCGTTATTATCGTCGTTATTATACTTGTTATTATCATCGTTATTATCATCCTCATCGTTATTATCATCGTTATTTTCATCGTTATTATCATCCTCATCGTTATTATCGTCGTTATTAACGTCATTATTATCGACGTTATTATCGTCGTTATTGTCATTCTCATCGGTATAATCATCGCTATATCGTCGTTATTATTGTCGGTATTATCATCATTATTATCATCTCTATTATCGTCGTTATTATCATTCTCATTGTTTTTATTATCGTCCCTAATATCGTCATTATTGTCGTAGTTATTTTTGTTGCTATTATCGTTGTTATTATCGTCCTTATTATCATCAATATTATTATCACTATTATCGTCGTTATTATAGTCGTTATTACCGTCCTCATGTTTTGTATTATCGTCGTTATTATCATCGCAATATCGTCGTTATTATCGTCGTTATTATCGTCGTTATTATTGTCGTTATTATCCTCGTTAATATCATCGTTATTTTCATCCTCATCGTTATTATCGTCGTTAATATCGTCGTTATTATCGTCGTTATAATCGTGGTTATTATCATCGTTATTATCGTCGCAATTATCGTCCTTATTATCGTCGTTATTATCGTCGTTATTATCGTCGTTTTTATCGTCGTTATCATTCTCATCGGTATAATCATCGCTATATCGTCGATACTATCGTAGTTATTATCGTCGTTATTATCCTCGTTATTATCATCATTATAATCATCCTCATCGTTATAATCGTCGATATTATCGTCGATATTATCGTCGTTATTATCGTCGTTTTTATCGTCGTTATTATCATTCTCATCGGTATAATCATCGCTATTATCGTCGATATTATCGGCGTTATTGTCGTTGATACTATCGTAGTTATTTTCGTCGTTATTGTCATCTTTATAATCATCCTCATCGCTATTATCGTCGTAATGTCGTCGTTTTTATCATCGCTATTATCGTTGCTATTATCGTCATTATTATCGTCGTTATTATCGTCGCTATTGTCGTCGTTATTGTCGTCGTTATAATCGTCGTTATTATCGTTGTTCTAATCATCCTCATCGCTATTATCGTCATTAATGTCGTCGTTATTTTCATCGCTATATCGTCGTTATTATCGTCGTTATTATCGTCGGTATTATCGTCGTTATTATCGTCGTTATAAACTTCGTTATTATCGTCGTTATTATCCTCGTTATTATCATCGTTATTGACATTCTCATCGTTATTATCGTAGTTAATACCGTCGTTATTATCCTCGTTATTATCATCGTTATTATTATCCTCATCGTTATTTTCGTCGTTATTATCGTCGCTATTATCGTCGTTATTATCGTCGTAATTATCATTCTCATCGGTATGTTCATCGCTATTATCGTCATTATTATCGTAGTTATTATCGTCGTTATTGTCCTCGTTATTATCATCGTTATAATCATCCTCATCGCTATTATCTTCGTTATTATCGTCGATATTATCGTCGTTATTATCGTCGTTATTATCGTCGTTATTATCGTCGCTATTATCGTCGTTATTATCGTCGTTATTATCGTCGTTATTATCGTCGTTATTATCATCGTTATTATCGTCGTTATAATCGTCGTTATTATCGTCGTTATAATCCTCGATATTATCATCGTTATAATCATCCTCATCGTTATTATCGTCGATATTATCGTCGATATTATCGTCGTTATTATCGTCGTTTTTATCGTCGTTATTATCATTCTCATCGGTATAATCATCGCTATTATCGTCGTTATTATCGGCGTTATTATCGTCGATACTATCGTAGTTATTTTCGTCGTTATTGTTATTTTTATAATCATCCTCATCGCTATTATCGTCGTAATGTCGTCGTTATTATCATCGCTATCATCGTTGTTATTATCGTCATTATTATCGTCGTTATTATCGTCGCTAATGTCGTCGTTATTATCGTCGTTATAATCGTCGTTATTATCGTTGTTATAATCATCCTCATCGCTATTATCGTCGTTAATGTCGTCGTTATTTTCATCGCTATATCGTCGTTATTATCGTCGTTAATATCGTCGCTATTATCGTCGTTATTATTGTCATTATTATCGTCGATTTTATCGTCGTTATTATCACTCTCATCGGTATAATCATCGCTAATATCGTCGTTATTATCGGCGTTATTATCGTCGATAATAGCGTATTTATTATCGTCGTTATTATCCTCGTTATTATCATCGTTATAATCATCCTCATCGCTATTATCCTCGTTATTATCGTCGTTATTATCGTCGTTATTATCATCATTATTATCATTTCTATTATCGTCATTTTTATCGTCGTTATAATCGTCGTTATTATCGTTGTTATAATCATCCTCATCGCTATTATCGTCGTTAATGTCGTCGTTACTTTCATCGCTATATCGTCTATATTATCGTCGTTATTATCGTCGCTATTATCGTCGTTATTATCGTCGTTATTGTCGTCGCTATTATCGTCGTTAATATCGTCGTTATTATGGTCATTATTGTCGACGTTATTATCGTCGTTATTATCGTCGTTATTAACGTATTTATTATGATCGTTATTATCATCCTCATATTTATTATTATCGTTCTTTTCGTCACTATTATCGTCGTTATTGTCGTCGTTATTATCGGCGTTATTGTCGTCGTTATTATCATCGTTATTATCATCGTTATTATCATCCTCATCGTTATTATCGTCGTTATTAACGTCGTTATTATGGTCGTTTTTATCGTCGTTATTATCATTCTCATCGGTATAATCATCGCTATTATCGTCGTTATTATCGGCGTTATTATCGTCGATACAATCGTAGTTTTTATCGTCGTTATTATCCTCGTTATTATCATCGTAATTATAATCCTCATCGTTATTTTCGTCGTTATTATCGTCGCTATTATCGTCGCTATTATCGTCGTTATTATCGTCGTTATTGTCGTCGCTATTATCATCGTTATTATCATCCTCATCGTTATTACCGTCGTTATTATCGTCGCTATTATCGTCATTATTATCGTCGTTATTATCGTCGTTATTATCGTCTTTATTATCGTCGTTATTATCGTCGTTTTTTAAGTCGTCAATATCGTCGTTATTATCGTCGTCATTATCGTCGTCATTATCGTCGTTTTTATCGTCGTTATAATCATTGTTATTATCATCGTTATGGGCAACCTCATCGTTATTATCGTCGTTAATATCGTCGTTATTATCCTCGTTATTATCACCGTTATTATCATCCTCATCGTTATTTTCGTCGTTATTTTCGTTGCTATTATCGTAGTTTTTATCGTCGTTATTATCACTCTCATCGGTATAATCATCGCTATTATCGTCGTTATTATCGGCGTTATTGTCGTCGATACTATCGTAGTTATTATCGTTGATATTATCCTCGTTATTATCATCGTTATAATCATTTTCACCGCTATTATCGTCGTTATTATCGTCGTTATTATCGTCGCTATTATCGTCGTTATTATCGTCGTTATTAACGTATTTACTATCATCGTTATTATCATCCTCATATTTATTATCGTCGTTATTATCGTCGTTATTATCGTCTTTATTGTCGTCATATTATCGTCGTTATTATCGGCGTTATTTTCATCGTTATTATCATCGTTATTATCATCCTCATCGTTATTATCGTCGTTATTATCGTCGTTATAATCCTCGTTATTATCATCGTTATAATCATCCTCATCGCTATTATCGTCGTTATTATCGTCGTTATTATCGTCGTTATTATCATCGCTATTGTCGTCGTTATTATCGGCGTTTTTATCGTAGATACTATCATAGTTATTATCGTCTTTATTATCCTCGTTATTATCATCGTTATTATCATCCTCTTCGTTATTTTCGTCGTTATTTTCATCGCTATTATCGTCGTTTTTATCGTCGTTATTATCATTCTCATTGGTATAATCATCGCTATTATCGTCGTTATAATCGGCGTTATTATCGTCGATACTATCGTAGTTATTATCGTCGTTATTATCCTCGTTATTATCATCATTATAATCATCCTCATCGCTATTATCGTCGTTATTATCATCGTTATTATCGTCGTTATTATCTTCGTTATTATCGTCGTTATTATCGTCGTTAATATCGTCGTTTTTATCATCGTTATTATCATTCTCATCGGTGTAATCATCGATATATCGTCGTTATTATCGTCGTTATTATCATCTCTATTATCGTCGTTATTATCCTCGTTAATATCATCGTTATTATCGTCGCTATTATCGTCGTTATTATCGTCGTTATTATCGTCGTTATTATCTTCGTTTTTATCGTCGTTATTATCATTCTCATCGGTATAATCATCGATATTATCGTCGTTATTATCGTCGTTATAATCGTCGTTATTATCGTCGCAATTACAATCGTTATTATCATCCTTATTGTTATTATCGTCGTTATTATCGTCATTATTAACGTCATTATTATCGACGTTACTATCATCCTCATTGTCTTTATTATCGTCGCTAATAAAGTCATTATTATTGTAGATATTTTTGTTGTTATTTTATTTGTTATTATCGTCATTATTATCATCAATATTATTATAACTATTATCGTCGTTATTATAGTCGTTATTACTATCCTCATTGTTTTTAATATCGTAGTTATTATCGTCGTTATAATCCTCGTTATTATCATTGGTATAATCATCCTCATCGCTATTATCGTCGTTAATGTCGTCGTTATTATCATCGCTATATCGTCGTTATTTTCGTCTTTATTATCTCCGCTATTATCGTCGTTATTATCGTAGTTATTAACGTCGTCAATTTCGTCGTTATTATCGTCGTTATTATCCTTTTTATTATCATCGTTATTATCATTCTCATCGGTGTAATCATCGATATATCGTCGTTATTATCGTCGTTATTATCATCTCTATTATCGTCGTTATTATCCTCGTTAATGTCTTCGCTATTATCATCGCTATATCGTCGTTATTATCATCGTTATTATCGTCGTTATTATCTTCGTTTTTATCGTCGTTATTATGATTCTCATCGGTATAATCATCGCTATTATCGTTGTGATTATCGTCGTTATTATCGTCGTTGTTATCATCGTTATTATCATCGTTATTATCATCCTCATCATTATTATCGTCGTTATTATCGTAGTTATTATCGTCGTTATAATCCTCGTTATTATCATCGTTATAATCATCCTCATCGCTATTGTCCTCGTTAATGTCTTCGCTATTATCATCGCTATATCGTCGTTATTATCGTCGTTATTATCATGTTTATTATTATCCTCATCGTTATTATCGTCGTTAATATCGTCGTTATTATCATCGTTATTATCATCCTCATCGTTATTATCGTCGTTATTATCATCGTTATTATCGTCGTTATTATCTTCGTTATTATCGTCGTTATTATCGTCGTTAATATCGTCGTTTTTATCATCGTTATTATCATTCTCATCGGTGTAATCATCGATATATCGTCGTTATTATCGTCGTTATTATCATCTCTATTATCGTCGTTATTATCGTCGTTTTTATCGTCGTTATCATTCTCATCGGTATAATCATCGCTATATCGTCGTTATTATCGTCGTTATTATCGTCGTTATTATCTTCGTTTATATCAGCGTTATTATCGTCGTTAATATCGTTGTTATTATCGTCGTAATTATCGTCGTTATTATCATCGTTATTATCGTCGTTATTATCGTCGTTACTATCGTCGTTATTATAGTCGTTATTATCGTCGTTTTTATCGTCGTTATTATCATTCTCATCGGTATAATCATCGCTATTATCTTCGTTATTAAAGGCGTTATTATCGTCGATACTACAGTAGTTATTATGGTCGTTATTATCCTCGTTATTATCATCGTTATAATCATCCTCATCGCTATTATCGTTGTTATTATCGTCGTTATTAACGTCATTATTATCGACGTTATTATCGTTGTTATTATCGTCGTTATTAACGTCTTTATTATCATCGTTATTATCATCCTCATATTTATTATTATCGTTCTTATCGTCACTATTATCGTCGTAATTGTCGTTGTTATTATCGTCGTTATCATCGTCGTTATTATCATCGTTATTATCATCGTTATTATCATCCTCATCTTTATTATCGTCGTTATTATCGTAGTTATTATCGTCGTTATAATCCTCTTTATTATCATCGTTATAATCATCCTCATCTCTATTATCGTCGTTAATGACGTCGTTATTATCATCACTATATCGTCGTTATTATCGTCGTTATTATCGTCGTTATTATCGTCGCTATTATCGTAGCTATTATCGTCGTTATTATCGTCGCTATTATCGTCGCTAATATCGTCATAGTAATCGTAGTTATTTTTGTTGATATTATTGTTGTTATTATCGTTGCTATTATCATCAATATTATTATCACTCTTATCGTCGTTATTATAGTCGTGATTACCATCCTCATTGTTTTTATTATCGTCGTTATTATCGTCGTTATTATCGTCGTTATTATTGTCGTTATTATCGTCGTTATTATCATTCTCATCGGTATAATCATCGCTATTATCGTCGTTATTATCGGCGTTATTATCGTCGAAACTATCGTAGTTATTATCGCCGTTATTATCCTCGTTATTATCATCGTTATAATCATCCTCATCGCTATTATCGTCGTTATTATCGTCGTTATTATCGTCGCTATTATCGTCGTTAATATCGTCGTTATAATCGTCGTTATTATCGTCGTTATTATCGTCGTTATTATCATCCTCATTGTTTTTATTATCGTCGCTAATATCGTCATTATTATCATAGTTATTTTTGTTGATATTATCGTTGTTATTATCGTCGTTATTATCATCAATATTATTTTCACTATTATCGTCGTTATTATAGTCGTTATTACCATCCTCATTGTTTTTATTATCGTCGTTATTATCGTCGTTATTATCGTCGTTATTATACTCGTTATTATCATCGTTATTATCATCCTCATCGTTATTATCCTCGTTATTATCATCGTTATTATCATCCTCATCGTTATTATCGTCGTCAATATTGTCTTTATTATCGTCGTTATTATCGTCGTTATAATCATCGTTATTATCGTCGCTATTATCGTTGTTATTATCCACGATATTATCGTCGTTATTAACGTCTTTATTATCATCGTTATTATCATCCTCATATTTATTATCATCTTCATCATCGTCACTATTATCGTCGTTATTATCGTCGTTATTGTCGTCTTTATTATCGTCGTTATTAACGTCTTTATTATCATTGTTATTATCATCGTTATTGACATCCTCATCGTCATTATCTTAGTTAATATCGTCGTTATTATCCTTGTTATTATCATCGTTATTATCATCCTCATCGTTATTATCGTCGTTATTAACGTCATTATTATCGACGTTATTATCGTCGTTATTATCATTCTCATCGGTATAATCATCGCTATATCGTCGTTATTATCGTCGGTATTATCATCATTATTATCATCTCTATTATCGTCGTTATTATCGACGTTATTATCATTCTCATTGTTTTTATTATCGTCCCTAATATCGTCATTATTGACGTAGTTATTTTTGTTGCTATTATCGTTGTTATTATCGTCCTTATTATCATCAATATGATTATCACTATTATCGTCGTTATTATTGTCGTTATTACCGTCCTCATGTTTTGTTTTATCGTCGTTATTATCATCGCTATATCGTCGTTATTATCGTCGTTATTATCATCGTTATTATTGTCGTTATTATCCTCGTTAATATCATCGTTATTTTCATCCTCATCGTTATTATCGTCGTTAATATCGTCGTTGTTATCGTCGTTATTATCGTGGTTATTATCATCGTTATTATAGTCGCAATTATCGTCCTTATTATCGTCGTTATTATCGTCGTTATTATCGTCGTTTTTATCGTCGTTATCATTCTCATCGGTGTAATCATCGCTATATCGTCGTTATTATCGTCTTTATTATCGTCGTTATTATCTTCGTTTATATCAGCGTTATTATCGTTGTTAATATCGTCGTTATTATCGTCGTAATTATCGTCGTTATTATCATCGTTATTATCGTCGTTATTATCGTCGTTACTATCGTCGTTATTATAGTCGTTATTATCGTCGTTTTTATCGTCGTTATTATCATTCTCATCGGTAAATTCATCGCTATTATCTTCGTTATTAAAGGCGTTATTATCGTCGATACTACAGTAGTTATTATGGTCGTTATTATCCTCGTTATTATCATCGTTATAATCATCCTCATTGCTATTATCGTTGTTATTATCGTCGTTATTAACGTCATTATTATCGACGTTATTATCGTTGTTATTATCGTCGTTATTAACGTCTTTATTATCATCGTTATTATCATCCTCATATTTATTATTATCGTTCTTATCGTCACTATTATCGTCGTAATTGTCGTTGTTATTATCGTCGTTATCCTCGTCGTTATTATCATCGTTATTATCATCTTTATTATCATCCTCTTCTTTATTATCGTCGTTATTATCGTAGTTATTATCGTCGTTATAATCCTCTTTATTATCATCGTTATAATCATCCTCATCGCTATTATCGTCGTTAATGACGTCGTTATTATCATCACTATATCGTCGTTATTATCGTCGTTATTATCGTCGCTATTATCGTCGCTATTATCGTCGTTATTATCGTCGCTATTATCGTCGCTAATATCGTCATATTAATCGTAGTTATTTTTGTTGCTATTATTGTTGTTATTATCGTCGCTATTATCATCAATATTATTATCACTCTTATCGTCGTTATTATATTCGTGATTACCATCCTCATTGTTTTTATTATCGTCGTTATTATCGTCGCTATTATCGTCGTTATTATCGTCTTTATTAACGTCGTCAATATCGTCGTTATTATCGTCGTTAATGTCGTCGTTATTATCATTGCTATATCGTCGTTATTATCGTCGCTATAGTCGTCGTTATAATCGTCGTTATTATCGTCGCTATTATCATCGTTATTATCATCCTCATCGTTATTATACTTGTTATTATCGTCGTTATTATCATCAATATTATTATCACTATTATCGTCGTTATTATCGTCTTTATTATCCTCGTTAATAACATCGTTATTATCATCCTCATCGTTATTATCGTCGTTAATATCGTCGTTATTATCGTCGTTATTATCTTCGTTATTATCATCGTTATTATCGTCGCAATTATCGTCGTTATTATAGTCGTTATTATCATCGTCATTATTTTATTATCGTCGCTAATATTTTCATTATTGTCGTAGTTGTTTTTGTTGCTATTATCGTTGTTATTATCGTCGTTATAATCATCAATATTATTATCACTATTATCGTCGTTATTATAGTCGTTATTACCATCCTCATTGTTTTTATTATCGTTGACATTATCGTCGTTATTATCGTCGTTATTATCATCCTCATTGTTTTTATTATCGTCGCTAATATCGTCATTATTATCGTAGTTATTTTTGTTGCTATTATCGTTGTTATTATCGTTGTTATTATCATCAATATTATTATCACTATTATCGTCGATATTATAGTCGTTATTACCATCCTCATTGTTTTTATTATCGTAGTTATTATCGTTGTTATTATCTTCGTTATTATCCTGGTTATTATCATCGTTATTATCATCCTTATCGTTATTATCGTCGTTATTATCGTCGTTATTATCCTCGATTTTATCGTCGTTATCATTCTCATCGCTATAATTATCGCTATATCATCGTTATTATCGTCGTTATTATCGTCGTTATTATCCTCGTTTATATCATCGTTATTATCAACCTCATCGTTATTATCGTCGTCAATATCGTCGTTATTATCAACGTTATTATCGTCGTTATTTTCGTCGCTATTATCGTCGTTATTATCGTCGTTATTATCGTCGTTATTATTGTCGTTTTTATCGTCGTTATTATCATTCTCATCGGTATAATCATCGCTATTATCGTCGTTATTATCGGCGTTATTATCGTCGAAACTATCGTAGTTATTATTGCCGTTATTATCCTCGTTATTATCATCGTTATAATCATCCTCATCGCTATTATCGTCGTTATTATCGTCGTTATTATCGTCGCTATTATCGTCGTTAATATCGTCGTTATAATCGTTATTATCGTCGTTATTATCGTCGTTATTATCATCGCTATTGTCGTCGTTATTATCGGCGTTTTTATCGTAGATACTATCATAGTTATTATCGTCTTTATTATCCTCGTTATTATCATCGTTATTATCATCCTCTTCGTTATTTTCGTCGTTATTTTCATCGCTATTATCGTCGTTTTTATCGTCGTTATTATCATTCTCATTGGTATAATCATCGCTATTATCGTCGTTATAATCGGCGTTATTATCGTCGATACTATCGTAGTTATTATCGTCGTTATTATCCTCGTTATTATCATCATTATAATCATCCTCATCGCTATTATCGTCGTTATTATCGTCGTTATTATCGTCGTTATTATCATCGTTATAATCATCCTCATCGCTATTATCGTCGTTATTATCGTCGTTATTATCATCGCTATTATCGTCTTTATTATCGTCATTATTATCGTCGTTATTATCGTCGCAATTATCGTCGCTATTATCGTCGTTATAATCGTCGTTATTATCGTCGTTATTAACGACGTTATTATCATCAATATTTTTATTACTATTATCGTCGTTATTATAGTCGTTATTATTCTCGTTTTCATCATTGTTATGGACATATCGTTATTATCGTCGTTAATATAGTCGTTATTATCCTCGTTATTATCATCGTTATTATCATCCTCATCGTTATTATCGTCGTTAATATCGTCGTTATAATCCTCGTTATTATCATCGTTATAATCATCCTCATCGCTATTATCGTCGTTATTATCGTCGTTATTATCGTCGTTATTATCATCGCTATTGTCGTCGTTATTATCGGCGTTTTTATCGTAGATACTATCATAGTTATTATCGTCTTTATTATCCTCGTTATTATCATCGTTATTATCATCCTCTTCGTTATTTTCGTCGTTATTTTCATCGCTATTATCGTCGTTTTTATCGTCGTTATTATCATTCTCATTGGTATAATCATCGCTATTATCGTCGTTATAATCGGCGTTATTATCGTCGATACTATCGCAGTTTTTATCTTTGATATTATCCTCGTTATTATCATCGTTATTATAATCCTCATCGCTATTATCACCGTTAATATCGTCGTTATTATCGTAACTATTATCGTCGTTATTATCGTCGTTATTAACGTCTTTACTCTCATCTTTATTATCATCTTCATATTTATTATCATCGTTATTATCGTCAATATTTATCGTCGTTATTATCGTCTTTATTATCGTCGTTATTATCGTCGCTATTATCATCGCTATTATCGTCGATATAATCGTCGTTATTATAATCGCTATTATCGTCGTTATTATCGTCGTTGTTATCATCGTTATTATCATCGCTATTATCGTCGTTATTAACGTCATTATTATCATCGTTATTATCGTCGTTTTTATCGTCCTTATTATCATTCTCGTCGGTATAATCATCGTTATTATCGTCGATATTCTCGGCGTTATTATCATCAATGCTATCGTAGTTATTATCGTCGTTATTATCCTCGTTATTATCATCATTATAATCATCCTCATCGTTATTATCGCCGATATTATCGTCGATATTATCGTCGTTATTATCGTCGTTTTTATCGTCGTTATTATCATTCTCATTGGTATAATCATCGCTATTATCGTCGATATTATCGGCGTTATTATCGTTGATACTATCGTAGTTATTTTCGTCGTTATTGTCATCTTTATAATCATCCTCATCGCTATTATCGTCGTAATGTCGTCGTTTTTATCATCGCTATTATCGTTGTTATTATCTTCATTATTATCGTCGTTATTATGGTCGCTATTGTCGTCGTTATTATCGTCGTTATAATCGTCGTTATTATCGTTGTCCTAATCATCCTCATCGCTATTATCGTCGTTAATGTCGTCGTTATTTTCATCGCTATATCGTCGTTATTATCGTCGTTATTATCGTCGGTATTATCGTCGTTATTATCGTCGTTATAACCTTCGTTATTATCGTCATTATTATCGTTGATTTTGTCGTCGTTATTATCACTCTCATCGGTATTATCATCGCTATTATCGTCGTTATTATCGGCGTTATTATCGTCGATAATATCGTAGTTATTATCGTCGTTATTATCCTCGTTATTATCATCGTTATAATCATCCTCATCGTTATTATCCTCGTTATTATCGTCATTATTATCGACGTTATTATCATCCTCATATTTTATCATCGTTATTATCATCGTTATTATCGTCGTTATTATCGTCGTTAATATCGTCGCTATTATCGTCGTTATTATCGTTGTTATTATCGTCGTTATAATCCTCGTTATTATCATCGTTATTATCATCCTCATCGCTATTATCGTCGTTATTATCATTGCAATATCGTCGTTATTATCGTCATTATTATAGTCGCTATTATCGTTTTCATTATCGTCGTTATTATCGTCGCTATTATCTTCGTTATTATCGACGTTATTATCGTCGTTATTATCGTCGCTATTATCATCGTTATTATCATCCTCATCGCTATTTTCGTCGTTAATGTCGTCGTTATTATCATCGCTATATCGTCGCTATTTTCGTCGTTATTATCGTCGCTATTTTCGTCGTTATTATCGTCGTTATTTTCATCGTTATTATCATCGCTATTATCATTTTCATCGTCATTATCGTCGTTATTGACGTCGTTATTATCGTCGTTATTATCGTCGTTATTATCATCGTGATTATCATCGTTTTTATCATCCTTATTATCATCCTCATCGTTATTATCGTCGTTATTATCGTAGTTATTATCGTCGTTATAATCCTCGTTATTATCATCGTTATAATCATCCTCATCGTTATTATCGTCGTTATTTTCGTCGCTATTATCGTCGTTTTTATCGTCGTTATTATCATTCTCATCGGTATAATCATCGCTATTATCGTCGTTATTATCGGCGTTATTATCGTCGATACTATCGTAGTTATTATCGTTGATATTATCCTCGTTATTATCATCGTTATAATAATCCTCATCGCTATTATCTCCGTTATTATCGTCGTTATTATCGTCGTTATTGTCGTCGTTATTATCGTCGTTATTATCGTCGTTATTTTCATCGTTATTATCATCGTTATTATCATCCTCATCGTTATTATCGTCGTTATTATTGTCGTTATAATTCTCGTTATTATCATCGTTATAATCATCCTCATCGCTATTATCGTCGTTATTATCGTCGTTATTATCGTCGCTATTATCGTCAATATTATCGTCGTTATTATCGTCGCTATTATCGTCCCTATTATCGTCGTTATCATCGTCGTTATTATCGTCGCTACTATCATCGTTATTATCATACTCATCGTTATTACCGTCGTTATTATCGTCGCTATTATCGTCATTATTATCGTCGTTATTATCGTCGTTATTATCGTCGCTATTATCGTCGTCATTATCGTCGTTATTAGAGTCGTCAATATCGTCGTTATTATCATCGTCATTATCGTCGTTATTATCGTCTTTATTATCATCGTTATTATCATTCTCATCGGTATAATCATCGCTATTATTGTCGTTATTATCGGCGTTATTATCGTCGATACTATCGTAGTTATTATCGTTGATATTATCCTCGTTATTATCATCGTTATAATAATCCTCATCGCTATTATCTCCGTTATTATCGTCGTTGTTATCGTCGTTATTGTCGTCGTTATTATCGTCGTTATTATCGTCGTTATTTTCATCGTTATTATCATCGTTATTATCATCCTCATCGTTATTATCGTCGTTATTATTGTCGTTATAATTCTCGTTATTATTATCGTTATAATCATCCTCATCACTATTATCGTCGTTATTATCGTCGTTATTATCGTCGCTATTATCGTCAATATTATCGTCGTTATTATCGTCGCTATTATCGTCCCTATTATCGTCGTTATCATCGTCGTTATTATCGTCGCTACTATCATCGTTATTATCATACTCATCGTTATTACCGTCGTTATTATCGTCGCTATTATCGTCATTATTATCGTCGTTATTATCGTCGTTATTATCGTCGCTATTATCGTCGTCATTATCGTCGTTATTAGAGTCGTCAATATCGTCGTTATTATCATCGTCATTATCGTCGTTATTATCGTCTTTATTATCGTCGTTATTATCCTTGTTATTATCATCGTTATGGACATCCTCATCGTTATTATCGTCGTTATTATCGTAGTTATTATCGTCGTTATAAGCCTCGTTATTATCATCGTTATTATCATTCACATCTTTATTTTCGTCGTTATTATCGTCGCTATTATCGTCGTTTTTATCGTCGTTATTATCATTCTCATTGGTATAATCATCGCTATTATCGTCGTTATTATCGGCGTTATTATCGTCGATACTATCGTAGTTATTATCGCTGATATTATCCTCGTTATTATCATCGTTATAATCATCCTCATCGCTAATATCTCCGTTATTATCGTCGTTATTATCGTCACTATTATAGTCGTTATTATCGTCTTTATTAACGACTTTACTGTCATCGTTATTACCATCCTCATATTTATTATCATCGTTATTATCGTCACTATTATCGTCGTTATTATTTTCGTTATTGTCGTCGTTATTATCGTCGTTATTGTCGTCGTTATTATCGTCGTATTATCGTCGTTATTATCGTCGTTATTATCCTCGTTAATATCATCGTTATTATCATCCTCATCGTTATTATCGTCGTTAATATCGTCGTTATTATCGTCGTTATTATCGTCGTTAAAATCATCGTTATTATCGTCGCAAATATCGTCCTTATTATCGTCGTTATTATCGTCGTTATAATCGTCGTTTTTATTGTCGTTATAGTTCTCATCGGTATAATCATCTCTATATCGTCGATATTATCGTCGTTATTATCGTCGTTATTATCCTCGTTTACATCATCGTTATTATCATCCTCATCTTTATTATCGTCGTTATTATCGTCGTTATTATCGTCGTTATTAACCTCGTTATTATCATCGTTATAATCATCCTCATCGCTATTATCGTCGTTATTATCGTCGTTATTATCGTCGCTATTTTTGTCGTTATTATCGTCGTTATTAACGTCGTCAATATCGTCGTTATTATAGTCGTTATTACCATCCTCATTGTTTTTATTATCGTCGTTATTATTGTCGTTATTATCGTCGTTATTATCGTTAATATTATCCTCGTTATTATCATCGTTATTATCATCCTCATTGTTATTATCCTCGTTATTATTATCGTTATTATCATACTTATCGTTATTATCGTCGTTAATATCGACGTTATTACCGTCGTTATTATCGTCGTTATTATCATCGTTATTATCGTCGTTATTAACGTCTTTATTATCATCGCTATTATCATCCTCATATTTATTATCATCGCTATATCGTCGTTATTATCGTCATTATTAACGTAATTATTATCGACGTTATTATCGTCTTTATTATCGTCGTTACTAACGTCTTTAGTATCTTCGTTATTATCATCCTCATATTTATTTTCATCGTCATTGTCGTTACTATTATCGTCGTTATTATCATCGTTATTATCATCAGCATCGTTATTATCGTCGTTATTATCGTCGTTATAAGCGTCATTATTATCGACGTTTTTATCGTCGTTATTATCGTCGTTATTAACGTCTTTATTATCATCGTTATTATCATCCTCATATTTATTATCATCGTCATTTTCGTCACTATTATCGTCGTTATTATCGTCGTTATTGTCGTCGTTATTATCGTCGTTATTAACGTCTTTATTATCATCGTTATTATCATCGTTATTGACATCCTCATCGTCATTATCGTAGTTAATATCGTCGTTATTATTCTCGTTATTATCATCGTTATTATTATCCTCATCGTTATTATCGTCGTTATTAACGTCATTATTATCGACGTTATTATCGTCGTTATTATCATTCTCATCGGTATATTCATCGCTATATCGTCGTTATTATCGTCGGTATTATCATCATTATTATCATCTCTATTATCGTCGTTATTATCGTCGTTATTATCATTCTCATTGTTTTTATTGTCGTCCCTAATATCGTCATTATTGTCGTAGTTATTTTTGTTGCTATTATCGTTGTTATTATCGTCGTTATTATCATTCTCATTGTTTTTATTATCGTCCCTAATATCGTCATTATTGTCGTAGTTATTTTTGTTGCTATTATCGTTGTTATTATCGTCCTTATTATCATCAATATTATTATCACTATTATCGTCATTATTATAGTCGTTATTACCGTCCTCATGTTTTGTATTATCGTCGTTATTATCATCGCTATATCGTCGTTATTATCGTCGTTATTATCGTCGTTATTATCGTCGCTATTATCGACGTTATTATCGTCGTAACTATCATCGTTCTTATCGTCGCTATTATCATCGTTATTATCTTCTCATCGTTATTATCGTCGTTATTAACATCTTTATTATCATCGTTATTATCATCCTCATATTTATTATCATTTTCATCATCGTCACTATTATCGTCGTTATTATCGTCGTTATTGTCGTCTTTATTATCGTCGTTATTAACGTCTTTATTATCATTGTTATTATCATCGTTATTTACATCCTCATCGTCATTATCGTAGTTAATATCGTCGTTATTATCCTCGTTATTATCATCGTTATTATCATCCTCATCGCTATTATCGTCGTTAATGTCGTCGTTATTATCATCGCTGTATCGTCGTTATTACCGTCGTTATTATTATCATTATTATCATTTCTATTATCGTCGTTAATATCATCGTTATTATCATCCTCATTGCTTTTATTATCGTCGTTATTATCGTCGTTATTATCCTCGTTATTATCATCGTTATTATCATCCTCATCGTTATTATCGTCGTTATTAACGTCTCTATTATCGTCGTTATTATCGTCGTTATTATCGTCGTTATTATCATCGTTATTATCGTCGCTATTTTCTTCGTTATTATCGTCGTAATTATCGTCGTTATTATCATCGCTATTATCGTCGTTATTATCATCGCTACTATCGTCGATACTATCGTAGTTATTATCGTCTTTATTACCGTCGCTATTATCGACGTTATTATCATTCTCATAGGTATAATCATCGCTATATCGTCGTTATTATCGTCGTTATTATCGTCGTTATTATCGTCGTTATTATCGTCGTTATTATCATTTTCATTGTTTTTATTATCGTTGTTATTTTTGTTGCTATAATCGTTGTTATTATCGTCGTTATTATCATCAATATTATTATCACTATTATCGTCGTTATCATAGTCGTTATTACCATCCTCATTGTTTTTATTTTCGTCGTTATTATCGTCGCTATTATCGTCGTTAATATCGTCGTTATTAACGTCGTCAATATCGTCGTTATTATCGTCGTTATTATCCTCGTTATTATCATCCTTATTATCATCCTCGTCGTTATTATCCTCGTTATTATCGTCGCTATTATCGTCGTTATTATCGTCGTTATTATCGTCGCTATTATCGTCGCTATTATCGTCGTTATTATCGTTGTTATTATCGTCGTTATAATCCTCGTTATTATCATCGTTATAATCATCCTCATCGCTATTATCGTCGTTAATGTCGACGTTATTATCACCGCTATTTCGTCGTTATTATCGTCGTTATTATCGTTTCTATTATCGTCGTTAATATCGTCGTTATTATCGTCGCTATTATCGTCGCTATAATCGTCGTTATTATCGTCGTTATTATCGTCGCTATTATCGTAGTTATTAACGTCTTTATTATCATCTTTATTATCACCCTCATATTTGTTATCATCGTTATTATCGTCAATATTATTGTCGTTATTATCGTCATTATTGTCGTCTTTATTATCGTCGATATTATCGTCGTTATTATCGTCGTTATTATCATTGTTATTATCATCCTCATCGTTATTATCGTCGTTATTATCGTAGTTATTATCGTCGTTATAATCCTCGTTATTATCATCGTTATTATCATCCTCATCGCTATTATCGTCGTTATTATCATCGCTATGTCGTCGTTATTATTGTCGTCATTATAGTCGCTATTATCGTCGTTATTATCCTCGTTATTATCATGTTTATTATTATCCTCATCGTTATTATCGTCGTTAATATCGTCGTTATTATTGTCGATATTATCGTCGATATTAACGTCTTTATTATCATCGTTATTATCGTCACTATTATCGTCGTTATTATCGACGTTATTATCATCATTATTTTCATCTCTACTATCTCCGTTATTATCGTCGTTATTATCGTAGCTATTATCGTCGTTATTATCGTCGTTATTAACGTCTTTACTGTCATCGTTATTATCATCTTCATATTTATTATCATCGTTATTATCGTCAATATTATCGTTGTTATTATCGTCGTTATTGTCGTCGTTATTATCGTCGTTATT
Organism: Dolichovespula media; assembly: GCA_911387685.1. Taxonomy (NCBI): domain Eukaryota; kingdom Metazoa; phylum Arthropoda; class Insecta; order Hymenoptera; family Vespidae; genus Dolichovespula; species Dolichovespula media. The sequence continues at coordinate 23,121,166 of OU426851.1, forward strand.
ATCGTCGCTTTTTCTCATCGTTATTATCATCGTTATTATCATCCTCATCGTTATTATCGTCGTTATTATTGTCGTTATAATCCTCGTTATTATCATCGTTATTATCATCCTCATCGCTATCATCGTCGTTATAATCGTCGTTATTATCTTCGCTATTATCGTCGTTATTATCGTTGTTATTAACGACTTTATTATCATCGTTATTATCATCCTCATATTTATTATCATAGTTATTATCGTCACTATTATCGTCGTTATTATCGTCGTTATTACCGTCGTTATTATCCTTGTTATTATCATCGTTATGGACATCCTAATCATTATTATCGTCGTTAATATCGTCGTTATTATCTTCGTTATTATCATCGTTATTATCATCCTCATCGTTATTATCGTCGTTATTATCCTCGTTATTATCATCGTTATAATCATCCTCATCGCTCTTATCGTCGTTATTATCGTCGTTATTAACGTCACTATTATCGACGTTATTATCGTCGTTATTAACGTCTTTATTATGATCGTTATTATCATCCTCATATTTATTATTATCGTTCTTATCGTCACTATTATCGTCGTTATTATCGTCGTAATTGTCGTCGTTTTTATCGTCGTTATTATCGTCGTTATTATCGTCGTTATTATCCTCGTTATTATCATCGTTATAATCATCGTCATCGCTATTATCGTCGTTAATGTCGTCGTTATTATCATCGCTATATCGTCGTTATTATCGTCGTTAATATCGTCGATTTTATCGTCGTTATTATCGTCGTTATTATCGTCGCTATTATCGTCGCTAATACCGTCAGTATTATCTTAGTTATTTTTGTTGCTATTATTGTTGTTATTATCGTCGCTATTATCATCAATATTATTATCACTATTATCGTCGTAATTATAGTCGTTATTACCATTCTAATTGTTTATATTATCGTCGTAATTATCGTCGCTATTATCGTCGTTATTATGGTCGTTAATATCATCGTTATTATCATCCTCATCGTTATTATCTTCGTTAATATCGTCGTTATTATCGTCGTTATTATCGTCGTTATTAACGTCTTTATTATCATTGTTATTATCATCGTTATTTACATCCTCATCGTCATTATCGTAGTTAATATCGTCGTTATTATCCTCGTTATTATCATCGTTATTATCATCCTCATCGCTATTATCGTCGTTAATGTCGTCGTTATTATCATCGCTGTATCGTCGTTATTACCGTCGTTATTATTATCATTATTATCATTTCTATTATCGTCGTTAATATCATCGTTATTATCATCCTCATTGCTTTTATTATCGTCGTTATTATCGTCGTTATTATCCTAGTTATTATCATGGTTATTATTATCCTCATCGTTATTATCGTCGTTATTAACGTCTCTATTATCGTCGTTATTATCGTCGTTATTATCGTCGTTATTATCATCGTTATTATCGTCGCTATTTTCTTCGTTATTATCGTCGTAATTATCGTCGTTATTATCATCGCTATTATCGTCGTTATTATCATCGCTACTATCGTCGATACTATCGTAGTTATTATCGTCTTTATTACCGTCGCTATTATCGACGTTATTATCATTCTCATAGGTATAATCATCGCTATATCGTCGTTATTATCGTCGTTATTATCATCTTTATTATCGTCGTTATTATCGTCGTTATTATCATTTTCATTGTTTTTATTATCGTTGTTATTTTTGTTGCTATAATCGTTGTTATTATCGTCGTTATTATCATCAATATTATTATCACTATTATCGTCGTTATCATAGTCGTTATTACCATCCTCATTGTTTTTATTTTCGTCGTTATTATCGTCGTTATTATCGTCGTTATTATCGTCGTTATTATCGTCGTCAATATCGTCGTTATTATCGTCGTTATTATCCTTGTTATTATCATCCTTATTATCATCCTCGTCGTTATTATCCTCGTTATTATCGTCGCTATTATCGTCGTTATTATCGTCGTTATTATCGTCGCTATTATCGTCGCTATTATCGTCGTTATTATCGTTGTTATTATCGTCGTTATAATCCTCGTTATTATCATCGTTATAATCATCCTCATCGCTATTATCGTCGTTAATGTCGACGTTATTATCACCGCTATTTCGTCGTTATTATCGTCGTTATTATCGTTTCTATTATCGTCGTTAATATCGTCGTTATTATCGTCGCTATTATCGTCGCTATAATCGTCGTTATTATCGTCGTTATTATCGTCGCTATTATCGTAGTTATTAACGTCTTTATTATCATCTTTATTATCACCCTCATATTTGTTATCATCGTTATTATCGTCAATATTATTGTCGTTATTATCGTCATTATTGTCGTCTTTATTATCGTCGATATTATCGTCGTTATTATCGTCGTTATTATCATTGTTATTATCATCCTCATCGTTATTATCGTCGTTATTATCGTAGTTATTATCGTCGTTATAATCCTCGTTATTATCATCGTTATTATCATCCTCATCGCTATTATCGTCGTTATTATCATCGCTATGTCGTCGTTATTATTGTCGTCATTATAGTCGCTATTATCGTCGTTATTATCCTCGTTATTATCATGTTTATTATTATCCTCATCGTTATTATCGTCGTTAATATCGTCGTTATTATTGTCGATATTATCGTCGATATTAACGTCTTTATTATCATCGTTATTATCGTCACTATTATCGTCGTTATTATCGACGTTATTATCATCATTATTTTCATCTCTACTATCTCCGTTATTATCGTCGTTATTATCGTAGCTATTATCGTCGTTATTATCGTCGTTATTAACGTCTTTACTGTCATCGTTATTATCATCTTCATATTTATTATCATCGTTATTATCGTCAATATTATCGTTGTTATTATCGTCGTTATTGTCGTCGTTATTATCGTCGTTATTATCGTCGCTTTTTCTCATCGTTATTATCATCGTTATTATCATCCTCATCGTTATTATCGTCGTTATTATTGTCGTTATAATCCTCGTTATTATCATCGTTATTATCATCCTCATCGCTATCATCGTCGTTATAATCGTCGTTATTATCTTCGCTATTATCGTCGTTATTATCGTTGTTATTAACGACTTTATTATCATCGTTATTATCATCCTCATATTTATTATCATAGTTATTATCGTCACTATTATCGTCGTTATTATCGTCGTTATTACCGTCGTTATTATCCTTGTTATTATCATCGTTATGGACATCCTAATCATTATTATCGTCGTTAATATCGTCGTTATTATCTTCGTTATTATCATCGTTATTATCATCCTCATCGTTATTATCGTCGTTATTATCCTCGTTATTATCATCGTTATAATCATCCTCATCGCTCTTATCGTCGTTATTATCGTCGTTATTAACGTCACTATTATCGACGTTATTATCGTCGTTATTAACGTCTTTATTATGATCGTTATTATCATCCTCATATTTATTATTATCGTTCTTATCGTCACTATTATCGTCGTTATTATCGTCGTAATTGTCGTCGTTTTTATCGTCGTTATTATCGTAGTTATTATCGTCGTTATAATCCTCGTTATTATCATCGTTATAATCATCGTCATCGCTATTATCGTCGTTAATGTCGTCGTTATTATCATCGCTATATCGTCGTTATTATCGTCGTTAATATCGTCGATTTTATCGTCGTTATTATCGTCGTTATTATCGTCGCTATTATCGTCGCTAATACCGTCAGTATTATCTTAGTTATTTTTGTTGCTATTATTGTTGTTATTATCGTCGCTATTATCATCAATATTATTATCACTATTATCGTCGTAATTATAGTCGTTATTACCATTCTAATTGTTTATATTATCGTCGTAATTATCGTCGCTATTATCGTCGTTATTATGGTCGTTAATATCATCGTTATTATCATCCTCATCGTTATTATCTTCGTTAATATCGTCGTTATTATCGTCGTTATTATCGTCGTTATTAACGTCTTTATTATCATTGTTATTATCATCGTTATTTACATCCTCATCGTCATTATCGTAGTTAATATCGTCGTTATTATCCTCGTTATTATCATCGTTATTATCATCCTCATCGCTATTATCGTCGTTAATGTCGTCGTTATTATCATCGCTGTATCGTCGTTATTACCGTCGTTATTATTATCATTATTATCATTTCTATTATCGTCGTTAATATCATCGTTATTATCATCCTCATTGCTTTTATTATCGTCGTTATTATCGTCGTTATTATCCTAGTTATTATCATGGTTATTATTATCCTCATCGTTATTATCGTCGTTATTAACGTCTCTATTATCGTCGTTATTATCGTCGTTATTAACGTCTTTATTATGATCGTTATTATCATCCTCATATTTATTATTATCGTTCTTATCGTCACTATTATCGTCGTTATTATCGTCGTAATTGTCGTCGTTTTTATCGTCGTTATTATCGTAGTTATTATCGTCGTTATAATCCTCGTTATTATCATCGTTATAATCATCGTCATCGCTATTATCGTCGTTAATGTCGTCGTTATTATCATCGCTATATCGTCGTTATTATCGTCGTTAATATCGTCGATTTTATCGTCGTTATTATCGTCGCTATTATCGTCGTTATTATCGGCGTTATTGTCGTCGATACTATCGTAGTTATTATCGTTGAAATTATCCTCGTTATTATCATCGTTATAATCATCCTCACCGCTATTATCGTCGTTATTATCGTCGTTATTATCGTCGCTATTATCGTCGTTATTATCGTCGTTATTAACGTAATTACTATCATCGTTATTATCATCCTCATATTTATTATCATCGTTATTATCGTCATTATTATCGTCGATATTATCGTCTTTATTGTCGTCATATTATCGTCGTTATTATCGGCGTTATTTTCATCGTTATTATCATCGTTATTATCATCCTCATCGTTATTATCGTCGTTATAATCCTCGTTATTATCATCGTTATAATCATCCTCATCGCTATTATCGTCGATATTATCGTCGTTATTATCGTCGTTATTATCGTCTTTTTTATCGTCGTTATCATTCTCATCGGTATAATCATCGCTATATCGTCGTTATTATCGTCGTTGTTATCATCATTATTATCATCTCTATTATCGTCGTAATTATAGTCGTTATTACCATCCTCATTGTTCATATTATCGTCGTAATTATCGTCGTTATTATCGTCGTTATTATTGTCGTTTTATATCCTCGTTATTATCATTGTTAATATCATCCTCATCGTTATTATCGTCGTTAATATCGTCGTTATTGTCGTTGTTATTATCGTCGTTATTATCCTCGTTATTATCATCGTTATTATCATCCTCATCGTTATAATCGTGTTTAATATTGTCGTTACTATCGTCGATATTATCGTCGTTATTATCATCGTTATTATCGTCGCCATTATCGTCGTTATTATCGTCGTTATTATCGTCGTTATTATCGTCGTTTTTATCGTCGTTTTTATCATTCTCATCGGTATAATCATCTGTATTATCGTCGTTATTATCGTCGTTATTAACAACCTCATTGTTTTTACTATCGTCGCTAATATCGTCATTATTGTCGTAGTTATTTTTGTTGCTAATACCGTTGTTATTATCGTCGTTAGTATCATCAATATTATTATCACTATTATCGTCCTTATTATAGTCGTTATTACCATCATCATTGTTTTTATTATCGTCGTTATTATCGTCTTTATTATCGTCGTTATTATCCTCGTTATTATTATCGTTATTATTATACTCATCGTTATTATCGTCATTAATATCGTCGTTATTATCGTAGTTATTATCGTCGTTATTATCATCGTCATTATCGTCGATATTATCGTCGTTATTATCGTCGTTATTATCGTCGCTATTATCGTCGTTATTATCGTAGTTATTATCGTCGTTATAATCCTCGTTATTATCATCGTTATAATCATCCTCATCTCTATTATCGTCGTTAATGTCGACGTTATTATCACCGCTATTTCGTCGTTATTATCGTCGTTATTATCGTCGCTATTATCGTCGTTATTATCGTCGTTTTTATCGTCGCTATTATCGTCGCTATTATCGTCGTTATTATCGTTGTTATTATCGTCGTTATAATCCTCGTTATTATCATCGTTATAATCATCCTCATCGCTATTATCGTCGTTAAGGTCGACGTTATTATCACCGCTATTTCGTCGTTATTATCGTCGTTATTATCGTTTCTATTATCGTCGTTATTATCGTCGTTATTATCGTCGCTATTATCGTCGCTATAATCGTCGTTATTATCGTCGTTATTATCGTAGCTATTATCGTCGTTATTATCGTCGTTATTAACGTCTTTACTGTCATCGTTATTATCATCTTCATATTTATTATCATCGTTATTATCGTCAATATTATCGTTGTTATTATCCTCGTTATTGTCGTCGTTATTATCGTCGTTATAATCGTCGTTATTCTCATCGTTATTATCATCGTTATTATCATCCTCATCGTTAATATCGTCGTTATTATTGTCGTTATAATCCTCGTTATTATCATCGTTATAATCATCCTCATCGCTATTATCGTCGTTATTATCATCGCTATGTCGTCGTTATTATCGTCGTCATTATAGTCGCTATTATCGTCGTTATTATCCTCGTTATTATCATGTTTATTATTATCCTCATCGTTATTATCGTCGTTATTATCATCGTTATTATCATCCTCATCGTTATTATCGTCGTTATTATCGTCGTTAATATCGTCGCTATTATCGTCGCTATAATCGTCGTTATTATCGTCGTTATTATCGTCGCTATTATCGTAGTTATTAACGTCTTTATTATCATCTTTATTATCACCCTCATATTTGTTATCATCGTTATTATCGTCAATATTATTGTCGTTATTATCGTCATTATTGTCGTCGTTATTACCGTCGATATTATCGTCGTTATTATCGTCGTTATTATCATTGTTATTATCATCCTCATCGTTATTATCGTCGTTATTATCGTCGTTATTATCATCGTTATTATTGTCGTTATTATCCTCGTTAATATCATCGTTATTTTCATCCTCATCGTTATTATCGTCGTTAATATCGTCGTTGTTATCGTCGTTATTATCGTGGTTATTATCATCGTTATTATAGTCGCAATTATCGTCCTTATTATCGTCGTTATTATCGTCGTTATTATCGTCGTTTTTATCGTCGTTATCATTCTCATCGGTGTAATCATCGCTATATCGTCGTTATTATCGTCTTTATTATCGTCGTTATTATCTTCGTTTATATCAGCGTTATTATCGTTGTTAATATCGTCGTTATTATCGTCGTAATTATCGTCGTTATTATCATCGTTATTATCGTCGTTATTATCGTCGTTATTATCGTCGTTATTATCGTCGTTATTATCGTCGTTATTATCGTCGTTATTATCATTCTCATCGGTAAATTCATCGCTATTATCTTCGTTATTAAAGGCGTTATTATCGTCGATACTACAGTAGTTATTATCGTCGTTATTATCCTCGTTATTATCATCGTTATAATCATCCTCATTGCTATTATCGTTGTTATTATCGTCGTTATTAACGTCATTATTATCGACGTTATTATCGTTGTTATTATCGTCGTTATTAACGTCTTTATTATCATCGTTATTATCATCCTCATATTTATTATTATCGTTCTTATCGTCACTATTATCGTCGTAATTGTCGTTGTTATTATCGTCGTTATCCTCGTCGTTATTATCATCGTTATTATCATCTTTATTATCATCCTCTTCTTTATTATCGTCGTTATTATCGTAGTTATTATCGTCGTTATAATCCTCTTTATTATCATCGTTATAATCATCCTCATCGCTATTATCGTCGTTAATGACGTCGTTATTATCATCACTATATCGTCGTTATTATCGTCGTTATTATCGTCGTTATTGTCGTCGTTTTTATCGTCGTTATTATCATTCTTATTGGTATAATCATCGCTATATCGTCGTTATTATCGTCGTTATTATCATCATTATTATCATCTCTATTATCGTTGTTAATATCGTCGTTATTATCATCCTCATTGTTTTTATTATCGTCGCTAATATCGTCATTATTATCGTAGTTGTTTTTGTTGCTATTATCGTTGTTATTATCGTCGTTATAATCATCAATATAATTATCACTATTATCGTTGTTATTATAGTCGTTATTACCATCCTCATTGTTTTTATTATCGTTGACATTATCGTCGTTATTATCGTCGTTATTATCATCCTCATTGTTTTTATTATCGTCGCTAATATCGTCATTATTATCGTAGTTATTATTGTTGCTATTATCGTTGTTATTATCGTTGTTATAATCGTCAATATTATTATCACTATTATCGTCGTTATTATAGTCGTTATTATCGTCGCTATTATCGTCGTTATTATCGTCGTTATTATCGTCGTTATTATTGTCGTTTTTATCGTCGTTATTATCATTCTCATTGGTATAATCATCGCTATTATCGTCGTTATTATCGGGGTTATTATCGTCGATACTATCGTAGTTTTTATCGTCGTTATTATCCTCGTTATTATCATCGTTATTATCATCCTCATCGCTATTATCGTCGTTATTATCGTCGTTATTATCGTCGCTATTATCGTCGTTAATATCGTCGTTATAATCGTCGTTATTATCGTCGTTATTATCGTCGTTATTATCATCCTCATTTTTTTTTATTATCGTCGCTAATATCGTCATTATTATCATAGTTATTTTTGTTGATATTATCGTTGTTATTATCGTCGTTATTATCATCAATATTATTTTCACTATTATCGTCGTTATTATATTCGTTATTACCATCCTCATTCTTTTTATTATCGTCGTTATTATCGTCGTTATTATCGTCGTTATTATACTCGTTATTATCATCGTTATTATCATCCTCATCGTTATTATCCTCGTTATTATCATCGTTATTATCATCCTCATCGTTATTATCGTCGTCAATATCGTCGTTATTATCGTCGTTATTATCATCGTTATTATCATCCTCATCGTTATTATCGTCGTTATTAACGTCATTATTATCGACGTTATTATCGTATTTATTATCATTCTCATCGGTATAATCATCGCTATATCGTCGTTATTATCGTCGGTATTATCATCATTATTATCGTCTCTATTATCGTCGTTATTATCGTCGTTATTATCGTCGCTATTATCGTCCTTAATATCGTCGTTATAATCGTCGTTATTATCGTCGCTATTATCATCGTTATTACCATCCTCATCGTTATTTTCGTCGTTATTATCGTGGCTATTATCGTCGTTATTATCGTCGTTATTATCGTCGCAATTATCGTCGTAATTATCATCGTTATTATCATCGTTATTATCATTCTCATCGTTATTATCGTCGTTATTATCGCAGTTATTATCGTCGTCATAATCCTCGTTATTATCATCGTTATAATCATCCTCATCGCTATTATCGTCGTTATTATCATCGCTATGTCGTCGTTATTATCGTCGTCATTATAGTCGCTATTATCGTCGTTATTATCCTCGTTATTATCATGTTTATTATTATCCTCATCGTTATTATCGTCGTTATTATCATCGTTATTATCATCCTCATCGTTATTATCGTCGTTATTATCGTCGTTAATATCGTCGCTATTATCGTCGCTATAATCGTCGTTATTATCGTCGTTATTATCGTCGCTATTATCGTAGTTATTAACGTCTTTATTATCATCTTTATTATCACCCTCATATTTGTTATCATCGTTATTATCGTCAATATTATTGTCGTTATTATCGTCATTATTGTCGTCGTTATTACCGTCGATATTATCGTCGTTATTATCGTCGTTATTATCATTGTTATTATCATCCTCATCGTTATTATCGTCGTTATTATCGTCGTTATTATCATCGTTATTATTGTCGTTATTATCCTCGTTAATATCATCGTTATTTTCATCCTCATCGTTATTATCGTCGTTAATATCGTCGTTGTTATCGTCGTTATTATCGTGGTTATTATCATCGTTATTATAGTCGCAATTATCGTCCTTATTATCGTCGTTATTATCGTCGTTATTATCGTCGTTTTTATCGTCGTTATCATTCTCATCGGTGTAATCATCGCTATATCGTCGTTATTATCGTCTTTATTATCGTCGTTATTATCTTCGTTTATATCAGCGTTATTATCGTCGTTATTATCGTCGTTATTATCGTCGTAATTATCGTCGTTATTATCATCGTTATTATCGTCGTTATTATCGTCGTTACTATCGTCGTTATTATAGTCGTTATTATCGTCGTTTTTATCGTCGTTATTATCATTCTCATCGGTAAATTCATCGCTATTATCTTCGTTATTAAAGGCGTTATTATCGTCGATACTACAGTAGTTATTATGGTCGTTATTATCCTCGTTATTATCATCGTTATAATCATCCTCATTGCTATTATCGTTGTTATTATCGTCGTTATTAACGTCATTATTATCGACGTTATTATCGTTGTTATTATCGTCGTTATTAACGTCTTTATTATCATCGTTATTATCATCCTCATATTTATTATTATCGTTCTTATCGTCACTATTATCGTCGTAATTGTCGTTGTTATTATCGTCGTTATCCTCGTCGTTATTATCATCGTTATTATCATCTTTATTATCATCCTCTTCTTTATTATCGTCGTTATTATCGTAGTTATTATCGTCGTTATAATCCTCTTTATTATCATCGTTATAATCATCCTCATCGCTATTATCGTCGTTAATGACGTCGTTATTATCATCACTATATCGTCGTTATTATCGTCGTTATTATCGTCGTTATTGTCGTCGTTTTTATCGTCGTTATTATCATTCTTATTGGTATAATCATCGCTATATCGTCGTTATTATCGTCGTTATTATCATCATTATTATCATCTCTATTATCGTTGTTAATATCGTCGTTATTATCATCCTCATTGTTTTTATTATCGTCGCTAATATCGTCATTATTATCGTAGTTGTTTTTGTTGCTATTATCGTTGTTATTATCGTCGTTATAATCATCAATATAATTATCACTATTATCGTTGTTATTATAGTCGTTATTACCATCCTCATTGTTTTTATTATCGTTGACATTATCGTCGTTATTATCGTCGTTATTATCATCCTCATTGTTTTTATTATCGTCGCTAATATCGTCATTATTATCGTAGTTATTATTGTTGCTATTATCGTTGTTATTATCGTTGTTATAATCGTCAATATTATTATCACTATTATCGTCGTTATTATAGTCGTTATTATCGTCGCTATTATCGTCGTTATTATCGTCGTTATTATCGTCGTTATTATTGTCGTTTTTATCGTCGTTATTATCATTCTCATTGGTATAATCATCGCTATTATCGTCGTTATTATCGGGGTTATTATCGTCGATACTATCGTAGTTTTTATCGTCGTTATTATCCTCGTTATTATCATCGTTATTATCATCCTCATCGCTATTATCGTCGTTATTATCGTCGTTATTATCGTCGCTATTATCGTCGTTAATATCGTCGTTATAATCGTCGTTATTATCGTCGTTATTATCGTCGTCATTATCGTCGTTAATATCGCCGTTTTTATCGTCGTTATTATACTTGTTATTATCATCGTTATGGACATCCTCATCGTTATTATCGTCGTTAATATAGTAGTTATTATCCTCGTTATTAGCATTATTATTATCATCCTCATCGTTATTTTCGTCGTTATTATTGTCGCTATTATCGTCGTTATTATCGTCGTTATTAACGTCTTTACTATCATCGTTATTATCATAGTCATATTTATTATCATCGTTATTATCGTCACTATTATCGTCGTTATTATCGTCGTTATTGTCGTCGTTATTATCGTCGTTATTATCGTCGTTATTTTCATCGTTATTATCATCGTTATTATCATCCTCATCGTTATTATCGTAGTTATTATCGTCGTTATAAGCCTCGTTATTATCATCGTTATAATCATCCTCATCGCTATTATCGTCGTTATAATCGTCGTTATTATCTTCGCTATTATCGTCGTTATTATCGTTGTTATTAACGTCTTTATTATCATCGTTATTATCATCCTCATATTTATTATCATAGTTATTATCGTCACTATTATCGTCGTTATTATCGTCGATATTGTTGTCGTTATTTTCGTCGTTATTACCGTCGTTATTATCCTTGTTATTGTCATCGTTATGGACATCCTAATCGTTATTATCGTCGTTAATATCGTCGTTATTATCCTCGTTATTATCATCGTTATTATCATCCTCATCGTTATTATCGTCGTTATTATCCTCGTTATTATCATCGTTATAATCATCCTCATCGCTCTTATCGTCGTTATTATCGTCGTTATTAACGTCACTATTATCGACGTTATTATCGTCGTTATTAACGTCTTTATTATGATCGTTATTATCATCCTCATATTTATTATTATCGTTCTTATCGTCACTATTATCGCCCTTATTATCGTCGTACTTGTCGTCGTTTTTATCGTCGTTATTATCATCGTTATTATCATCCTTATCGTTATTATCGTCGTTATTATCGTAGTTATTATCGTCGTTATAATCCTCGTTATTATCATCGTTATAATCATCCTCATCGCTATTATCGTCGTTAATGTCGTCGTTATTATCATCGCTATATCGTCGTTATTATCGTCGTTATTATCGTCGATATTATCGTCGTTATTATCGTCGTTATTATCGTCTTTTTTATCGTCGTTATCATTCTCATCGGTATAATCATCGCTATATCGTCGTTATTATCGTCGTTATTATAATCATTATTATCATCTCTATTATCGTCGTAATTATAGTCGTTATTACCATCCTCATTGTTCATATTATCGTCGTAATTATCGTCGTTATTATCGTCGTTATTATCGTCGTTATTATTGTCGTTTTATATCCTCGTTATTATCATTGTTAATATCATCCTCATCGTTATTATCGTCGTTAATATCGTCGTTATTGTCGTTGTTATTATCGTCGTTATTATCCTCGTTATTATCATCGTTATTATCATCCTCATCGTTATAATCGTGTTTAATATTGTCGTTATTATCGTCGATATTATCGTCGTTATTATCATCGTTATTATCGTCGCCATTATCGTCGTTATTATCGTCGTTATTATCGTCGTTATTATCGTCGTTTTTATCGTCGTTATTATCATTCTCATCGGTATAATCATCTCTATTATCGTCGTTATTATCGTCGTTATTAACAACCTCATTGTTTTTAATATCGTCGCTAATATCGTCATTATTGTCGTAGTTATTTTTGTTGCTATTACCGTTGTTATTATCGTCGTTAGTATCATCAATATTATTATCACTATTATCGTCCTTATTATAGTCGTTATTACCATCATCATTGTTTTTATTATCGTCGTTATTATCGTCTTTATTATCGTCGTTATTATCCTCGTTATTATTATCGTTATTATTATCCTCATCGTTATTATCGTCTTTAATATCGTCGTTATTATCGTAGTTATTATCGTCGTTATTATCATCAATATTATTTTCACTATTATCGTCGTTATTATAGTCGTTATTACCATCCTCCTTGTTTTTATTATCGTCGTTATTATCGTCGTTATTATCGTCGTTATTATACTCGTTATTATCATCGTTATTATCATCCTCATCGTTATCATCCTCGTTATTTTCATCGTTATTATCATCCTCATCGTTATTATCGACGTCAATATCGCCGTTATTATCGTCGTTATTATCGTCGTTATTATCATCGTTAATATCGTCGCTATTATCGTCGTTATTATCGTCGTTATTGTCGTCGTTTTTATCGCCGTTATTAACGTCTTTATTATCATTGTTATTATCATTGTTATTGACATCCTCACCGTCATTATAGTATTTAATATCGTCGTTATTATCCTCGTTATTATCATCGTTATTATCATCCTCATCGTTATTATCGTCGTTATTAACGTCATTAATATCGACGTTATTATCGTCGTTATTGTTATTCTCATCGGTATAATCATCGCTATATCGTCGTTATTATCGTCGGTATTATCATCATTATTATCATCTCTATTATCGTCGTTATTATCGTCGTTATTATCATTCTCATTGTTTTTATTATCGTCCCTAATATCGTCATTATTGTCGTAGTTATTTTTGTTGCTATTATCGTTGTTATTATCGTTGTTATTATCATCAATATTATTATCACTATTATCGTCGTTATTATAGTCGTTATTACCATCCTCATTGTTTATATTATTGTCGTTATTATCGTTGTTATTATTTTCGTTATTATCCTCGTTATTATCAACGTTATTATCATCCTCATTGTTATTATCGTCGTTATTATCGTCATTATTAACGTCATTATTATCGACGTTATTATCATCCTCATTGTCTTTATTATCGTCGCTAATATAGTCATTATTATTGTAGATATTTTTGTTGTTATTTTATTTGTTATTATCGTTATTATTATCATCAATATTATTATAACTATTATCGTCGTTATTATAGTCGTTATTACTATCCTCATTGTTTTTAATATCGTAGGTATTATCGTCGTTATAATCCTCGTTATTATCATTGGTATAATCATCCTCATCGCTATTATCGTCGTTAATGTCGTCGTTATTATCATCGCTATATCGTCGTTATTTTCGTCTTTATTATCTCCGCTATTATCGTCGTTATTATCGTAGTTATTAACGTCGTCAATTTCGTCGTTATTATCGTCGTTATTATCCTTTTTATTATCATCGTTATTATCATTCTCATCGGTGTAATCATCGATATATCGTCGTTATTATCGTCGTTATTATCATCTCTATTATCGTCGTTATTATCCTCGTTAATGTCTTCGCTATTATCATCGCTATATCGTCGTTATTATCATCGTTATTATCGTCGTTATTATCTTCGTTTTTATCGTCGTTATTATCATTCTCATCGGTATAATCATCGCTATTATCGTTGTGATTATCGTCGTTATTATCGTCGTTGTTATCATCGTTATTATCATCGTTATTATCATCCTCATCATTATTATCGTCGTTATTATCGTAGTTATTATCGTCGTTATAATCCTCGTTATTATCATCGTTATAATCATCCTCATCGCTATTGTCCTCGTTAATGTCTTCGCTATTATCATCGCTATATCGTCGTTATTATCGTCGTTATTATCATGTTTATTATTATCCTCATCTTTATTATCGTCGTTAATATCGTCGTTATTATCATCGTTATTATCATCCTCATCGTTATTATCGTCGGTATTATCATCGTTATTATCGTCGTTATTATCTTCGTTATTATCGTCGTTATTATCGTCGTTAATATCGTCGTTTTTATCATCGTTATTATCATTCTCATCGGTGTAATCATCGATATATCGTCGTTATTATCGCCGTTATTATCATCTCTATTATCGTCGTTATTATCGTCGTTATTATCGTCGTTATTATCGTCGTTTTTATCGTCGTTATCATTCTCATCGGTATAATCATCGCTATATCGTCGTTATTATCGTCGTTATTATCGTCGTTATTATCTTCGTTTATATCAGCGTTATTATCGTCGTTAATATCGTTGTTATTATCGTCGTAATTATCGTCGTTATTATCATCGTTATTATCGTCGTTATTATCGTCGTTACTATCGTCGTTATTATAGTCGTTATTATCGTCGTTTTTATCGTCGTTATTATCATTCTCATCGGTATAATCATCGCTATTATCTTCGTTATTAAAGGCGTTATTATCGTCGATACTACAGTAGTTATTATGGTCGTTATTATCCTCGTTATTATCATCGTTATAATCATCCTCATCGCTATTATCGTTGTTATTATCGTCGTTATTAACGTCATTATTATCGACGTTATTATCGTTGTTATTATCGTCGTTATTAACGTCTTTATTATCATCGTTATTATCATCCTCATATTTATTATTATCGTTCTTATCGTCACTATTATCGTCGTAATTGTCGTTGTTATTATCGTCGTTATCATCGTCGTTATTATCATCGTTATTATCATCGTTATTATCATCCTCATCTTTATTATCGTCGTTATTATCGTCGTTATTATCGTCGTTATTATTGTCGTTTTTATCGTCGTTATTATCATTCTCATCGGTATAATCATCGCTATTATCGTCGTTATTATCGGCGTTATTATCGTCGAAACTATCGTAGTTATTATCGCCGTTATTATCCTCGTTATTATCATCGTTATAATCATCCTCATCGCTATTATCGTCGTTATTATCGTCGTTATTATCGTCGCTATTATCGTCGTTAATATCGTCGTTATAATCGTCGTTATTATCGTCGTTATTATCGTCGTTATTATCATCCTCATTTTTTTTTATTATCGTCGCTAATATCGTCATTATTATCATAGTTATTTTTGTTGATATTATCGTTGTTATTATTTTCGTTATTATCATCAATATTATTTTCACTATTATCGTCGTTATTATATTCGTTATTACCATCCTCATTCTTTTTATTATCGTCGTTATTATCGTCGTTATTATACTCGTTATTATCATCGTTATTATCATCCTCATCGTTATTATCCTCGTTATTATCATCGTTATTATCATCCTCATCGTTATTATCGTCGTCAATATCGTCGTTATTATCGTCGTTATTATCATCGTTATTATCATCCTCATCGTTATTATCGTCGTTATTAACGTCATTATTATCGACGTTATTATCGTATTTATTATCATTCTCATCGGTATAATCATCGCTATATCGTCGTTATTATCGTCGGTATTATCATCATTATTATCGTCTCTATTATCGTCGTTATTATCGTCGTTATTATCGTCGCTATTATCGTCCTTAATATCGTCGTTATAATCGTCGTTATTATCGTCGCTATTATCATCGTTATTACCATCCTCATCGTTATTTTCGTCGTTATTATCGTGGCTATTATCGTCGTTATTATCGTCGTTATTATCGTCGCAATTATCGTCGTAATTATCATCGTTATTATCATCGTTATTATCATTCTCATCGTTATTATCGTCGTTATTATCGCAGTTATTATCGTCGTCATAATCCTCGTTATTATCATCGTTATAATCATCCTCATCGCTATTATCGTCGTTATTATCATCGCTATGTCGTCGTTATTATCGTCGTCATTATAGTCGCTATTATCGTCGTTATTATCCTCGTTATTATCATGTTTATTATTATCCTCATCGTTATTATCGTCGTTATTATCATCGTTATTATCATCCTCATCGTTATTATCGTCGTTATTATCGTCGTTAATATCGTCGCTATTATCGTCGCTATAATCGTCGTTATTATCGTCGTTATTATCGTCGCTATTATCGTAGTTATTAACGTCTTTATTATCATCTTTATTATCACCCTCATATTTGTTATCATCGTTATTATCGTCAATATTATTGTCGTTATTATCGTCATTATTGTCGTCGTTATTACCGTCGATATTATCGTCGTTATTATCGTCGTTATTATCATTGTTATTATCATCCTCATCGTTATTATCGTCGTTATTATCGTCGTTATTATCATCGTTATTATTGTCGTTATTATCCTCGTTAATATCATCGTTATTTTCATCCTCATCGTTATTATCGTCGTTAATATCGTCGTTGTTATCGTCGTTATTATCGTGGTTATTATCATCGTTATTATAGTCGCAATTATCGTCCTTATTATCGTCGTTATTATCGTCGTTATTATCGTCGTTTTTATCGTCGTTATCATTCTCATCGGTGTAATCATCGCTATATCGTCGTTATTATCGTCTTTATTATCGTCGTTATTATCTTCGTTTATATCAGCGTTATTATCGTTGTTAATATCGTCGTTATTATCGTCGTAATTATCGTCGTTATTATCATCGTTATTATCGTCGTTATTATCGTCGTTACTATCGTCGTTATTATAGTCGTTATTATCGTCGTTTTTATCGTCGTTATTATCATTCTCATCGGTAAATTCATCGCTATTATCTTCGTTATTAAAGGCGTTATTATCGTCGATACTACAGTAGTTATTATGGTCGTTATTATCCTCGTTATTATCATCGTTATAATCATCCTCATTGCTATTATCGTTGTTATTATCGTCGTTATTAACGTCATTATTATCGACGTTATTATCGTTGTTATTATCGTCGTTATTAACGTCTTTATTATCATCGTTATTATCATCCTCATATTTATTATTATCGTTCTTATCGTCACTATTATCGTCGTAATTGTCGTTGTTATTATCGTCGTTATCCTCGTCGTTATTATCATCGTTATTATCATCTTTATTATCATCCTCTTCTTTATTATCGTCGTTATTATCGTAGTTATTATCGTCGTTATAATCCTCTTTATTATCATCGTTATAATCATCCTCATCGCTATTATCGTCGTTAATGACGTCGTTATTATCATCACTATATCGTCGTTATTATCGTCGTTATTATCGTCGTTATTGTCGTCGTTTTTATCGTCGTTATTATCATTCTTATTGGTATAATCATCGCTATATCGTCGTTATTATCGTCGTTATTATCATCAATATAATTATCACTATTATCGTTGTTATTATAGTCGTTATTACCATCCTCATTGTTTTTATTATCGTTGACATTATCGTCGTTATTATCGTCGTTATTATCATCCTCATTGTTTTTATTATCGTCGCTAATATCGTCATTATTATCGTAGTTATTATTGTTGCTATTATCGTTGTTATTATCGTTGTTATAATCGTCAATATTATTATCACTATTATCGTCGTTATTATAGTCGTTATTATCGTCGCTATTATCGTCGTTATTATCGTCGTTATTATCGTCGTTATTAACGTCTTTATTATCATCGTTATTATCATCCTCATATTTATTATTATCGTTCTTATCGTCACTATTATCGTCGTAATTGTCGTTGTTATTATCGTCGTTATACTCGTCGTTATTATCATCGTTATTATCATCGTTATTATCATCCTCTTCTTTATTATCGTCGTTATTATCGTAGTTATTATCGTCGTTATAATCCTCTTTATTATCATCGTTATAATCATCCTCATTGCTATTATCGTCGTTAATGACGTCGTTATTATCATCACTATATCGTCGTTATTATCGTCGTTATTATCGTCGCTATTATCGTCGCTATTATCGTCGTTATTATCGTCGCTATTATCGTCGTTATTATCGGCGTTATTATCGTCGATACTATCGTAGTTATTTTCGTCGTTATTGTAATTTTTATTATCATCCTCATTGCTATTATCGACGTAATGTCGTCGTTATTATCATCGCTATTATCGTTGTTATTATCGTCATTATTATCGTCGTTATTATCGTCGCTAATGTCGTCGTTATTATCGTCGTTATAATCGTCGTTATTATCGTTGTTATAATCATCCTCATCGCTATTATCGTCGTTAATGTCGTCGTTATTTTCATCGCTATATCGTCGTTATTATCGTCGTTAATATCGTCGCTATTATCGTCGTTATTATTGTCATTATTATCGTCGATTTTATCGTCGTTATTATAACTCTCATCGGTATAATCATCGCTATTATCGTCGTTATTATCGGCGTTATTATCGTCGATACTAGCGTATTTATTATCGTCGTTATTATCCTCGTTATTATCATCGTTATAATCATCCTCATCGCTATTATCCTCGTTATTATCGTCGTTATTATCGTCGTTATTATCATCATTATTATCATTTCTATTATCGTCGTTTTTATCGTCGTTATAATCGTCGTTATTATCGTTGTTATAATCATCCTCATCGCTATTATCGTCGTTAATGTCGTCGTTACTTTCATCGCTATATCGTCTATATTATCGTCGTTATTATCGTCGCTATTATCGTCGTTATTATCGTCGTTATTGTCGTCGCTATTATCGTCGTTAATATCGTCGTTATTATGGTCATTATTGTCGACGTTATTATCGTCGTTATTATCGTCGTTATTAACGTATTTATTATGATCGTTATTATCATCCTCATATTTATTATTATCGTTCTTTTCGTCACTATTATCGTCGTTATTATCGTCGTTATTGTCGTCGTTATTATCGGCGTTATTGTCGTCGTTATTATCATCGTTATTATCATCGTTATTATCATCCTCATCGTTATTAACGTTCGTTATTAACGTCGTTATTATGGTCGTTTTTATCTTCGTTATTATCATTCTCATCGGTATAATCATCGCTATTATCGTCGTTATTATCGGCGTTATTATCGTCGATACAATCGTAGTTTTTATCGTCGTTATTATCCTCGTTATTATCATCGTAATTATAATCCTCATCGTTATTTTCGTCGTTATTATCGTCGCTATTATCGTCGCTATTATCGTCGTTATTATCGTCGTTATTGTCGTCGCTATTATCATCGTTATTATCATCCTCATCGTCATTACCGTCGTTATTATCGTCGCTATTATCGTCATTATTATCGTCGTTATTATCGTCGTTATTATCGTCTTTATTATCGTCGTTATTATCGTCGTTTTTTAAGTCGTCAATATCGTCGTTATTATCGTCGTCATTATCGTCGTCATTATCGTCGTCTTTATCGTCGTTATAATCATTGTTATTATCATCGTTATGGGCATCCTCATCGTTATTATCGTCGTTAATATCGTCGTTATTATCCTCGTTATTATCACCGTTATTATCATCCTCATCGTTATTTTCGTCGTTATTTTCGTTGCTATTATCGTAGTTTTTATCGTCGTTATTATCACTCTCATCGGTATAATCATCGCTATTATCGTCGTTATTATCGGCGTTATTGTCGTCGATACTATCGTAGTTATTATCGTTGATATTATCCTCCTTATTATCATCGTTATTATCATCCTCATCGCTATTATCGTCGTTAATGTCGTCGTTATTATCGTGGCTATTATCGTCGTTATTATCGTCGTTATTATTGTCGCTATTATCTTCGTTATTATCGTCGTTATTATCCTCGTTATTATCATCGTTATTGACATTCTCATCGTTATTATCGTAGTTAATACCGTCGTTATTATCCTCGTTATTATCATCGTTATTATTATCCTCATCGTTATTTTCGTCGTTATTATCGTCGCTATTATCGTCGTTTTTATCGTCGTAATTATCATTCTCATCGGTATGTTCATCGCTATTATCGTCATTATTATCGTAGTTATTATCGTCGTTATTGTCCTCGTTATTATCATCGTTATAATCATCCTCATCGCTATTATCTTCGTTATTATCGTCGATATTATCGTCGTTATTACCGTCGTTATTATCGTCGTTATTATCGTCGTTATTATTGTCGTTATTATCGTCGTTATTATCGTCGTTATTATCGTCGCTATTATCATCGTTACTATCATCCTCATCGTTATTATCGTTGTTATTATCGTCGTTAATATCGTCGTTATAATTCTCGTTATTATCATCGTTATAATCATCCTCATCGCTATTATCGTCGTTATTATCGTCGTTATTATCGTCGTTATTATCGTCGTTTTTATCGTCGTTATTATCATTCTCATTGGTATAATCATCGCTATTATCGTCGTTATTATCGGCGTTATTATCGTCGATACTATCGTAGTTATTATCGTTGATATTATCCTCGTTATTATCATCGTTATTATAATCCTCATCGCTATTATCTCCGTTAATATCGTCGTTATTATCGTAACTATTATCGTCGTTATTATCGTCGTTATTAACGTCTTTACTGTCATCGTTATTATCATCTTCATATTTATTATCATCGTTATTATCGTCAATATTTATCGTCGTTATTATCGTCGCTATTATCGTCGTTATTATCGTCGTTATTATCGTCGTTATTATCGTCGCTATTATCATCGTTATTATCATCCTCATCGTTATTATCGTCGTTATTATCGTCGTTATTATCGTCATTATTATCGTCGCTATTATCGTCGTTATTATCGTCGTTATTAACGACGTTATTATCATCAATATTTTTATTACTATTATCGTCGTTATTATAGTCGTTATTATCCTCGTTTTCATCATTGTTATGGACATCCTCATCGTTATTATCGTCGTTAATATAGTCGTTATTATCCTCGTTATTATCATCGTTATTATCATCCTCATATTTATAATTATCGTTCTTATCGTCACTATTATCGTCGTAATTGTCGTCGTTATTATCGTCGTTATCATCGTCGTTATTATCATCGTTATTATCATCGTTATTATCATCCTCATCTTTATTATCGTCATTATTATCGTAGTTATTATCGTCGTTATAATCCTCTTTATTATCATCGTTATAATCATCCCCATCGCTATTATCGTCGTTAATGTCGTCGTTATTATCATCGCTATATCGTCGTTATTATCGTCGTTATCATCGTCGCTATTATTGTCCTTATTATCGTCGTTATTATCGTCGTTATTATCATCGTAATTATCATCCTCATCGTTATTTTCGTCGTTATTATCGTCGCTATTATCGTCGTTATTATCGTCGTTATTATCGTCGCAATTATCGTCGTTATTATCATCGTTATTATTATCGTTATTATCATCGTTATTATCATTCTCATCGTTATTATCGTCGTTATTATCGTAGTTATTATCGTCGTTATAATCCTCGTTATTATCATCGTTATAATCATCCTCATAGATATTATCGTCGTTAATGTCGACGTTATTATCACCGCTATTTCGTCGTTATTATCGTCGTTATTATCGTCGCTATTATCGTCGCTATAATCGTCGTTATTATCGTCGTTATTATCGTAGCTATTATCGTCGTTATTATCATCGTTATTAACGTCTTTACTGTCATCGTTATTATCATCTTCATATTTATTATCATCGTTATTATCGTCAATATTATCGTTGTTATTATCGTCGTTATTGTCGTCGTTATTATCGTCGTTATTATCGTCGTTATTCTCATCGTTATTATCATCGTTATTATCATCCTCATCGTTATTAGCGTCGTTATTATAGTCGTTATAATCCTCGTTATTATCATCGTTATAATCATCCTCATCGCTATCATCGTCGTTATAATCGTCGTTATTATCTTCGCTATTGTCGTCGTTATTATCGTTGTTATTAACGTCTTTATTATCATCGTTATTATCATCCTCATATTTATTATCGTAGTTATTATCGTCACTATTATCGTCGTTATTATCGTCGATATTGTTGTCGTTATTATCGTCGTTATTACCGTCGTTATTATCCTTGTTATTATCATCGTTATGGACATCCTAATCGTTATTATCGTCGTTAATATCGTCGTTATCATCTTCGTTATTATCATCGTTATTATCATCCTCATCGTTATTATCGTCGTTATTATCCTCGTTATTATCATCGTTATAATCATCCTCATCGCGCTTATCGTCGTTATTATCGTCGTTATTAACGTCACTATTATCGACGTTATTATCGTCGTTATTAACGTTTTTATTATGATCGTTATTATAATCCTCATATTTATTATTATCGTTCTTATCGTCACTATTATCGTCGTTATTATCGTCGTAATTGTCGTCGTTTTTATCGTCGTTATTATCATTGTTATTATCATCATTATTATCATCCTTATCGTTATTATCGTCGTTATTATCGTAGTTATTATCGTCGTTATAATCCTCGTTATAATCCTCGTTATTATCATCGTTATAATCATCCTCATCGCTATTATCGTCGTTAATGTCGTCGTTATTATCATCGCTATATCGTCGTTATTATCGTCGTTATTATCGTCGATATTATCGTCGTTATTATCGTCGTTATTATCGTCGTTATTATCGTCTTTTTTATCGTCGTTATCATTCTCATCGGTATAATCATCGCTATTATCGTCGTAATTATCGTCGTTATTATCGTCGTTATTATTGTCGTTATTATCCTCGTTATTATCATTGTTAATATCATCCTCATCGTTATTATCGTCGTTAATGTCGTCGTTATTATCGTCGTAATTATCATCGTTATAATCGTCGCTATTATCTTCGTTATTATCGTCGTTATTATCGTCGTTTATATCGTCCTTTTTATCGTCGTTATTATCATTCTCATCGGTACAATCATCGCTATATCGTCGTTATTATCGGCGTTATTATCGTCGATACTATCGTAGTTATTATCGTTGATATTATCCTCGTTATTATCATCGTTATAATAATCCTCATCGCTATTATCTCCGTTATTATCGTCGTTATTATCGTAGCTATTATCGTCGTTATTATCGTCGTTATTAACGTCTTTACTGTCATCGTTATTATCATCTTCATATTTATTATCATCGTTATTATCGTCAATATTATCGTTGTTATTATCGTCGTTATTGTCGTCGTTATTATTGTCGTTATTCTCATCGTTATTATCATCGTTATTATCATCCTCATCGTTAATATCGTCGTTATTATTGTCGTTATAATCCTCGTTATTATCATCGTTATAATCATCCTCATCGCTATTATCGTCGTTATTATCATCGCTATCTCGTCGTTATTATCGTCGTCATTATAGTCGCTATTATCGTCGTTATTATCCTCGTTATTATCATGTTTATTATTATCCTCATCGTTATTATCGTCGTTAATATCGTCGTTATTATCATCGTTATTATCATCCTCATCGTTATTATCGTCGTTATTATCATCGTTATTATCGTCGTTATTATCTTCGTTATTATCGTCGTTATTATCGTCGTTAATATCGTCGTTTTTATCATCGTTATTATCATTCTCATCGGTGTAATCATCGATATATCGTCGTTATTATCGTCGTTATTATCATCTCTATTATCGTCGTTATTATCCTCGTTAATATCATCGTTATTATCGTCGCTATTATCGTCGTTAATATCGTCTTTATTATCGTCGTTATTATCGTCGTTTTTATCGTCGTTATTATTATTATCATCGCTATTATCGTTGATATTATCGGTGTTATTATCGTCGATACTATTGTTGTTATAATCGTCGTTATTATCCTCGTTATTATCATCGTTATAATCATCCTCATCGCTATTATCGTCGTTATTAATGTCTATATTTTCATCGTTATTATCATCCTCAAATTTTATCTTCGTTATTATCATCGTTATTATCGTCGTTATTATCGTCGTTAATATCGTCGCTATTATCGTCGTTATAATTGTTGTCATTATCGTCGTTATAATCCTCGTTATTATCATCATATAATCATCCTCATCGCTATTATCGTCGTTATTATCGTCGTTATTACCGTCTTTATTATCGTCGTTATTATCGTCGTTATTATCGTCGCTATTATCCTCGTTATTTTCATCGTTATAATTATCCTCATCGCTATTATCGTCGTTATTATCGTCGTTATTATCCTCGTTATTATCACAGATATTATCATCCTCATCGCTATTTTCGTCGTTAATATCGTCGCTATTATCATCGTTATTATCGTTGTTATTATCGTCGTTATAATCCTCGTTATTTTCATCGTTATTATCATCCTCAAATTTTATCTTCGTTATTATCATCGTTATTATCGTCATTATTATAGTCGCTATTATCGTCTTCATTATCGTCGTTATTATCGTCGCTATTATCGTCCCTATTATCGTCGTTATAATCGTCGTTATTATCGTCGCTATTATCATCGTTATTATCATCCTCATCGTTATTACCGTCGTTATTATCGTCGCTATTATCGTCGTTATTATCGTCGTTATTATCGTCGTTATTATCGTCGCTATTATCATCGTTACTATCATCCTCATCGTTATTATCGTTGTTATTATCGTCGTTAATATCGTCGTTATAATTCTCGTTATTATCATCGTTATAATCATCCTCATCGCTATTATCGTCGTTATTATCGTCGTTATTATCGTCGTTATTATCGTCGTTTTTATCGTCGTTATTATCATTCTCATTGGTATAATCATCGCTATTATCGTCGTTATAATCGACGTTATTATCGTCGATACTATCGTAGTTATTATCGTTGATATTATCCTCGTTATTATCATCGTTATTATAATCCTCATCGCTATTATCTCCGTTAATATCGTCGTTATTATCGTAACTATTATCGTCGTTATTATCGTCGTTATTAACGTCTTTACTGTCATCGTTATTATCATCTTCATATTTATTATCATCGTTATTATCGTCGCTATTATCATCCCTATTATCGTCGATATAATCGTCGTTATTATCGTCGCTATTATCGTCGTTATTATCGTCGTTGTTATCATCGTTATTATCGTCGCTATTATCGTCGTTATTAACGTCATTATTATCATCGTTATTATCGTCGTTTTTATCGTCCTTATTATCATTCTCGTCGGTATAATCATCGTTATTATCGTCGATATTCTCGGCGTTATTATCGTCGATGCTATCGTAGTTATTATCGTCGTTATTATCCTCGTTATTATCATCATTATAATCATCCTCATCGTTATTATCGTCGATATTATCGTCGTTATTATCGTCGTTTTTATCGTCGTTATTATCATTCTCATCGGTATAATCATCGCTATAATCGTCGATATTATCGGCGTTATTATCGTTGATACTATCGTAGTTATTTTCGTCGTTATTGTCATCTTTATAATCATCCTCATCGCTATTATCGTCGTAATGTCGTCGTTTTTATCATCGCTATTATCGTCGTTATTATCGACGTTATTATCGTCGTTATTATCGTCGTTATTATTGTCATTATCGTCGTTAATATTGTCGTTATTATCGTTGTTCTAATCATCCTCATCGCTATTATCGTCGTTAATGTCGACGTTATTATCACCGCTATTTCGTCGTTATTATCGTCGTTATTATCGTTTCTATTATCGTCGTTAATATCGTCGTTATTATCGTCGCTATTATCGTCGCTATAATCGTCGTTATTATCGTCGTTATTATCGTCGCTATTATCGTAGTTATTAACGTCTTTATTATCATCTTTATTATCACCCTCATATTTGTTATCATCGTTATTATCGTCAATATTATTGTCGTTATTATCGTCATTATTGTCGTCGTTATTATCGTCGATATTATCGTCGTTATTATCGTCGTTATTATCATTGTTATTATCATCCTCATCGTTATTATCGTCGTTATTATCGTAGTTATTATCGTCGTTATTATCCTCGTTATTATCATCGTTATTATCATCCTCATCGCTATTATCGTCGTTATTATCATCGCTATGTCGTCGTTATTATTGTCGTCATTATAGTCGCTATTATCGTCGTTATTATCCTCGTTATTATCATGTTTATTATTATCCTCATCGTTATTATCGTCGTTAATATCGTCGTTATTATTGTCGATATTATCGTCGATATTAACGTCTTTATTATCATCGTTATTATCGTCACTATTATCGTCGTTATTATCGACGTTATTATCATCATTATTTTCATCTCTATTATCTCCGTTATTATCGTCGTTATTATCGTAGCTATTATCGTCGTTATTATCGTCGTTATTAACGTCTTTACTGTCATCGTTATTATCATCTTCATATTTATTATCATCGTTATTATCGTCAATATTATCGTTGTTATTATCGTCGTTATTGTCGTCGTTATTATCGTCGTTATTATCGTCGCTTTTTCTCATCGTTATTATCATCGTTATTATCATCCTCATCGTTATTATCGTCGTTATTATTGTCGTTATAATCCTCGTTATTATCATCGTTATTATCATCCTCATCGCTATCATCGTCGTTATAATCGTCGTTATTATCTTCGTTATTATCGTCGTTATTATCGTTGTTATTAACGACTTTATTATCATCGTTATTATCATCCTCATATTTATTATCATAGTTATTATCGTCACTATTATCGTCGTTATTATCGTCGTTATTACCGTCGTTATTATCCTTGTTATTATCATCGTTATGGACATCCTAATCGTTATTATCGTCGTTAATATCGTCGTTATTATCTTCGTTATTATCATCGTTATTATCATCCTCATCGTTATTATCGTCGTTATTATCCTCGTTATTATCATCGTTATAATCATCCTCATCGCTCTTATCGTCGTTATTATCGTCGTTATTAACGTCACTATTATCGACGTTATTATCGTCGTTATTAACGTCTTTATTATGATCGTTATTATCATCCTCATATTTATTATTATCGTTCTTATCGTCACTATTATCGTCGTTATTATCGTCGTAATTGTCGTCGTTTTTATCGTCGTTATTATCGTAGTTATTATCGTCGTTATAATCCTCGTTATTATCATCGTTATAATCATCGTCATCGCTATTATCGTCGTTAATGTCGTCGTTATTATCGTCGTTATTATCGTCGTTATTATCGTCGTTATTATCGTCGATTTTATCGTCGTTATTATCGTCGCTATTATCGTCGTTATTATCGGCGTTATTGTCGTCGATACTATCGTAGTTATTATCGTTGATATTATCCTCGTTATTATCATCGTTATAATCATCCTCACCGCTATTATCGTCGTTATTATCGTCGTTATTATCGTCGCTATTATCGTCGTTATTATCGTCGTTATTAACGTATTTACTATCATCGTTATTATCATCCTCATATTTATTATCATCGTTATTATCGTCATTATTATCGTCGATATTATCGTCTTTATTGTCGTCATATTATCGTCGTTATTATCGGCGTTATTTTCATCGTTATTATCATCGTTATTATCATCCTCATCGTTATTATCGTCGTTATAATCCTCGTTATTATCATCGTTATAATCATCCTCATCGCTATTATCGTTGTTATTATCGTCGTTATTAACGTCATTATTATCGACGTTATTATCGTCGTTATTATCATCGTTATAATCATCCTAATCGCTATTATCGTCGTTAATGTCGTCGTTATTATCATCGCTATATCGTCGTTATTATCGTCGTTATTATCCTCGTTATTATCATCGTTATTATATTCTTCATCGTTATTATCCTCGTTATTATCATCGTAATTATCATACTCATCGTTATTTTCGTCGTTATTATCGTCGCTATTATCGTCGTTATTATCGTCGTTATTATCGTCGCAATTATCGTCGTTATTATCATCGTTATTATCATCGTTATTATCATTCTCATCGTTATTATCGTCGTTATTATCGCAGTTATTATCGTCGTCATAATCCTCGTTATTATCATCGTTATAATCATCCTCATAGCTATTATCGTCGTTAATGTCGTCGTTATTATCATCGCTATATCGTCGTTATTATCGTCGTTATTAACGTCGTCAATATCGTCGTTATTGTCGTCGTCATTATCGTCGTTTTTATCGTCGTTATTATCGGCGTTATTATCATCGTTATAGACATCCTCATCGTTATTATCGTCGTTAATATCGTCGTTATTATCCTCGATATTATCATCGTTATTTTCGTCGTTATTATCGTCGTTATAAACGTCATTCTAATCGACGTTATTATCGTGGTTATTATCGTCGTTAATAACGTCTTTATTATCATCGTTATTATCATAATCATATTTTTTTTCATCGTTATTATCATCACTATTATTGTCGTTATTATCGTCGCTATTATCGTCGTAATTATCGTAGTTATTATTGTCGTTATAATCCTCGTTATAATCATCGTTACAATCATCCTCATCGCTATTATCGTCGTTAATGTTGTCGTTATTATCATTGCTATATCGTCGTTATTATCGTCGTTATAGTCGTCGTTATTATCGTCGTTATTATCGTCGTTATTATCACTCTCATCGGTATAATCATCGCTATTATCGTCGTTATTATCGTCGTTATTATCGTCGTTATTGTCGTCGTTATTATCATCGTTATTAACATCTTTATTATCATCGTTATTATCATCGTTATTGACATCCTCATCGTTATTATCGTCGCTAGTATCGTCGTTATTATCGTCGTTATTATCGTCATTATTATCGTCGATTTTATCGTCGTTATTATCACTCTCATCGGTATAATCATCGCTATTATCGTCGTTATTATCGGCGTTATTATCGTCGATACTATCGTAGTTATTATCGTCGTTATTATCCTCGTTCTTATCATCGTTATAATCATCCTCATCGTTATTATAGTCGTTATTATCGTCGTTATTATCGTCATTATTTACTACGTTATTATCGTCGTTATAATCGTCGTTATTAACGTCTATATTATCATCGTTATTATCATCCTCATATTTTATCATCGTTATTATCATCGTTATTATCATCGTTATTATCATCCTCTTCGTTATTATCGTCGTTATTAACGTCGTTGTTAACGTCGTTTTTATCGTCGTTATTATCATTTTCATCGGTATAATCATCGCTATTATCATCGTTATTATCGTCGCTATTATCGTCGTTATAATCGTCGTTATTATCGTCGCTATTATAATCGTTATTATCATCCTCATCGTTATTACCGTCGTTATTATCGTCGCTATTATCGTCATTATTATCGTCGTTATTATCGTCGTTATTATCGTCGTTATTCTCGTCGTTATTATCGTCGTTATTTAAGTCGTCAATATCGTCGTTATTATCGTCGTCATTATCGTCGTTAATATCGCCGTTTTTATCGTCGTTATTATACTTGTTATTATCATCGTTATGGACATCCTCATCGTTATTATCGTCGTTAATATAGTCGTTATTATCCTCGTTATTAGCATTATTATTATCATCCTCATCGTTATTTTCGTCGTTATTATTGTCGCTATTATCGTAGTTATTATCGTCGTTATTAACGTCTTTACTATCATCGTTATTATCATAGTCATATTTATTATCATCGTTATTATCGTCACTATTATCGTCGTTATTATCGTCGTTATTGTCGTCGTTATTATCGTCGTTATTATCGTCGTTATTATCATCGTTATTATCATCGTTATTATCATCCTCATCGTTATTATCGTCGTTATTATCGTCGTTATAAGCCTCGTTATTATCATCGTTATAATCATCCTCATCGCTATTATCGTCGTTATTATCGTCGTTATTATCTTCGCTATTATCGTCGTTATTATCGTTGTTATTAACGTCTTTATTATCATCGTTATTATCATCCTCATATTTATTATCATAGTTATTATCGTCACTATTATCGTCGTTATTATCGTCGATATTGTTGTCGTTATTTTCGTCGTTATTACCGTCGTTATTATCCTTGTTATTATCATCGTTATGGACATCCTAATCGTTATTATCGTCGTTAATATCGTCGTTATTATCCTCGTTATTATCATCGTTATTATCATCCTCATCGTTATTATCGTCGTTATTATCCTCGTTATTATCATCGTTATAATCATCCTCATCGCTCTTATCGTCGTTATTATCGTCGTTATTAACGTCACTATTATCGTCGTTATAATCGTCGTTATTAACGTCTATATTATCATCGTTATTATCATCCTCATATTTTATCATCGTTATTATCATCGTTATTATCATCGTTATTATCATCCTCATCGTTATTATCGTCGTTATTAACGTCGTTATTAACGTCGTTTTTATCGTCGTTATTATCATTTTCATCGGTATAATCATCGCTATTATCATTGTTATTATCGTCGCTATTATCGTCGTTATAATCGTCGTTATTATCGTCGCTATTATAATCGTTATTATCATCCTCATCGTTATTACCGTCGTTATTATCGTCGCTATTATCGTCATTATTATCGTCGTTATTATCGTCGTTATTATCGTCGTTATTATCGTCGTTATTATCGTCGTTATTTAAGTCGTCAATATCGTCGTTATTATCGTCGTCATTATCGTCGTTATTATCGCCGTTTTTATCGTCGTTATTATACTTGTTATTATCATCGTTATGGACATCCTCATCGTTATTATCGTCGTTAATATAGTCGTTATTATCCTCGTTATTAGCATTATTATTATCATCCTCATCGTTATTTTCGTCGTTATTATTGTCGCTATTATCGTAGTT
This sequence comes from Dolichovespula media, assembly GCA_911387685.1. Lineage (NCBI taxonomy): Eukaryota > Metazoa > Arthropoda > Insecta > Hymenoptera > Vespidae > Dolichovespula > Dolichovespula media. The sequence goes on from OU426851.1 coordinate 23,153,208, forward strand.
ATTATCGTCGTTATTAACGTCTTTACTATCATCGTTATTATCATAGTCATATTTATTATCATCGTTATTATCGTCACTATTATCGTCGTTATTATCGTCGTTATTGTCGTCGTTATTATCGTCGTTATTATCGTCGTTATTTTCATCGTTATTATCATCGTTATTATCATCCTCATCGTTATTATCGTAGTTATTATCGTCGTTATAAGCCTCGTTATTATCATCGTTATAATCATCCTCATCGCTATTATCGTCGTTATAATCGTCGTTATTATCTTCGCTATTATCGTCGTTATTATCGTTGTTATTAACGTCTTTATTATCATCGTTATTATCATCCTCATATTTATTATCATAGTTATTATCGTCACTATTATCGTCGTTATTATCGTCGATATTGTTGTCGTTATTATCGTCGTTATTACCGTCGTTATTATCCTTGTTATTATCATCGTTATGGACATCCTAATCGTTATTATCGTCGTTAATATCGTCGTTATTATCCTCGTTATTATCATCGTTATTATCATCCTCATCGTTATTATCGTCGTTATTATCCTCGTTATTATCATCGTTATAATCATCCTCATCGCTCTTATCGTCGTTATTATCGTCGTTATTAACGTCACTATTATCGACGTTATTATCGTCGTTATTAACGTCTTTATTATGATCGTTATTATCATCCTCATATTTATTATTATCGTTCTTATCGTCACTATTATCGCCCTTATTATCGTCGTACTTGTCGTCGTTTTTATCGTCGTTATTATCATCGTTATTATCATCCTTATCGTTATTATCGTCGTTATTATCGTAGTTATTATCGTCGTTATAATCCTCGTTATTATCATCGTTATAATCATCCTCATCGCTATTATCGTCGTTAATGTCGTCGTTATTATCATCGCTATATCGTCGTTATTATCGTCGTTATTATCGTCGATATTATCGTCGTTATTATCGTCGTTATTATCGTCTTTTTTATCGTCGTTATCATTCTCATCGGTATAATCATCGCTATATCGTCGTTATTATCGTCGTTATTATCATCATTATTATCATCTCTATTATCGTCGTAATTATAGTCGTTATTACCATCCTCATTGTTCATATTATCGTCGTAATTATCGTCGTTATTATCGTCGTTATTATCGTCGTTATTATTGTCGTTTTATATCCTCGTTATTATCATTGTTAATATCATCCTCATCGTTATTATCGTCGTTAATATCGTCGTTATTGTCGTTGTTATTATCGTCGTTATTATCCTCGTTATTATCATCGTTATTATCATCCTCATCGTTATAATCGTGTTTAATATTGTCGTTATTATCGTCGATATTATCGTCGTTATTATCATCGTTATTATCGTCGCCATTATCGTCGTTATTATCGTCGTTATTATCGTCGTTATTATCGTCGTTTTTATCGTCGTTATTATCATTCTCATCGGTATAATCATCTGTATTATTGTCGTTATTATTGTCGTTATTAACAACCTCATTGTTTTTACTATCGTCGCTAATATCGTCATTATTGTCGTAGTTATTTTTGTTGCTATTACCGTTGTTATTATCGTCGTTAGTATCATCAATATTATTATCACTATTATCGTCCTTATTATAGTCGTTATTACCATCATCATTGTTTTTATTATCGTCGTTATTATCGTCTTTATTATCGTCGTTATTATCCTCGTTATTATTATCGTTATTATTGTCCTCATCGTTATTATCGTCATTAATATCGTCGTTATTATCGTAGTTATTATCGTCGTTATTATCATCGTCATTATCGTCGATATTATCGTCGTTATTATCGTCGTTATTATCGTCGCTATTATCGTCGTTATTATCGTAGTTATTATCGTCGTTATAATCCTCGTTATTATCATCGTTATAATCATCCTCATCTCTATTATCGTCGTTAATGCCGACGTTATTATCACCGCTATTTCGTCGTTATTATCGTCGTTATTATCGTCGCTATTATCGTCGTTATTATCGTCGTTTTTATCGTCGCTATTATCGTCGCTATTATCGTCGTTATTATCGTTGTTATTATCGTCGTTATAATCCTCGTTATTATCATCGTTATAATCATCCTCATCGCTATTATCGTCGTTAATGTCGACGTTATTATCACCGCTATTTCGTCGTTATTATCGTCGTTATTATCGTTTCTATTATCGTCGTTATTATCGTCGTTATTATCGTCGCTATTATCGTCGCTATAATCGTCGTTATTATCGTCGTTATTATCGTAGCTATTATCGTCGTTATTATCGTCGTTATTAACGTCTTTACTGTCATCGTTATTATCATCTTCATATTTATTATCATCGTTATTATCGTCAATATTATCGTTGTTATTATCGTCGTTATTGTCGTCGTTATTATCGTCGTTATTATCGTCGTTATTCTCATCGTTATTATCATCGTTATTATCATCCTCATCGTTAATATCGTCGTTATTATTGTCGTTATAATCCTCGTTATTATCATCGTTATAATCATCCTCATCGCTATTATCGTCGTTATTATCATCGCTATGTCGTCGTTATTATCGTCGTCATTATAGTCGCTATTATCGTCGTTATTATCCTCGTTATTATCATGTTTATTATTATCCTCATCGTTATTATCGTCGTTAATATCGTCGTTATTATCATCGTTATTATCATCCTCATCGTTATTATCGTCGTTATTATCGTCGTTATTATCGTCGCTATTATCGTCGCTATAATCGTCGTTATTATCGTCGTTATTATCGTCGCTATTATCGTAGTTATTAACGTCTTTATTATCATCTTTATTATCACCCTCATATTTGTTATCATCGTTATTATCGTCAATATTATTGTCGTTATTATCGTCATTATTGTCGTCGTTATTACCGTCGATATTATCGTCGTTATTATCGTCGTTATTATCATTGTTATTATCATCCTCATCGTTATTATCGTCGTTATTATCGTAGTTATTATCGTCGTTATAATCCTCGTTATTATCATCGTTATTATCATCCTCATCGCTATTATCGTCGTTATTATCATCGTTATTATCGTCGTTATTATCTTCGTTATTATCGTCGTTATTATCGTCGTTAATATCGTCGTTTTTATCATCGTTATTATCATTCTCATCGGTGTAATCATCGATATATCGTCGTTATTATCGTCGTTATTATCATCTCTATTATCGTCGTTATTATCCTCGTTATTATCATCGTTATTATCGTCGCTATTATCGTCGTTATTATCGTCGTTATTATCGTCGTTATTATCTTCGTTTTTATCGTCGTTATTATCATTCTCATCGGTATAATCATCGATATTATCGTCGTTATTATCGTCGTTATAATCGTCGTTATTATCGTCGCAATTATAATCGTTATTATCATCCTCATTGTTATTATCGTCGTTATTATCGTCATTATTAACGTCATTATTATCGACGTTATTATCATCCTCATTGTCTTTATTATCGTCGCTAATATAGTCATTATTATTGTAGATATTTTTGTTGTTATTTTATTTGTTATTATCGTCATTATTATCATCAATATTATTATAACTATTATCGTCGTTATTATAGTCGTTATTACTATCCTCATTGTTTTTAATATCGTAGTTATTATCGTCGTTATAATCCTCGTTATTATCATTGGTATAATCATCCTCATCGCTATTATCGTCGTTAATGTCGTCGTTATTATCATCGCTATATCGTCGTTATTTTCGTCTTTATTATCTCCGCTATTATCGTCGTTATTATCGTAGTTATTAACGTCGTCAATTTCGTCGTTATTATCGTCGTTATTATCCTTTTTATTATCATCGTTATTATCATTCTCATCGGTGTAATCATCGATATATCGTCGTTATTATCGTCGTTATTATCATCTCTATTATCGTCGTTATTATCCTCGTTAATGTCTTCGCTATTATCATCGCTATATCGTCGTTATTATCATCGTTATTATCGTCGTTATTATCTTCGTTTTTATCGTCGTTATTATCATTCTCATCGGTATAATCATCGCTATTATCGTTGTGATTATCGTCGTTATTATCGTCGTTATTATCGTCGTTGTTATCATCGTTATTATCATCGTTATTATCATCCTCATCATTATTATCGTCGTTATTATCGTAGTTATTATCGTCGTTATAATCCTCGTTATTATCATCGTTATAATCATCCTCATCGCTATTGTCCTCGTTAATGTCTTCGCTATTATCATCGCTATATCGTCGTTATTATCGTCGTTATTATCATGTTTATTATTATCCTCATCGTTATTATCGTCGTTAATATCATCGTTATTATCATCCTCATCGTTATTATCATCCTCATCGTTATTATCGTCGTTATTATCATCGTTATTATCGTCGTTATTATCTTCGTTATTATCGTCGTTATTATCGTCGTTAATATCGTCGTTTTTATCATCGTTATTATCATTCTCATCGGTGTAATCATCGATATATCGTCGTTATTATCGTCGTTATTATCATCTCTATTATCGTCGTTATTATCGTCGTTATTATCGTCGTTATTATCGTCGTTTTTATCGTCGTTATCATTCTCATCGGTATAATCATCGCTATATCGTCGTTATTATCGTCGTTATTATCGTCGTTATTATCTTCGTTTATATCAGCGTTATTATCGTCGTTAATATCGTTGTTATTATCGTCGTAATTATCGTCGTTATTATCATCGTTATTATCGTCGTTATTATCGTCGTTACTATCGTCGTTATTATAGTCGTTATTATCGTCGTTTTTATCGTCGTTATTATCATTCTCATCGGTATAATCATCGCTATTATCTTCGTTATTAAAGGCGTTATTATCGTCGATACTACAGTAGTTATTATGGTCGTTATTATCCTCGTTATTATCATCGTTATAATCATCCTCATCGCTATTATCGTTGTTATTATCGTCGTTATTAACGTCATTATTATCGACGTTATTATCGTTGTTATTATCGTCGTTATTAACGTCTTTATTATCATCGTTATTATCATCCTCATATTTATTATTATCGTTCTTATCGTCACTATTATCGTCGTAATTGTCGTTGTTATTATCGTCGTTATCATCGTCGTTATTATCATAGTTATTATCATCGTTATTATCATCCTCATCTTTATTATCGTCGTTATTATCGTAGTTATTATCGTCGTTATAATCCTCTTTATTATCATCGTTATAATCATCCTCATCGCTATTATCGTCGTTAATGACGTCGTTATTATCATCACTATATCGTCGTTATTATCGTCGTTATTATCGTCGTTATTATCTTCGTTATTATCATCGTTATTATCGTCGCAATTATCGTCGTTATTATTGTCGTTATTATCGTCGTCATTATCGTCGTCATTATCGTCGTTTTTATCGTCGTTAATATCATTCTCATCGATATAATCATCTCTATTATCGTCGTTATTATAGTCGTTATTATCATCGTCATTGTTTTTATTATCGTCGCTAATATCGTCATTATTGTCGTAGTTGTTTTTGTTGCTATTATCGTTGTTATTATCGTCGTTATAATCATCAATATTATTATCACTATTATCGTCGTTATTATAGTCGTTATTACCATCCTCATTGTTTTTATTATCGTTGACATTATCGTCGTTATTATCGTCGTTATTATCATCCTCATTGTTTTTATTATCGTCGCTAATATCGTCATTATTATCGTAGTTATTTTTGTTGCTATTATCGTTGTTATTATCGTTGTTATTATCATCAATATTATTATCACTATTATCGTCGATATTATAGTCGTTATTACCATCCTCATTGTTTTTATTATCGTAGTTATTATCGTTGTTATTATCTTCGTTATTATCCTGGTTATTATCATCGTTATTATCATCCTTATCGTTATTATCGTCGTTATTATCGTCGTTATTATCCTCGATTTTATCGTCGTTATCATTCTCATCGCTATAATTATCGCTATATCATCGTTATTATCGTCGTTATTATCGTCGTTATTATCATCCTCATTGTTTTTATTATCGTCGCTAATATCGTCATTATTGTCGTAGTTATTTTTGTCGATATTATCGTTGTTATTATCGTTCTTATTATCATCAATATTATTATCACTTTTATCGTCGTTATTATAGTCGTTATTACCATCCTCATTGTTTTTATTATCGTAGTTATTATCGTTGTTATTATCTTCGTTATTATCCTCGTTATTATCATCGTTATTATCATCCTTATCGTTATTATCGTCGTTATTATCGTCGTTATTATCCTCATTTTTATCGTCGTTATCATTCTCATCGCTATAATTATCGCTATATCATCGTTATTATCGTCGTTATTATCGTCGTTTTTATCCTCGTTTATATCATCGTTATTATCAACCTCATCGTTATTATCGTCGTCAATATCGTCGTTATTATCAACGTTATTATCGTCGTTATTTTCGTCGCTATTATCGTCGTTATTATCGTCGTTATTATCGTCGTTATTATTGTCGTTTTTATCGTCGTTATTATCATTCTCATCGGTATAATCATCGCTATTATCGTCGTTATTATCGGCGTTATTATCGTCGAAACTATCGTAGTTATTATCGCCGTTATTATCCTCGTTATTATCATCGTTATAATCATCCTCATCGCTATTATCGTCGTTATTATCGTCGTTATTATCGTCGCTATTATCGTCGTTAATATCGTCGTTATAATAGTCGTTATTATCGTCGTTATTATCGTCGTTATTATCATCCTCATTGTTTTTATTATCGTCGCTAATATCGTCATTATTATCATAGTTATTTTTGTTGATATTATCGTTGTTATTATCGTCGTTATTATCATCAATATTATTTTCACTATTATCGTCGTTATTATAGTCGTTATTACCATCCTCATTGTTTTTATTATCGTCGTTATTATCGTCGTTATTATCGTCGTTATTATACTCGTTATTATCATCGTTATTATCATCCTCATCGTTATTATCCTCGTTATTATCATCGTTATTATCATCCTCATCGTTATTATCGTCGTCAATATCGTCGTTATTATCGTCGTTATTATCGTCGTTATAATCATCGTTATTATCGTCGCTATTATCGTTGTTATTATCCACGATATTATCGTCGTTATTAACGTCTTTACTATCATCGTTATTATCATCCTCATATTTATTATCATCTTCATCATCGTCACTATTATCGTCGTTATTATCGTCGTTATTGTCCTCTTTATTATCGTCGTTATTAACGTCTTTATTATCATTGTTATTATCATCGTTATTGACATCCTCATCGTCATTATCGTAGTTAATATCGTCGTTATTATCCTCGTTATTATCATCGTTATTATCATCCTCATCGTTATTATCGTCGTTATAAACGTCATTATTATCGACGTTATTATCGTCGTTATTATCATTCTCATCGGTATAATCATCGCTATATCGTCGTTATTATCGTCGGTATTATCATCATTATTATCATCTCTATTATCGTCGTTATTATCGACGTTATTATCATTCTCATTGTTTTTATTATCGTCCCTAATATCGTCATTATTGACGTAGTTATTTTTGTTGCTATTATCGTAGTTATTATCGTCCTTATTATCATCAATATGATTATCACTATTATCGTCGTTATTATTGTCGTTATTACCGTCCTCATGTTTTGTATTATCGTCGTTATTATCATCGCTATATCGTCGTTATTATCGTCGTTATTATCATCGTTATTATTGTCGTTATTATCCTCGTTAATATCATCGTTATTTTCATCCTCTTCGTTATTATCGTCGTTAATATCGTCGTTATTATCGTCGTTATTATCGTGGTTATTATCATCGTTATTATAGTCGCAATTATCGTCCTTATTATCGTCGTTATTATCGTCGTTATTATCGTCGTTTTTATCGTCGTTATCATTCTCATCGGTATAATCATCGCTATATCGTCGTTATTATCGTCTTTATTATCGTCGTTATTATCTTCGTTTATATCAGCGTTATTATCGTTGTTAATATCGTCGTTATTATCGTCGTAATTATCGTCGTTATTATCATCGTTATTATCGTCGTTATTATCGTCGTTACTATCGTCGTTATTATAGTCGTTATTATCGTCGTTTTTATCGTCGTTATTATCATTCTCATCGGTATATTCATCGCTATTATCTTCGTTATTATCGTCGATACTACAGTAGTTATTATGGTCGTTATTATCCTCGTTATTATCATCGTTATAATCATCCTCATTGCTATTATCGTTGTTATTATCGTCGTTATTAACGTCATTATTATCGACGTTATTATCGTTGTTATTATCGTCGTTATTAACGTCTTTATTATCATCGTTATTATCATCCTCATATTTATTATTATCGTTCTTATCGTCACTATTATCGTCGTAATTGTCGTTGTTATTATCGTCGTTATCATCGTCGTTATTATCATCGTTATTATCATCGTTATTATCATCCTCTTCTTTATTATCGTCGTTATTATCGTAGTTATTATCGTCGTTATAATCCTCTTTATTATCATCGTTATAATCATCCTCATCGCTATTATCGTCGTTAATGACGTCGTTATTATCATCACTATATCGTCGTTATTATCGTCGTTATTATCGTCGCTATTATCGTCGCTATTATCGTCGTTATTATCGTCGCTATTATCGTCGTTATTATCGGCGTTATTATCGTCGATACTATCGTAGTTATTTTCGTCGTTATTGTAATTTTTATTATCATCCTCATCGCTATTATCGACGTAATGTCGTCGTTATTATCATCGCTATTATCGTTGTTATTATCGTCATTATTATCGTCGTTATTATCGTCGCTAATGTCGTCGTTATTATCGTCGTTATAATCGTCGTTATTATCGTTGTTATAATCATCCTCATCGCTATTATCGTCGTTAATGTCGTCGTTATTTTCATCGCTATATCGTCGTTATTATCGTCGTTAATATCGTCGCTATTATCGTCGTTATTATTGTCATTATTATCGTCGATTTTATCGTCGTTATTATCACTCTCATCGGTATAATCATCGCTATTATCGTCGTTATTATCGGCGTTATTATCGTCGATACTAGCGTATTTATTATCGTCGTTATTATCCTCGTTATTATCATCGTTATAATCATCCTCATCGCTATTATCCTCGTTATTATCGTCGTTATTATCGTCGTTATTATCATCATTATTATCATTTCTATTATCGTCGTTTTTATCGTCGTTATTATCGTCGTTATTATCATCGTTATAATCATCCTCATCGCTATTATCGTCGTTATTATCGTCGTTATTATCATCGCTATTATCGTTTTTATTATCGTCATTATTATCGTCGTTATTATCGTCGCAATTATCGTCGCTATTATCGTCGTTATAATCGTCGTTATTATCGTCGTTATTAACGACGTTATTATCATCAATATTTTTATTACTATTATCGTCGTTATTATAGTCGTTATTATTCTCGTTTTCATCATTGTTATGGACATATCGTTATTATCGTCGTTAATATAGTCGTTATTATCCTCGTTATTATCATCGTTATTATCATCCTCATCGTTATTATCGTCGTTAATATCGTCGTTATAATCCTCGTTATTATCATCGTTGTAATCATCTTCATCGCTATTATCGTCGTTATTATCGTCGTTATTATCGTCGTTATTATCATCGCTATTGTCGTCGTTATTATCGGCGTTTTTATCGTAGATACTATCATAGTTATTATCGTCTTTATTATCCTCGTTATTATCATCGTTATTATCATCCTCTTCGTTATTTTCGTCGTTATTTTCATTGCTATTATCGTCGTTTTTATCGTCGTTATTATCATTCTCATTGGTATAATCATCGCTATTATCGTCGTTATAATCGGCGTTATTATCGTCGATACTATCGTAGTTATTATCGTCGTTATTATCCTCGTTATTATCATCATTATAATCATCCTCATCGCTATTATCGTCGTTATTATCGTCGTTATTATCATCGCTATTATCGTCTTTATTATCGTCATTATTATCGTCGTTATTGTCGTCGCAATTATCGTCGCTATTATCGTCGTTATAATCGTCGTTATTATCGTCGTTATTAACGACGTTATTATCATCAATATTTTTATTACTATTAACGTCGTTATTATAGTCGTTATTATTCTCGTTTTCATCATTGTTATGGACATATCGTTATTATCGTCGTTAATATAGTCGTTATTATCCTCGTTATTATCATCGTTATTATCATCCTCATCGTTATTATCGTCGTTAATATCGTCGTTATAATCCTCGTTATTATCATCGTTATAATCATCCTCATCGCTATTATCGTCGTTATTATCGTCGTTATTATCGTCGTTATTATCATCGCTATTGTCGTCGTTATTATCGGCGTTTTTATCGTAGATACTATCATAGTTATTATCGTCTTTATTATCCTCGTTATTATCATCGTTATTATCATCCTCTTCGTTATTTTCGTCGTTATTTTCATCGCTATTATCGTCGTTTTTATCGTCGTTATTATCATTCTCATTGGTATAATCATCGCTATTATCGTCGTTATAATCGGCGTTATTATCGTCGATACTATCGTAGTTATTATCGTCGTTATTATCCTCGTTCTTATCATCATTATAATCATCCTCATCGCTATTATCGTCGTTATTATCGTCGTTATTATCGTCGTTATTATCATCGTTATAATCATCCTCATCGCTATTATCGTCGTTATTATCGTCGTTATTATCATCGCTATTATCGTCTTTATTATCGTCATTATTATCGTCGTTATTATCGTCGCCATTATCGTCGCTATTATCGTCGTTATAATCGTCGTTATTATCGTCGTTATTAACGACGTTATTATCATCAATATTTTTATTACTATTATCGTCGTTATTATAGTCGTTATTATTCTCGTTTTCATCATTGTTATGGACATATCGTTATTATCGTCGTTAATATAGTCGTTATTATCCTCGTTATTATCATCGTTATTATCATCCTCATCGTTATTATCGTCGTTAATATCGTCGTTATAATCCTCGTTATTATCATCGTTATAATCATCCTCATCGCTATTATCGTCGTTATTATCGTCGTTATTAACGTCTTTACTGTCATCGTTATTATCATCTTCATATTTATTATCATCGTTATTATCGTCAATATTTATCGTCGTTATTATCGTCTTTATTATCGACGTTATTATCGTCGCTATTATCATCGCTATTATCGTCGTTATAATCGTCGTTATTATCGTCGCTATTATCGTCGTTATTATCGTCGTTGTTATCATCGTTATTATCGTCGCTATTATCGTCGTTATTAACGTCATTATTATCATCGTTATTATCGTCGTTTTTATCGTCCTTATTATCATTCTCGTCGGTATAATCATCGTTATTATCGTCGATATTATCGGCGTTATTATCGTCGATACTATCGTAGTTATTATCGTCGTTATTATCCTCGTTATTATCATCATTATAATCATCCTCATCGCTATTATCGTCGTTATTATCGTCGTTATTATCGTCGTTATTATCATCGTTATAATCATCCTCATCGCTATTATCGTCGTTATTATCGTCGTTATTATCATCGCTATTATCGTCTTTATTATCGTCATTATTATCGTCGTTATTATCGTCGTTATTATCGTCGTTATTATCGTCGTTATTATCGTCGTTATTATCGTCGTTATTAACGACGTTATTATCATCAATATTTTTATTACTATTATCGTCGTTATTATAGTCGTTATTATTCTCGTTTTCATCATTGTTATGGACATATCGTTATTATCGTCGTTAATATAGTCGTTATTATCCTCGTTATTATCATCGTTATTATCATCCTCATCGTTATTATCGTCGTTAATATCGTCGTTATAATCCTCGTTATTATCATCGTTATAATCATCCTCATCGCTATATCGTCGTTATTATCGTCGTTATTATCGTCGGTATTATCGTCGTTATTATCGTCGTTATAACCTTCGTTATTATCGTCATTATTATCGTCGATTTTGTCGTCGTTATTATCACTCTCATCGGTATTATCATCGCTATTATCGTCGTTATTATCGGCGTTATTATCGTCGATAATATCGTAGTTATTATCGTCGTTATTATCCTCGTTATTATCATCGTTATAATCATCCTCATCGCTATTATCCTCGTTATTATCGTCATTATTATCGACGTTATTATCATCCTCATATTTTATCATCGTTATTATCATCGTTATTATCGTCGTTATTATCGTCGTTAATATCATCGCTATTATCGTCGTTATTATCGTTGTTATTATCGTCGTTATAGTCCTCGTTATTATCATCGTTATTATCATCCTCATCGCTATTATCGTCGTTATTATCATTGCAATATCGTCGTTATTATCGTCATTATTATAGTCGCTATTATCGTCTTCATTATCGTCGTTATTATCGTCGCTATTATCTTCGTTATTATCGTCGTTATTATCGTCGTTATTATCGTCGCTATTATCATCGTTATTATCATCCTCATCGCTATTTTCGTCGTTAATGTCGTCGTTATTATCATCGCTATATCGTCGCTATTTTCGTCGTTATTATCGTCGCTATTTTCGTCGTTATTATCGTCGTTATTTTCATCGTTATTATCATCGCTATTATCATTTTCATCGTCATTATCGTCGTTATTGTCATCGTTATTATCGTCGTTATTATCGTCGTTATTTTCATCGTTATTATCATCGTTATTATCATCCTCATCGTTATTATCGTCGTTATTATTGTCGTTATAATTCTCGTTATTATCATCGTTATAATCATCCTCATCGCTATTATCGTCGTTATTATCGTCGTTATTATCGTCGCTATTATCGTCAATATTATCGTCGTTATTATCGTCGCTATTATCGTCCCTATTATCGTCGTTATCATCGTCGTTATTATCGTCGCTACTATCATCGTTATTATCATACTCATCGTTATTACCGTCGTTATTATCGTCGCTATTATCGTCATTATTATCGTCGTTATTATCGTCGTTATTATCGTCGCTATTATCGTCGTCATTATCGTCGTTATTAGAGTCGTCAATATCGTCGTTATTATCATCGTCATTATCGTCGTTATTATCGCCTTTATTATCGTCGTTATTATCCTTGTTATTATCATCGTTATGGACATCCTCATCGTTATTATCGTCGTTATTATCGTAGTTATTATCGTCGTTATAAGCCTCGTTATTATCATCGTTATTATCATTCACATCTTTATTTTCGTCGTTATTATCGTCGCTATTATCGTCGTTTTTATCGTCGTTATTATCATTCTCATTGGTATAATCATCGCTATTATCGTCGTTATTATCGGCGTTATTATCGTCGATACTATCGTAGTTATTATCGCTGATATTATCTTCGTTATTATCATCGTTATAATCATCCTCATCGCTAATATCTCCGTTATTATCGTTGTTATTATCGTAACTATTATAGTCGTTATTATCGTCTTTATTAACGACTTTACTGTCATCGTTATTACCATCCTCATATTTATTATCATCGTTATTATCGTCACTATTATCGTCGTTATTATTTTCGTTATTGTCGTCGTTATTATCGTCGTTATTATCGTCGTTATTGTCGTCGTTATTATCGTCGTATTATCGTCGTTATTATCGTCGTTATTATCCTCGTTAATATCATCGTTATTATCATCCTCATCGTTATTATCGTCGTTAATATCGTCGTTATTATCGTCGTTATTATCGTCGTTAAAATCATCGTTATTATCGTCGCAAATATCGTCCTTATTATCGTCGTTATTATCGTCGTTATTATCTTCGTTATTATCATCATTATAATCATCCTCATCGCTATTATCGTCGTTATTATCGTCGTTATTATCGTCGTTATTATCATCGTTATAATCATCCTCATCGCTATTATCGTCGTTATTATCGTCGTTATTATCATCGCTATTATCGTCTTTATTATCGTCATTATTATCGTCGTTATTATCGTCGCAATTATCGTCGCTATTATCGTCGTTATAATCGTCGTTATTATCGTCGTTATTAACGACGTTATTATCATCAATATTTTTATTACTATTATCGTCGTTATTATAGTCGTTATTATTCTCGTTTTCATCATTGTTATGGACATATCGTTATTATCGTCGTTAATATAGTCGTTATTATCCTCGTTATTATCATCGTTATTATCATCCTCATCGTTATTATCGTCGTTAATATCGTCGTTATAATCCTCGTTATTATCATCGTTATAATCATCCTCATCGCTATTATCGTCGTTATTATCGTCGTTATTATCGTCGTTATTATCATCGCTATTGTCGTCGTTATTATCGGCGTTTTTATCGTAGATACTATCATAGTTATTATCGTCTTTATTATCCTCGTTATTATCATCGTTATTATCATCCTCTTCGTTATTTTCGTCGTTATTTTCATCGCTATTATCGTCGTTTTTATCGTCGTTATTATCATTCTCATTGGTATAATCATCGCTATTATCGTCGTTATAATCGGCGTTATTATCGTCGATACTATCGTAGTTATTATCGTCGTTATTATCCTCGTTATTATCATCATTATAATCATCCTCATCGCTATTATCGTCGTTATTATCGTCGTTATTATCGTCGCTATTATCGTCGTTATTATCGTCATTATTATCGTCGTTATTGTCGTCGCAATTATCGTCGCTATTATCGTCGTTATTATCGTCGTTATTATCGTCGTTATTAACGACGTTATTATCATCAATATTTTTATTACTATTATCGTCGTTATTATAGTCGTTATTATTCTCGTTTTCATCATTGTTATGGACATATCGTTATTATCGTCGTTAATATAGTCGTTATTATCCTCGTTATTATCATCGTTATTATCATCCTCATCGTTATTATCGTCGTTAATATCGTCGTTATAATCCTCGTTATTATCATCGTTATAATCATCCTCATCGCTATTATCGTCGTTATTATCGTCGTTATTATCGTCGTTATTATCGTCGCTATTGTCGTCGTTATTATCGGCGTTTTTATCGTAGATACTATCATAGTTATTATCGTCTTTATTATCCTCGTTATTATCATCGTTATTATCATCCTCTTCGTTATTTTCGTCGTTATTTTCATCGCTATTATCGTCGTTTTTATCGTCGTTATTATCATTCTCATTGGTATAATCATCGCTATTATCGTCGTTATAATCGGCGTTATTATCGTCGATACTATCGTAGTTATTATCGTCGTTATTATCCTCGTTCTTATCATCATTATAATCATCCTCATCGCTATTATCGTCGTTATTATCGTCGTTATTATCGTCGTTATTATCATCGTTATAATCATCCTCATCGCTATTATCGTCGTTATTATCGTCGTTATTATCATCGCTATTATCGTCTTTATTATCGTCATTATTATCGTCGTTATTATCGTCGCAATTATCGTCGCTATTATCGTCGTTATAATCGTCGTTATTATCGTCGTTATTAACGACGTTATTATCATCAATATTTTTATTACTATTATCGTCGTTATTATAGTCGTTATTATTCTCGTTTTCATCATTGTTATGGACATATCGTTATTATCGTCGTTAATATAGTCGTTATTATCCTCGTTATTATCATCGTTATTATCATCCTCATCGTTATTATCGTCGTTAATATCGTCGTTATAATCCTCGTTATTATCATCGTTATAATCATCCTCATCGCTATTATCGTCGTTATTATCGTCGTTATTATCGTCGTTATTATCATCGCTATTGTCGTCGTTATTATCGGCGTTTTTATCGTAGATACTATCATAGTTATTATCGTCTTTATTATCCTCGTTATTATCATCGTTATTATCATCCTCTTCGTTATTTTCGTCGTTATTTTCATCGCTATTATCGTCGTTTTTATCGTCGTTATTATCATTCTCATTGGTATAATCATCGCTATTATCGTCGTTATAATCGGCGTTATTATCGTCGATACTATCGTAGTTATTATCGTCGTTATTATCCTCGTTATTATCATCATTATAATCATCCTCATCGCTATTATCGTCGTTATTATCGTCGTTATTATCATCGCTATTATCGTCTTTATTATCGTCATTATTATCGTCGTTATTGTCGTCGCAATTATCGTCGCTATTATCGTCGTTATAATCGTCGTTATTATCGTCGTTATTAACGACGTTATTATCATCAATATTTTTATTACTATTATCGTCGTTATTATAGTCGTTATTATTCTCGTTTTCATCATTGTTATGGACATATCGTTATTATCGTCGTTAATATAGTCGTTATTATCCTCGTTATTATCATCGTTATTATCATCCTCATCGTTATTATCGTCGTTAATATCGTCGTTATAATCCTCGTTATTATCATCGTTATAATCATCCTCATCGCTATTATCGTCGTTATTATCGTCGTTATTATCGTCGTTATTATCATCGCTATTGTCGTCGTTATTATCGACGTTTTTATCGTAGATACTATCATAGTTATTATCGTCTTTATTATCCTCGTTATTATCATCGTTATTATCATCCTCTTCGTTATTTTCGTCGTTATTTTCATCGCTATTATCGTCGTTTTTATCGTCGTTATTATCATTCTCATTGGTATAATCATCGCTATTATCGTCGTTATAATCGGCGTTATTATCGTCGATACTATCGTAGTTATTATCGTCGTTATTATCCTCGTTCTTATCATCATTATAATCATCCTCATCGCTATTATCGTCGTTATTATCGTCGTTATTATCGTCGTTATTATCATCGTTATATTCATCCTCATCGCTATTATCGTCGTTATTATCGTCGTTATTATCGTCGTTATTATCATCGTTATAATCATCCTCATCGCTATTATCGTCGTTATTATCGTCGTTATTATCATCGCTATTATCGTCTTTATTATCGACATTATTATCGTCGTTATTATCGTCGCAATTATCGTCGCTATTATCGTCGTTATAATCGTCGTTATTATCGTCGTTATTAACGACGTTATTATCATCAATATTTTTATTACTATTATCGTCGTTATTATAGTCGTTATTATTCTCGTTTTCATCATTGTTATGGACATATCGTTATTATCGTCGTTAATATAGTCGTTATTATCCTCGTTATTATCATCGTTATTATCATCCTCATCGTTATTATCGTCGTTAATATCGTCGTTATAATCCTCGTTATTATCATCGTTATAATCATCCTCATCGCTATTATCGTCGTTATTATCGTCGTTATTATCGTCGTTATTATCATCGCTATTGTCGTCGTTATTATCGACGTTTTTATCGTAGATACTATCATAGTTATTATCGTCTTTATTATCCTCGTTATTATCATCGTTATTATCATCCTCTTCGTTATTTTCGTCGTTATTTTCATCGCTATTATCGTCGTTTTTATCGTCGTTATTATCATTCTCATTGGTATAATCATCGCTATTATCGTCGTTATAATCGGCGTTATTATCGTCGATACTATCGTAGTTATTATCGTCGTTATTATCCTCGTTCTTATCATCATTATAATCATCCTCATCGCTATTATCGTCGTTATTATCGTCGTTATTATCATCGCTATTATCGTCTTTATTATCGTCATTATTATCGTCGTTATTGTCGTCGCAATTATCGTCGCTATTATCGTCGTTATAATCGTCGTTATTATCGTCGTTATTAACGACGTTATTATCATCAATATTTTTATTACTATTATCGTCGTTATTATAGTCGTTATTATTCTCGTTTTCATCATTGTTATGGACATATCGTTATTATCGTCGTTAATATAGTCGTTATTATCCTCGTTATTATCATCGTTATTATCATCCTCATCGTTATTATCGTCGTTATAATCCTCGTTATTATCATCGTTATAATCATCCTCATCGCTATTATCGTCGTTATTATCGTCGTTATTATCGTCGTTATTATCATCGCTATTGTCGTCGTTATTATCGGCGTTTTTATCGTAGATACTATCATAGTTATTATCGTCTTTATTATCCTCGTTATTATCATCGTTATTATCATCCTCTTCGTTATTTTCGTCGTTATTTTCATCGCTATTATCGTCGTTTTTATCGTCGTTATTATCATTCTCATTGGTATAATCATCGCTATTATCGTCGTTATAATCGGCGTTATTATCGTCGATACTATCGTAGTTATTATCGTCGTTATTATCCTCGTTCTTATCATCATTATAATCATCCTCATCGCTATTATCGTCGTTATTATCGTCGTTATTATCGTCGTTATTATCATCGTTATAATCATCCTCATCGCTATTATCGTCGTTATTATCGTCGTTATTATCATCGCTATTATCGTCTTTATTATCGTCATTATTATCGTCGTTATTATCGTCGCAATTATCGTCGCTATTATCGTCGTTATAATCGTCGTTATTATCGTCGTTATTAACGACGTTATTATCATCAATATTTTTATTACTATTATCGTCGTTATTATAGTCGTTATTATTCTCGTTTTCATCATTGTTATGGACATATCGTTATTATCGTCGTTAATATAGTCGTTATTATCCTCGTTATTATCATCGTTATTATCATCCTCATCGTTATTATCGTCGTTAATATCGTCGTTATAATCCTCGTTATTATCATCGTTATAATCATCCTCATCGCTATTATCGTCGTTATTATCGTCGTTATTAACGTCTTTACTGTCATCGTTATTATCATCTTCATATTTATTATCATCGTTATTATCGTCAATATTTATCGTCGTTATTATCGTCTTTATTATCGACGTTACTATCGTCGCTATTATCATCGCTATTATCGTCGATATAATCGTCGTTATTATCGTCGCTATTATCGTCGTTATTATCGTCGTTGTTATCATCGTTATTATCGTCGCTATTATCGTCGTTATTAACGTCATTATTATCATCGTTATTATCGTCGTTTTTATCGTCCTTATTATCATTCTCGTCGGTATAATCATCGTTATTATCGTCGATATTCTCGGCGTTATTATCGTCGATACTATCGTAGTTATTATCGTCGTTATTATCCTCGTTATTATCATCATTATAATCATCCTCATCGCTATTATCGTCGTTATTATCGTCGTTATTATCGTCGTTATTATCATCGTTATAATCATCCTCATCGCTATTATCGTCGTTATTATCGTCGTTATTATCATCGCTATTATCGTCTTTATTATCGTCATTATTATCGTCGTTATTATCGTCGCAATTATCGTCGCTATTATCGTCGTTATAATCGTCGTTATTATCGTCGTTATTAACGACGTTATTATCATCAATATTTTTATTACTATTATCGTCGTTATTATAGTCGTTATTATTCTCGTTTTCATCATTGTTATGGACATATCGTTATTATCGTCGTTAATATAGTCGTTATTATCCTCGTTATTATCATCGTTATTATCATCCTCATCGTTATTATCGTCGTTAATATCGTCGTTATAATCCTCGTTATTATCATCGTTATAATCATCCTCATCGCTATATCGTCGTTATTATCGTCGTTATTATCGTCGGTATTATCGTCGTTATTATCGTCGTTATAACCTTCGTTATTATCGTCATTATTATCGTCGATTTTGTCGTCGTTATTATCACTCTCATCGGTATTATCATCGCTATTATCGTCGTTATTATCGGCGTTATTATCGTCGATAATATCGTAGTTATTATCGTCGTTATTATCCTCGTTATTATCATCGTTATAATCATCCTCATCGCTATTATCCTCGTTATTATCGTCATTATTATCGACGTTATTATCATCCTCATATTTTATCATCGTTATTATCATCGTTATTATCGTCGTTATTATCGTCGTTAATATCATCGCTATTATCGTCGTTATTATCGTTGTTATTATCGTCGTTATAATCCTCGTTATTATCATCGTTATTGTCATCCTCATCGCTATTATCGTCGTTATTATCGTCTTCATTATCGTCGTTATTATCGTCGCTATTATCTTCGTTATTATCGTCGTTATTATCGTCGTTATTATCGTCGCTATTATCATCGTTATTATCATCCTCATCGCTATTTTCGTCGTTAATGTCGTCGTTATTAGAGTCGTCAATATCGTCGTTATTATCATCGTCATTATCGTCGTTATTATCGTCTTTATTATCGTCGTTATTATCCTTGTTATTATCATCGTTATGGACATCCTCATCGTTATTATCGTCGTTATTATCGTAGTTATTATCGTCGTTATAAGCCTCGTTATTATCATCGTTATTATCATTCACATCTTTATTTTCGTCGTTATTATCGTCGCTATTATCGTCGTTTTTATCGTCGTTATTATCATTCTCATTGGTATAATCATCGCTATTATCGTCGTTATTATCGGCGTTATTATCGTCGATACTATCGTAGTTATTATCGCTGATATTATCCTCGTTATTATCATCGTTATAATCATCCTCATCGCTAATATCTCCGTTATTATCGTTGTTATTATCGTAACTATTATAGTCGTTATTATCGTCTTTATTAACGACTTTACTGTCATCGTTATTACCATCCTCATATTTATTATCATCGTTATTATCGTCACTATTATCGTCGTTATTATTTTCGTTATTGTCGTCGTTATTATCGTCGTTATTATCGTCGTTATTGTCGTCGTTATTATCGTCGTATTATCGTCGTTATTATCGTCGTTATTATCCTCGTTAATATCATCGTTATTATCATCCTCATCGTTATTATCGTCGTTAATATCGTCGTTATTATCGTCGTTATTATCGTCGTTAAAATCATCGTTATTTTCGTCGCAAATATCGTCCTTATTATCGTCGTTATTATCGTCGTTATAATCGTCGTTTTTATTGTCGTTATAATTCTCATCGGTATAATCATCTCTATATCGTCGATATTATCGTCGTTATTATCGTCGTTATTATCCTCGTTTACATCATCGTTATTATCATCCTCATCTTTATTATCGTCGTTAATATCGTAGTTATTATCGTCGTTATTAACCTCGTTATTATCATCGTTATAATCATCCTCATCGCTATTATCGTCGTTATTATCGTCGTTATTATCGTCGCTATTTTTGTCGTTATTATCGTCGTTATTAACGTCGTCAATATCGTCGTTATTATAGTCGTTATTACCATCCTCATTGTTTTTATTATCGTCGTTATTATTGTCGTTATTATCGTCGTAATTATCGTCGTTATTATCCTCGTTATTATCATCGTTATTATCATCCTCATTGTTATTATCCTCGTTATTATTATCGTTATTATCATACTCATCGTTATTATCGTCGTTAATATCGACGTTAATACCGTCGTTATTATCGTCGTTATTATCATCGTTATTATCGTCGTTATTAACGTCTTTATTATCATCGCTATTATCATCCTCATATTTATTATCATCGCTATATCGTCGTTATTATCGTCATTATTAACGTAATTATTATCGACGTTATTATCGTCTTTATTATCGTCGTTATTAACGTCTTTAGTATCTTCGTTATTATCATCCTCATATTTATTTTCATCGTCATTGTCGTTACTATTATCGTCGTTATTATCATCGTTATTATCATCAGCATCGTTATTATCGTCGTTATTATCGTCGTTATAAGCGTCATTATTATCGACGTTTTTATCGTCGTTATTATCGTCGTTATTAACGTCTTTATTATCATCGTTATTATCATCCTCATATTTATTATCATCGTCATTTTCGTCACTATTATCGCCGTTATTATCGTCGTTATTGTCGTCGTTATTATCGTCGTTATTAAAGTCTTTATTATCATCGTTATTATCATCGTTATTATCATCGTTATTGACATTCTCATTGTTATTATCGTCGTTAATATCGTCGTTATTATCCTCGATATTAGCATCGTTATTATCTTCCTCATCGTTATTTTCGTCGTTATTATCGTCGCTATTATCGTCGTTATTATCGTCGTTATTTTTGTCGCAATTATCGTCGATACTATCGTAGTTATTATCGTCGTTATTATCCTCGTTATTATCATCGTTATAATCATCCTCATCGCTCTTATCGTCGTTATTATCGTCGTTATTATCGTCTCTATTATCGTCGATACAATCGTAGTTTTTATTGTCGTTATTATCCTCGTTATTATCATCGTAATTATCATCCTCATTGTTATTTTCGTCGTTAATATCGGCGCTATTCTCGTCGTTAATATCGTCGTTATTATCGCCGTTATTATCGTCGCTATTATCATCGTTATTATCATCCTCATCGTTATTATCGTCGTTAATATCGTCGTTATTATCGTCGTTATTATCGTCCTTATAATCCTCGTTATTATCATCGTTATTTTCATCCTCATCGCTATTATCGTCGTTAATGTTGCCGTTATTATCATCGCTATATCGTCGTTATTATCGTCGTTTTTATCGTCGTTATTATCATTCTCAGCGGTATAATCATCGCTAATATCGTCGTTATTATCGGCGTTATTATCGTCGATACAATCGTAGTTTTTATTGTCGTTATTATCCTCGTTATTATCATCGTAATTATCATCCTCATGGTTATTTTCGTCGTTATTAACGGCGCTATTATCGTCGTTAATATCGTCGTTAAAATCGCCGTTATTATCGTCGCTATTATCATCGTTATTATCATCCTCATCGTTATTATCGTTGATATTATCGTCGTTATTATCATCAATATTATTTTCACTATTATCGTCGTTATTATAGTCGTTATTACCTTCCTCATTGTCTTTATTATCGTCGTTATAATCGTCATTATTATCGTCGTTATTATCGTCGTTATTATCCTCGTTATTATCATCGTTATTATATTCCTCATCCTTATTATCCTAGTTATTATCATCGTTATTATCATCCTCATCGTTATTATCGTCGTCAATAACGTCGTTATTATCGTCGTTATTATCGTCGTTATTATCATCGTTATTATCGCCGCTATTATCGTCGTTATTATCGTCGTTATTATCCTCGCTATTATCATCGTTATTATCATCCTCATCGTTATTATCGACGTTATTGTCGTCGTTATTATCGTCGTTATTAACGTCTTTATTATCATCGTTATTATCATCCTCATATTTATTATCATCGTCTTTATCGTCACTGTTATCGTCGTTATTATCATCGTTATTTTCGTCGTTATTATTGCCGTTATTAACGTCTTTATTATCATCGTTATTATCATCGTTATTGACATCCTCATCGTTATTATCGTCGTTTATATCGTCGTTATAATCATCGTTATTATCGTCGCTATTATCGTCATTATTATCGTCGTTATTATCGTCGTTAATATCGTCTTTTTTATCGTCGTTATTATCATTCTCATCGCTATTATCGTCGTTAATGTCGTCGTTATTATCATCGCTATATCGTCGTTATTATCGTAGTTATTATCATCAATACTATTTTCACTATTATTGTCGTTATTATAGTCGTTATTACCATCCTCATTGTTTTTATTATCATCGTTATTATCGTCGTTATTATCCTCGTTATTATCATCGTTATTATCATCCTCATCGTTATTATCCTCGTTATTATCATCGTTATTATCATCCTCATAGTTATTATCATCGTCAATATCGTCGTTAATATCGTCGCTATTATCGTCGTTATAATCGTCGTTATTATCGTCGCTATTATCATCGTTATTATCATCCTCATCGTTATTATCGTCGTTATTATCGTCGTTATTAACGTCAATATTATCGAAGTTATTATCGTCGTTATTATCATCGTTATAATCATTTTCATCACTATTATCGTCGTTAAAGTCGTCGTTATTATCATCGCTATATCGTCGTTATTATCGTCGTTATTATCATCAATATTATCATATCTATTATCGTCGTTATTATCGTCGTTATTATCATCCTCATTGTTTTTATTATCGTCGCTAATATCGTCATTATTATAGTAGTTATTTTTGTTGCTATTATCGTTGTTATTATCGTCGTTATTATCATCAATATTATTATCACTATTATCGTCGTTATTATAGTCGTTATTACCATTCTCATTGTTTTTATTATCGTCGTTATAATTGTCGTTATTATCGTCGTTATTATCGTCGTTATTATAGTCGTTATTATCATCGTTATTATCATCCTCATCGCTATTATCGTCGATATTATCGGCGTTATTATCGTCGATACTATCGTAGTTATTATCGTCGTTATTATCCTCGTTATTATCATCGTTATAATCATCCTCATCGCTATTATCGTCGTAATGTCGTCGTTATTATCATCGCTATTATCGTCGATATTATCGGCGTTATTATCGTCGATACTATCGTAGTTATTATCGTCGTTATTATCCTCGTTATTATCATCGTTATAATCATCCTCATCGCTATTATCGTCGTTATTATCGTCGTTATTATCATCGTAATTATCATCCTCATCGTTATTACCGTCGTTAATATCGTCGTTATTATCGTCGTTATTATCGTCGTTATTATCATCGTTATTATCGTCGTTATTATCATCGTTATAATCATCCTCATCGCTATTATCGTCGTTAATGTCGTCGTTATTATAATCGCTATATCGTCGTTATTATATAGATAATAACGACGATAATAACGACGAGAATAACGACGATAATAACGACGATAATAGTGACGATAATTACGATGATAATAAATATGAGGATTATAATAACGATGATAATAAAGACGTCAATAACGACGATAATAACAACGATAATAACGTCGATAATAATGACGTTAATAACGACGATAATAACAACGATATTAACGATGAGGATGAAAATAACGATGATAATAGCGACGATAAAACGACTATTATAACGACGATAATGGCGATGATAATAACGAAGATAATAACGACGATAATAGCAACGATAATAACGAAGAAAATAACGATGAGGATGATAATAACGATGATTATAACGAGGAGAATAACGGAGATATTAAGGACGATAATAACGATGAGGATGTCAATAACGATGATAATAACGACGATAATAACGACGATAATGAAGACGATAATAGCGACGATTATAACGACGATAATAACGACGATAATAGCGATGAGGATGACTATAACGATGATAATAACTAGGATAATAACGACGATAATAACTACGATAATATCGACGATAATAACGCCGATAATATCGACGATAATAGCGATGATTATACCGATGAGAATGATAATAACGACGATAAAAACGACGATAATAACGACGATAATAACGACGATAATAACGGCGATAATAGCGACGATAATAACGATGATAATAACGACGATAATAACGACGATATTAGCGACGATAATAACGATGAGGATGATAATAACGATGATAATAATGAAGTTAATACCGACGATAATAACGACGATAATAACGACGATAATAACGACGATAATAACGACGATAATAGTGACGATAATAACGATGAGGATTATAATAACGAAGATAATAGCGACGATAATAACGACGATTATAACGACGATAATAACGTCGATAAAAGCGACGATAATAACGACCACAATAATGACGATAATAGCGACGATAATAACGACGAAAATAACGATGAGGATTATAATAACGAGGATAATAACGCCGATAATAACGACGATATAGTGATGATTATATCGATGAGAATGATAATAACGACGATAATAAGGACGATAATAACGACGATAATAAGGACGATAATAACGACGATAATAACGATGATAATAACGACGATAATAACGACGATAATAACGACGATATTAACGACGATAATAACGATGAGGATGATAATAACGATGATAATAACGAGGATAATAACGACGATAATAACGAAGATAATAACGACGATAATAACGACGATAATAGCGTCTGTAATTAATAGATAAATCGAACGTTCCGGTAATGTCATCTCTATCGTATTCACCATGCGTGCTTTCGTCCTATCGTCATGGCAACGTAGCGACATGCTATTTTGAAGTACCGCGCCGCAACGGTAGGTGGTGCGTATGCGCGCACAGCTTCTGGCTCTCCCCTCCACACCAAGCTCCTTCCTCCCGCTACATTGTAAAAGCGAACGTGTCCATATTGTTTCCTAGTGTCGTTAATTTTTTCCTTTCGAACTATTTCTATACTCTATATTATCTTCTATATATCTATATATCCTTATCTCTTATTTTGCGTGCACATTTAATTAGTGATTTCTGGTGTTCTTTCGATCGAATCAAGAGATCGTCATCGTCATCGTCATTGTCGTCGTCATCAACGATAATTCGACAGCTGAACACTGCGATTGAAGGATAAAAAGAAGAATGGAACGATCATACTACTTTTAAATATTCTACGAGGTACATTTTTAATTTATATTTTTTAATGTCTGTGTAATGATATATATATATATATATAATATTGATTTTAAACTTTCGTTCCCAAGGGAATCTCAAGAATATTTTACATATTATTTGCCAGTCGCGTGGATGTGGTTGCAAGTTAAAACCACAGAGAGGGGGAGGGAATAATAAAAAAAGCTGGTGGTAAATACTTATTCTTAACTGTCTTTTTACGTATGTAGTTTTAATCGTACATTTTCACGGTCATAAGCTCGTTCAATCGATTGTTGGATTACTTACATAAAAATACCTAACTACGTAATACTTGGGAAGAATTGTATAGGCACATAGGATATAGTATTCCTGTAATTTGAAATCAAGCGATTTTAGTATTAAATATTCTTTCTGTATATAACGATTATTCTCCTTTTTTCTTTCTTTCTTTCTTCCTTTCTTTCTTTCTTTTTTTCTTCCTTTCTTCCTTCTTTTCTTTCTTTCTTTCTTTCTTTCTTTTCTTCTTTCTTTCTTTCTTTCTTTCTTTCTTTCTTTCTTTCTTTCTTTGGATCGCTTTAATGAGTAGCATAATGTCGGCAAAGTTGTTGCTTTTTCTTTTTTTTTTTTTTTTATCTTACAGGTTATCCTCGATTGTAATACGCGTACATAATTAATGCCGATACAGTTTTTACTTAGTCGTGACACTTTTCAAAGTTATTTTGGGACGACATGAATTAATTAATAGTCGGAAATATTAACGTCAATCACGTTCTTTTTTTTCTTTATTCTTTTTTTCTTTTTGTTTCTTTAGTTTCTTTCCTTTTTTTTTCAATCAATTATTCGTCGCATCAACGTAATATTTTTCGATCTTAATTAATTTCGATTATCCTTCAGTAGTATGATCATTCGAATTGATTATTTATTTATGCGTTATTTAAATTAAATCAAGTTTATTTGATAGCAATAATTTAATAAGGTTATATGTAGATGTAAACATAACCTATAACGCTTAGGTCAGATACGGGCGCGCGAAAACGCGTAAAACAAATATGATAACAATTATCATGAGTTAATAGGTATTACGACGTAAAATCGTTCATCGTTCATCGCAGATAATCGATCGAATGATTAATTTTTTCTTTTCTTCATTTTTTTTTTCGATTTGAAATTAGCCTCAATTTACGTTCGATTGAACCCGAATTATTTTTCCCCTCCCCGCCTTTTGAATAAACTAATCGATTGCTATCGCGTTGTTTTAGCCAAACACATAACTATCGTAGTTAACGTAATTGTTGTACTTGCGTCTCATTTTCTATCAAGTTTCCGGCCATTTCAACATTCGATGCGTAACCAATTATCCTGTTCGAATAGATCGATACACCGTATCTAACACGTGCAGATAGGAAATACATAGAAAGAGAAGGGTATATATACAGATAGATAGATAGATGGATAGACAGAGAGAGAGAGAGAGAAAGTACACTCGGCCGTTTTATCTGAAGATGGTTTAAAATAGCGAAATATTTCTATAGAGCAGACATAAATCGTGGATTTCTAATGGGTTATACAGAGGACTAACATTGAACGTATACTTGATCGGTGATTCAAAGCTAAGAGAACTTGTAGTTGGTAGAGGGTACACACTATTCGTGCATCAGAAAGTATAAAAAGCTTTAACCTCGAACTGGCATTGATGAGCCAATCTTGCATCGATGGTAGATCGTACGTTTCCGTAGAAATAAATGAAAGAAAGATAAAAAGGGGAAGAAGACAAAATAAAAAAAAAAATTATAAAAATGTTCGAAAAGGACAAAAATGAAGAAGAAGAAGGATGGAAAAGGAGCTCGTGAATAAACCCATTGGCGTGTAATCAGTACGTAAAAATATCCTACGGCAATTTAATAACCCGATATGGCAGCTCTCTTATTTCTCTATTTCAGTATCTATCTATCTATCTATCTATCTATCTATCTATCTATCTCTCTCTATAACTCTTATGTTTCTTTTTTCTTTCCCTCTTTCTATTTTTTTTTTTTTTATTTTATCCCTGTAGGAGGTATTCGGTATTTCTTGA
Organism: Dolichovespula media; assembly: GCA_911387685.1. Lineage (NCBI taxonomy): Eukaryota > Metazoa > Arthropoda > Insecta > Hymenoptera > Vespidae > Dolichovespula > Dolichovespula media. Next base: position 23,181,714 of record OU426851.1, read on the forward strand.
GCGATTGGCCGAACGAATTTTAGATTTTTCATTATTTCTTTTATTTTATTTTTTTTCTTTCTATGGTCGTTCTCATGATTGACACAATTAAGCAAACAAAAAGATACATGGACATATGTATTCATATGAGCAAGTATAAAATCAATAATACTATTGCATAATTTCTAGTAGGTATCTGAAACTAAACAGAACGAAAAAAGGGAAGAAAAGATAAGGAAAAAGAAAAGTACGAAAGAAAAATATATAGCGTATATATTAAATAATTAAAATTTTCTACGGGTATTTTTGAAAGATTTCTAAAACGTTAATCTTTCGGAGCTGATGGATAGATAAATACGATCGCGTCTTCACATGATTTCCTGTAAACGATTATATGACAGCTACGTCTTTTACATTAGATCGCGGACTGTCATGATGATGTTATACCATTTTAAAACGGCATCGTCTTTTACATTAGATCGCGGACTGTCATGGTGACGTAATACGATGTTTATCGGCAACGTCGTATAGACACGATCGGGCATGCACCTCCAGATGTAAGCACGATTATATAACAGTAACCTGCTCGTGCATATACGTCCACGTAAAACATGTGTATATATACATACATATACATATATATATATATATATATATATATATATATATATATATATAAATATGTGTATAAATATATATATATATATCTATATGTATAAATATATGTGTATACATAATTTATCGTCGTTATTATCATCGTTATTATCCTTGTTATTATCATCGTTATTAACATCCTCATCGTTAATATCGTCGTTAATATCGTCGTTAATATCGTCGTTATTATCCTCGTTATTATCATCGTTATTATCATCCTCATCGTTATTTTCGTCGTTATTATCGTCGCTATTATCGTCGTTATTATCGTCGTTATTATCGTCGCTATTATCGTCGTTATTATCGTCGTTATAATCGTCGTTATTATCGTCGCTATTGTCATCGTTATTATCATCCTCATCGTTATTATCGTTGTTATTATCGTCGTTATTATCATCAATATTATTATCACTATTATCGTCGTTATTATCGTCTTTATTATCCTCGTTATTATCATCGTTATTAACATCCTCATCGTTAATATCGTCGTTATTATCGTCGTTATTATCCTCGTTATTATCATCGTTATTATCATCCTCATCGTTATTTTCGTCGTTATTATCGTCGTTATTATCGTCGTTATAATCGTCGTTATTATCCTCGTTATTATCATCGTTATTATCATCCTCATCGTTATTATCGTCGTTATTATCGTCGTTATTATCATCAATATTATTATCACTATTATCGTCGTTATTATCGTCGTTATTATCCTCGTTATTATCATCGTTATTATCATCCTCATCGTTATTATCGTCGTTAATATCGTCGTTATTATCGTCGTTATTATCTTCGTTATTATCATCGTTATTATCGTCGCAATTATCGTCGTTATTATCGTCGTCATTATCGTCGTCATTACCGTCGTTTTTATCGTCGTTAATATCATTCTCATCGATATAATCATCTCTATTATCGTCGTTATTATAGTCGTTATTATCATCCTCATTGTTTTTATTATCGTCGCTAATATCGTCATTATTGTCGTAGTTATTTTTGTTGATATTATCGTTGTTATTATCGTCGTTATTATCATCAATATTATTTTCACTATTATCGTCGTTATTATAGTCGTTATTACCATCCTCATTGTTTTTATTATCGTCGTTATTATCGTCGTTATTATTGTCGTTTTTATCGTCGTTATTATCATTCTCATCGGTATAATCATCGCTATTATCGTCGTTATTATCGGCGTTATTATCGTCGATACTATCGTAGTTATTATCGTCGTTATTATCCTCGTTATTATCATCGTTATAATCATCCTCATCGCTATTATCGTCGTTATTATCGTCGTTATTATCGTCGCTATTATCGTCGTTAATATCGTCGTTATAATCGTCGTTATTATCGTCGTTATTATCGTCGTTATTATCATCCTCATTGTTTTTATTATCGTCGCTAATATCGTCATTATTATCATAGTTATTTTTGTTGATATTATCGTTGTTATTATCGTCGTTATTATCATCAATATTATTTTCACTATTATCGTCGTTATTATAGTCGTTATTACCATCCTCATTGTTTTTATTATCGTCGTTATTATCGTCGTTATTATCCTCGTTATTATCATCGTTATTATCATCCTCATCCTTATTATCCTCGTTATTATCATCGTTATTATCATCCTCATCATTATTATTGTCGTTATTATCGTCGTTATAAACCTCATTATTATCGACGTTATTGTCGTCGTTATTATCGTCGCAATTATCGTCGTTATTATCATCGTTATTATCATCGTTATTATCATTCTCATCGTTATTATCGTCGTTATTATCGCAGTTATTATCGTCGTTATAATCCTCGTTATTATCATCGTTATAATCATCCTCATAGATATTATCGTCGTTAATGTCGTCGTTATTATCGTCGATATATCGTCGTTATTATCGCCATAATTATCGTCGCTATTATCGTCGTTATTGTCGTCGTTATTATCGTCGCTATTATCGTCGTTATTATCGTCGTTATTATCGTTACTATTATCATCGTTATTATCATCCTTATCGTTATTATCGTTGTTATTATCGTCGTTATTAAAGTCGTCAATATCGTCGTTATTATCTTCGACATTATCGTCGTTATTATCGTCGTTATTACCGTCTTTATTATCGTCGTTATTATCGTCGTCATTATCGTCGCTATTATCCTCGTTATTTTCATCGTTATAATTATCCTCATCGCTATTATCGTCGTTATTATCGTCGTTATTATCCTCGTTATTATCTTCGTTATTGACATCTTCATCGTTATTATCGTCGTTAATATCGTCGTTATTATCCTCGTTATTATCACAGATATTATCATCCTCATCGCTATTTTCGTCGTTATTATCGTCGCTATTATCGTCGTTATAAACGTCATTATTATCAACGTTATTATCGTCGTTATTAACGTCTTTATTATCATCGTTATTATCATCCTCATATTTATTATCATTTTCATCATCGTCACTATTATCGTCGTTATTATCGTCGTTATTGTCGTCTTTATTATCGTCGTTATTAACGTCTTTATTATCATTGTTATTATCATCGTTATTTACATCCTCATCGCTAATATCGTCGTTATTATCGTCGTTATTATCGTCGCTATTATCGTCGTTATTATCCTCGTTATTATCATCGTTATAATCATCCTCATCGCTAATATCGTAGTTAATATCGTCGTTATTATCCTCGTTATTATCATCGTTATTATCGTCGCTATTATCGTCGTTATTATCGTCGATATTATCGTCGCAATTATCGTCGTTATTATCATCGTTATTATCATCGTTATTATCATTCTCATCGTTATTATCGTCGTTATTATCCTCGTTATTATCATCGTTATAATCATCTTCATCTCTATTATCGTCGTTATTATTGTCGTTATTATCGTCGCTATTATCGTCGCTATTATCGTCGTTATTATCGTCGTTATTAAAGTCGTCAATATCGTCGTTATTATCGTCGTCATTATCCTCGTTATTATCAACGTTATAATCATCCTCATCTCTATTATCGTCGTTATTATCGTCGTTATTATCGTCGTTATTATCGTCGTTATTATCCTCGTTATTATCATCGTTATTGACAACCTCATTGTTATTATCGTCGTTAATATCGTCGTTATTATCCTTGTTATTATCATCGTTATTATCATCCTCATCGTTATTATCGTCGTTATTATCGTCGCAATTATCGTCGTTATTATCATCGTTATTATCAACGTTATTATCATTCTCATCGCTATTATCGTCGTTATTATCGTAGTTCTTATCGTCGTTATAATCCTCGTTATTATCATCTTTATAATCTACCTCATCCCTATTATCGTCGTTAATGTCATCGTTATTATCATCGCTATATCGTCGTTATTATCGTCGTTATTATCGTCGCTATTATCGTCGCTATTATAGTCGTTATTATCGTCGTTATTGAGTCGAGATTATCGTCGTTATTATCTTCGTTATTATACTCGTTATTATCATAGTAATAGACATCCTCATTGTTATTATCGTCGTTAATATCGTCGTTATTATCCTCGTTATTATCACAGTTATTATCATCCTCATCGTTATTTTCTTCATTATTATCGTCGCTATTATCGTCGTTATTATCGTCGTTTTTATCGTCGTTAATATCGTCGTTAGTATCCGCGTTATTATCATCCTAATTTTCATCCTCATCGTTATTTTCCACGTTATTATCGTCGCTATTATAGTCGTTATTATCGTCGTTATTATCGTCGATATTATCGTCGTTAATATCGTTGCTTTAATCGTCGTTATTATCGTCGGTATTATAATCGTTATTATCATCCTCATCGTTATTATCGTCGTTATTAACATCATAATTATTGACGTTATTATCGTCGTTATTATCATCGTTAAAATCATCCTCATCGCTATTATCTTCGTTAATGTCGTCGTTATTATCATAGTTATTATCGTCGCTATTATCGTCGTTATTATCGTCGTTATTATCGTCGTTATTGTCGTCCTTTTTATCGTCGTTATTATCATTCTTATTGGTATAATCATCGCTATATCGTCGTTATTATCGTCGTTATTATCATCATTATTATCATCTCTATTATCGTTGTTAATATCGTCGTTATTATCATCCTCATTGTTTTTATTATCGTCGCTAATATCGTCATTATTATCGTAGTTGTTTTTGTTGCTATTATCGTTGTTATTATCGTCGTTATAATCATCAATATAATTATCACTATTATCGTTGTTATTATAGTCGTTATTACCATCCTCATTGTTATTATTATCGTTGACATTATCGTCGTTATTATCGTCGTTATTATCATCCTCATTGTTTTTATTATCGTCGCTAATATCGTCATTATTATCGTAGTTATTATTGTTGCTATTATCGTTGTTATTATCGTTGTTATAATCGTCAATATTATTATCACTATTATCGTCGTTATTATAGTCGTTATTATCGTCGCTATTATCGTCGTTATTATCGTCGTTATTATCGTCGTTATTATTGTCGTTTTTATCGTCGTTATTATCATTCTCATTGGTATAATCATCGCTATTATCGTCGTTATTATCGGGGTTATTATCATCGATACTATCGTAGTTTTTATCGTCGTTATTATCCTCGTTATTATCATCGTTATTATCATCCTCATCGCTATTATCGTCGTTATTATCGTCGTTATTATCGTCGCTATTATCGTCGTTAATATCGTCGTTATAATCGTCGTTATTATCGTCGTTATTATCGTCGTTATTATCATCCTCATTTTTTTTTATTATCGTCGCTAATATCGTCGTTATTATCCTTGTTATTATCATCGTAATTATCATACTCATCGTTATTTTCGTCGTTATTATCGTCGCTATTATCGTCGCTATTATCGTCGTTATTATTGTCGCATTTATCGTCGTTATTATCATCATTATTATCATCGTTATTATCATTCTCATCGTTATTATCGTCGTTATTATCGCAGTTATTATCGTCGTTATAATCCTCGTTATTATCATCGTTATAATCATCCTCATCGCTATTATCGTCGTTATTATCGTCGTTATTATCATCGCTATTATCGTCTTTATTATCGTCATTATTATCGTCGTTATTATCGTCGCAATTATCGTCGCATTATCGTCGTTATAATCGTCGTTATTATCGTCGCTATTATCATCGTTATTATCATCCTCATCGTTATTATCCTCGTTATTATCGTCGCTATTATCGTCGTTATTATCGTCATTATTATCGTCGCTATTATCGTCGTTAATATCGTCGTTATAATCGTCGTTATTATCGTCGCTATTATCATCGTTATTATCATCCTCATCGTTATTATCGTCGTTATTAACGTCATTATTATTGACGTTATTATCGTCGTTTATTATCATCGTTAAAATCATCCTCATCGCTATTATCGTCGTTAATGTCGTCGCTATTATCATCGTTATTATCGTCGTTATTATCGTCGCTATTATCGTCGCTATTATCGTCGATTTTATCGTCGTTATTATCATCGCTATATCGTCGTTATTATCATCGTTATTATCGTCGCTATTATCGTCGTTATTATCGTCGTTATTTTCGATGTTATTATCGTCGTTTTTGTCGTCGTTATTATCATTCTCATCGGTATAATCATCGCTATTATCATCGTTATTATCGTCGTTATTATCGTTGTTATTATCATCGTTATTATCGTCGCTATTATCGTCGTTATTATCGTCGTTATTATCGTCGTTTTTATCGTCGTTATTATCATTCTCATCGGTATATTCATCGCTATTATCGTCGTTATTAACGGCGTTATTATCGTCGATACTACCGTAGTTATTATCGTCGTTATTATCCTCGTTATTATCATCGTTATAATCATCCTCATCGCTATTATCGTCGTTATTATTGTCGTTATTATCGTCGCTATTATCGTCGTTAATATCGTCGTTATAATCGTCGTTATTATCATCGTTATTATCGTTGTTATTATCATCCTCATTGTTTTTATTATCGTCGCTAATATCGTCATTATTATCATAGTTATTTTTGTTGATATTATCGTTGTTATTATCGTCGTTATTATCATCAATATTATTTTCACTATTATCGTCGTTATTATAGTCGTTATTACCATCCTCCTTGTTTTTATTATCGTCGTTATTATCGTCGTTATTATCGTCGTTATTATACTCGTTATTATCATCGTTATTATCATCCTCATCGTTATCATCCTCGTTATTTTCATCGTTATTATCATCCTCATCGTTATTATCGTCGTCAATATCGCCGTTATTATCGTCGTTATTATCGTCTTTATTATCATTGTTATTATCATTGTTATTGACATCCTCACCGTTATTATAGTATTTAATATCGTCGTTATTATCCTCGTTATTATCATCGTTATTATCATTTTCATCGTTATTATCGTCGTTATTAACGTCATTATTATCGACGTTATTATCGTCGTTATTGTCATTCTCATCGGTATAATCATCGCTATATCGTCGTTATTATCGTCGGTATTATCATCATTATTATCATCTCTATTATCGTCTTTATTATCGTCGTTATTATCATTCTCATTGTTTTTATTATCGTCCCTAATATCGTCATTATTGTCGTAGTTATTTTTGTTGCTATTATCGTTGTTATTATCGTTGTTATTATCATCAATATTATTATCACTATTATCGTCGTTATTATAGTCGTTATTACCATCCTCATTGTTTATATTATCGTCGTTATTATCGTTGTTATTATTTTCGTTATTATCCTCGTTATTATCAACGTTATTATCATCCTCATCGTTATTATCGTCGTTATTATCGTCGTTATTATCCTCGTTTTTATCGTCGTTATCATTCTCATCGGTATAATTATCGCTATATCATCGTTATTATCGTCGTTATTATCGTCGTTATTATCCTCGTTTATATCATCGTTATTATCAACCTCATCGTTATTATCGTCGTCAATATCGTCGTTATTATCAACGTTATTATCGTCGTTATTATCATCGTTATTATCGTCGCTATTATCGTCGTTATTATCGTCGTTATTATCGTAGTTATTTTTGTTGCTATTATCGTTGTTATTATCGTCGATATAATCATCAATATTATTATCACTATTATCGTCGTTATTATAGTCGTTATTACCATCCTCATTGTTTTTATTATCGTTGATATTATCGTCGTTATTATCGTCGTGATTATTCTCGTTATTATCATCCTCATTGTTATTAACGTCGTTATTATCGTCGTTATTATCCTCGTTATTTTCATCGTTATTATCATCCTTATCGTTATTATCCTCGTTAATATCATCGTTATTATCATCCTCATCGTTATTATCGTCGTCAATATCGTCGTTATTATCGTCGTTATTATCATCGTTATAATCATCCTCATCGCTATTATCGTCGTTATTATTGTCGTTATTATCGTCGCTATTATCGTCGTTAATATCGTCGTTATAATCGTCGTTATTATCGTCGTTATTATCGTTGTTATTATCATCCTCATTGTTTTTATTATCGTCGCTAATATTGTCATTATTATCATAGTTATTTTTGTTGATATTATCGTTGTTATTATCGTTGTTATTATCATCAATATTATTTTCACTATTATCGTCGTTATTATAGTCGTTATTACCATCCTCCTTGTTTTTATTATCGTCGTTATTATCGTCGTTATTATCGTCGTTATTATACTCGTTATTATCATCGTTATTATCATCCTCATCGTTATCATCCTCGTTATTTTCATCGTTATTATCATCCTCATCGTTATTATCGTCGTCAATATCGCCGTTATTATCGTCGTTATTATCGTCGTTATTATCATCGTTAATATCGTCGCTATTATCGTCGTTATTATCGTCGTTATTGTCGTCGTTTTTATCGTCGTTATTAACGTCTTTATTATCATTGTTATTATCATTGTTATTGACATCCTCACCGTCATTATAGTATTTAATATCGTCGTTATTATCCTCGTTATTATCATCGTTATTATCATCCTCATCGTTATTATCGTCGTTATTAACGTCATTAATATCGACGTTATTATCGTCGTTATTGTCATTCTCATCGGTATAATCATCGCTATATCGTCGTTATTATCGTCGTTATTATCATCATTATTATCATCTCTATTATCGTCGTTATTATCGTCGTTATTATCATTCTCATTGTTTTTATTATCGTCCCTAATATCGTCATTATTGTCGTAGTTATTTTTGTTGCTATTATCGTTGTTATTATCGTTGTTATTATCATCAATATTATTATCACTATTATCGTCGTTATTATAGTCGTTATTACCATCCTCATTGTTTATATTATTGTCGTTATTATCGTTGTTATTATTTTCGTTATTATCCTCGTTATTATCAACGTTATTATCATCCTCATCGTTATTATCGTCGTTATTATCGTCGTTATTATCCTCGTTTTTATCGTCGTTATCATTCTCATCGGTATAATTATCGCTATATCATCGTTATTATCGTCGTTATTATCGTCGTTATTATCCTCGTTTATATCATCGTTATTATCAACCTCATCGTTATTATCGTCGTCAATATCGTCGCTATTATCGTTGTTATTCTAGTCGTTATTATCGTCGTTATTATCGTCGCTATTATCGTCGTTATTATCATTCTTATTGGTATAATCATCGCTATATCGTCGTTATTATCGTCGTTATTATCATCATTATTATCATCTCTATTATCTTTGTTAATATCGTCGTTATTATCATCCTCATTGTTTTTATTATCGTCGCTAATATCGTCATTATTATCGTAGTTGTTTTTGTTGCTATTATCGTTGTTATTATCGTCGTTATAATCATCAATATTATTATCACTATTATCGTTGTTATTATAGTCGTTATTGCCATCCTCATTGTTTTTATTATCGTTGACATTATCGTCGTTATTATCGTCGTTATTATCATCCTCATTGTTTTTATTATCGTCGCTAATATCGTCATTATTATCGTAGTTATTTTTGTTGCTATTATCGTTGTTATTATCGTTGTTATTATCATCAATATTATTATCACTATTATCGTCGTTATTATCGTCGTTATTATCGTCGCAATTATCGTCGTTATTATCATCGTTATTATCATCGTTATTATCATTCTCATCGTTATAATCGTCGTTATTATCGCAGTTATTATCGTCGTCATAATCCTCGTTATTATCATCGTTATAATCATCCTCATAGCTATTATCGTCGTTAATGTCGTCGTTATTATCATCGCTATATCGTCGTTATTATCGTCGTTATTAACGTCGTCAATATCGTCGTTATTGTCGTCGTCATTATCGTCGTTTTTATCGTCGTTATTATCGGCGTTATTATCATCGTTATAGACATCCTCATCGTTATTATCGTCGTTAATATCGTCGTTATTATCCTCGATATTATCATCGTTATTTTCGTCGTTATTATCGTCGTTATAAACGTCATTCTAATCGACGTTATTATCGTGGTTATTATCGTCGTTAATAACGTCTTTATTATCATCGTTATTATCATAATCATATTTGTTTTCATCGTTATTATCGTCACTATTATTGTCGTTATTATCGTCGCTATTATCGTCGTAATTATCGTAGTTATTATTGTCGTTATAATCCTCGTTATAATCATCGTTACAATCATCCTCATCGCTATTATCGTCGTTAATGTTGTCGTTATTATCATTGCTATATCGTCGTTATTATCGTCGTTATAGTCGTCGTTATTATCGTCGTTATTATCACTCTCATCGGTATAATCATCGCTATTATCGTCGTTATTATCGTCGTTATTATCGTCGTTATTGTCGTCGTTATTATCATCGTTATTAACATCTTTATTATCATCGTTATTATCATCGTTATTGACATCCTCATCGTTATTATCGTCGCTAGTATCGTCGTTATTATCGTCGTTATTATCGTCATTATTATCGTCGATTTTATAGTCGTTATTATCACTCTCATCGGTATAATCATCGCTATTATCGTCGTTATTATCGGCGTTATTATCGTCGATACTATCGTAGTTATTATCGTCGTTATTATCCTCGTTCTTATCATCGTTATAATCATCCTCATCGTTATTATCGTCGTTATTATCGTCGTTATTATCGTCATTATTTACTACGTTATTATCGTCGTTATAATCGTCGTTATTAACGTCTATATTATCATCGTTATTATCATCCTCATATTTTATCATCGTTATTATCATCGTTATTATCATCGTTATTATCATCCTCATCGTTATTATCGTCGTTATTAACGTCGTTATTAACGTCGTTTTTATCGTCGTTATTATCATTTTCATCGGTATAATCATCGCTATTATCATCGTTATTATCGTCGCTATTATCGTCGTTATAATCGTCGTTATTATCGTCGCTATTATAATCGTTATTATCATCCTCATCGTTATTACCGTCGTTATTATCGTCGCTATTATCGTCATTATTATCGTCGTTATTATCGTCGTTATTATCGTCGTTATTCTCGTCGTTATTATCGTCGTTATTTAAGTCGTCAATATCGTCGTTATTATCGTCGTCATTATCGTCGTTAATATCGCCGTTTTTATCGTCGTTATTATACTTGTTATTATCATCGTTATGGACATCCTCATCGTTATTATCGTCGTTAATATAGTCGTTATTATCCTCGTTATTAGCATTATTATTATCATCCTCACCGTTATTTTCGTCGTTATTATTGTCGCTATTATCGTCGTTATTATCGTCGTTATTAACGTCTTTACTATCATCGTTATTATCATAGTCATATTTATTATCATCGTTATTATCGTCACTATTATCGTCGTTATTATCGTCGTTATTGTCGTCGTTATTATCGTCGTTATTATCGTCGTTATTTTCATCGTTATTATCATCGTTATTATCATTCTCATCGTTATTATCGTAGTTATTATCGTCGTTATAAGCCTCGTTATTATCATCGTTATAATCATCCTCATCGCTATTATCGTCGTTATAATCGTCGTTATTATCTTCGCTATTATCGTCGTTATTATCGTTGTTATTAACGTCTTTATTATCATCGTTATTATCATCCTCATATTTATTATCATAGTTATTATCGTCACTATTATCGTCGTTATTATCGTCGATATTGTTGTCGTTATTTTCGTCGTTATTACCGTCGTTATTATCCTTGTTATTATCATCGTTATGGACATCCTAATCGTTATTATCGTCGTTAATATCGTCGTTATTATCCTCGTTATTATCATCGTTATTATCATCCTCATCGTTATTATCGTCGTTATTATCCTCGTTATTATCATCGTTATAATCATCCTCATCGCTCTTATCGTCGTTAATGACGTCGTTATTATCATCACTATATCGTCGTTATTATCGTCGTTATTATCGTCGCTATTATCGTCGCTATTATCGTCGTTATTATCGTCGCTATTATCGTCGCTAATATCGTCATAGTAATCGTAGTTATTTTTGTTGCTATTATTGTTGTTATTATCGTCGCTATTATCATCAATATTATTATCACTCTTATCGTCGTTATTATATTCGTGATTACCATCCTCATTGTTTTTATTATCGTCGTTATTATCGTCGCTATTATCGTCGTTATTATCGTCGTTATTAACGTCGTCAATATCGTCGTTATTATCGTCGTTAATGTCGTCGTTATTATCATTGCTATATCGTCGTTATTATCGTCGCTATAGTCGTCGTTATAATCGTCGTTATTATCGTCGCTATTATCATCGTTATTATCATCCTCATCGTTATTATACTTGTTATTATCGTCGTTATTATCATCAATATTATTATCACTATTATCGTCGTTATTATCGTCTTTATTATCCTCGTTAATATCATCGTTATTATCATCCTCATCGTTATTATCGTCGTTAATATCGTCGTTATTATCGTCGTTATTATCTTCGTTATTATCATCGTTATTATCGTCGCAATTATCGTCGTTATTATTGTCGTTATTATCGTCGTCATTATCGTCGTCATTATCGTCGTTTTTATCGTCGTTAATATCATTCTCATCGATATAATCATCTCTATTATCGTCGTTATTATCGTCGTTATTATCCTCGATTTTATCGTCGTTATCATTCTCATCGCTATAATTATCGCTATATCATCGTTATTATCGTCGTTATTATCGTCGTTATTATCCTCGTTTATATCATCGTTATTATCTACCTCATCGTTATTATCGTCGTCAATATCGTCGTTATTATCAACGTTATTATCGTCGTTATTTTCGTCGCTATTATCGTCGTTATTATCGTCGTTATTATCGTCGTTATTATTGTCGTTTTTATCGTCGTTATTATCATTCTCATCGGTATAATCATCGCTATTATCGTCGTTATTATCGGCGTTATTATCGTCGAAACTATCGTAGTTATTATCGCCGTTATTATCCTCGTTATTATCATCGTTATAATCATCCTCATCGCTATTATCGTCGTTATTATCGTCGTTATTATCGTCGCTATTATCGTCGTTAATATCGTCGTTATAATCGTCGTTATTATCGTCGTTATTATCGTCGTTATTATCATCCTCATTGTTTTTATTATCGTCGCTAATATCGTCATTATTATCATAGTTATTTTTGTTGATATTATCGTTGTTATTATCGTCGTTATTATCATCAATATTATTTTCACTATTATCGTCGTTATTATAGTCGTTATTACCATCCTCATCGCTATTATCGTCGCTATTATTGTCGTTATTATCGTCGCTATTATCGTCGTTAATATCGTCGTTATAATCGTCGTTATTATCGTCGTTATTATCGTTGTTATTATCATCCTCATTGTTTTTATTATTGTCGCTAATATCGTCATTATTATCATAGTTATTTTTGTTGATATTATCGTTGTTATTATCGTCGTTATTATCATCAATATTATTTTCACTATTATCGTCGTTATTATAGTCGTTATTACCATCCTCCTTGTTTTTATTATCGTCGTTATTATCGTCGTTATTATCGTCGTTATTATACTTGTTATTATCATCGTTATTATCATCCTCATCGTTATTATCCTCGTTATTTTCATCGTTATTATCATCCTCATCGTTATTATCGTCGTTATTAACGTTATTATTATCGACGTTATTATCGTCGTTATTGTCATTCTCATCGGTATAATCATCGCTATATCGTCGTTATTATTGTCGGTATTATCATCATTATTATCATCTCTATTATCGTCGTTATTATCATTCTCATTGTTTTTATTATCGTCCCTAATATCGTCATTATTGTCGTAGTTATTTTTGTTGCTATTATCGTTGTTATTATCGTCCTTATTATCATCAATATTATTATCACTATTATCGTCGTTATTATAGTCGTTATTACCGTCCTCATGTTTTGTATTATCGTCGTTATTATCATCGCTATATCGTCGTTATTATCGTCGTTATTATCGTCGTTATTATTGTCGTTATTATCCTCGTTAATATCATCGTTATTTTCATCCTCATCGTTATTATCGTCGTTAATATCGTCGTTATTATCGTCGTTATAATCGTCGATTTTATCGTCGTTATTATCATTCTCATCGGTATAATCATCGCTATTATCGTCGATATTATCGGCGTTATTATCGTTGATACTATCGTAGTTATTTTCGTCGTTATTGTCATCTTTATAATCATCCTCATCGCTATTATCGTCGTAATGTCGTCGTTTTTATCATCGCTATTATCGTTGTTATTATCGTCATTATTATCGTCGTTATTATCGTCGCTATTGTCGTCGTTATTGTCGTCGTTATAATCGTCGTTATTATCGTTGTTCTAATCATCCTCATCGCTATTATCGTCGTTAATGTCGTCGTTATTTTCATCGCTATATTGTCGTTATTATCGTCGTTATTATCCTCGGTATTATCGTCGTTATTATCGTCGTTATAAACTTCGTTATTATCGTCATTATTATCGTCGATTTTGTCGTCGTTATTATCACTCTCATCGGTATAATCATCGCTATTATCGTCGTTATTATCGGCGTTATTATCGTCGATACTATCGTAGTTATTATCGTCGTTATTATCCTCGTTATTATCATCGTTATAATCATCCTCATCGCTATTATCATCGTTATTATCGTCATTATTATCGACGTTATTATCATCCTCATATTTTATCATCGTTATTATCATCGTTATTATCGTCGTTATTATCGTCGTTAATATCGTCGCTATTATCGTCGTTATTATCGTTGTTATTATCGTCGTTATAATCCTCGTTATTATCATCGTTATTATCATCCTCATCGCTATTATCGTCGTTATTATCATCGCAATATCGTCGTTATTATCGTCATTATTATAATCGCTATTATCGTCTTTATTATCGTCGTTATTATCGTCGCTATTATCGTCGTTATTATCGTCGTTATTAAAGTCGTCAATATTGTCGTTATTATCATCGTCATTATCGTCGTTATTATCGTCGTTATTATCGTCGTTATTGTCCTTGTTATTATCATCGTTATTGACATCCTAATCGTTATTATCGTCGTTAATATCGTCTTTATTATCCTCGTTATTATCATCGTTAGTATCATCCTCATCGTTATTTTCGTCGTTATTTTCGTCGCTATTATCGTCGTTTTTATCGTCGTTATTATCATTCTCATCGGTATAATCATCGCTATTATCGTCGTTATTATCGGCGTTATTATCGTCGATACTATCGTAGTTATTATCGTTGATATTATCCTCGTTATTATCATCGTTATTATCATCCTCATCGCTATTATCGTCGTTAATGTCGTCGTTATTATCGTGGCTATTATCGTCGTTATTATCGTCGTTATTATTGTCGCTATTATCTTCGTTATTATCGTCGTTATTATCCTCGTTATTATCATCGTTATCGACATTCTCATCGTTATTATCGTAGTTAATACCGTCGTTATTATCCTCGTTATTATCATCGTTATTATTATCCTCATCGTTATTTTCGTCGTTATTATCGTCGCTATTATCGTCGTTTTTATCGTCGTAATTATCATTCTCATCGGTATGTTCATCGCTATTATCGTCATTATTATCGTAGTTATTATCGTCGTTATTGTCCTCGTTATTATCATCGTTATAATCATCCTCATCGCTATTATCTTCGTTATTATCGTCGATATTATCGTCGTTATTACCGTCGTTATTATCGTCGTTATTATCGTCGCTATTATCGTCGTTATTATCGTCGTTATTATCGTCGTTATTATCGTCGCTATTATCATCGTTACTATCATCCTCATCGTTATTATCGTTGTTATTATCGTTGTTATTATCGTCGTTTTTATCGTCGTTATTATCGTCGTTATTATCGTCGCTATTATCGTCTTTATTATCCTCATTATTATCTTCGTTATAATCATCCTCATCGCTATTATCATCGTTATTATCGTCGTTATTAACGTCATTATTATCGACGTTATTATCGTCGTCTTTATAGTCGTTATTAAAGTCTTTATTATCATCGTTATTATCATCCTCATATGTAATATCATCGTTTTTATCGTCACTATTAACGTCGTTATCATCGTCGTTATTGTCGTCGTTATTATCGTCGTTATTATCGTCGTTATTATCATCGTTATTATCGTCGTTATAATCGTAGTTATTATCGTCGTTATAATCCTCGATATTATCATCGTTATAATCATCCTCATCGTTATTATCGTCGATATTATCGTCGATATTATCGTCGTTATTATCGTCGTTTTTATCGTCGTTATTATCATTCTCATCGGTATAATCATCGCTATTATCGTCGTTATTATCGGCGTTATTATCGTCGATACTATCGTAGTTATTTTCGTCGTTATTGTCATTTTTATAATCATCCTCATCGCTATTATCGTCGTAATGTCGTCGTTATTATCATCGCTATTATCGTTGTTATTATCGTCATTATTATCGTCGTTGTTATCGTCGCTAATGTCGTCGTTATTATCGTCGTTATAATCGTCGTTATTATCGTTGTTATAATCATCCTCATCGCTATTATCGTCACTAATGTCGTCGTTATTTTCATCGCTATATCGTCGTTATTATCGTCGTTAATATCGTCGCTATTATCGTCGTTATTATTGTCATTATTATCGTCGATTTTATCGTCGTTATTATCATCGCTATATCGTCGTTATTATCATCGTTATTATCGTCGCTATTATCGTCGTTATTATCGTCGTTATTTTCGATGTTATTATCGTCGTTTTTGTCGTCGTTATTATCATTCTCATCGGTATAATCATCGCTATTATCATCGTTATTATCGTCGTTATTATCGTTGTTATTATCATCGTTATTATCGTCGCTATTATCGTCGTTATTATCGTCGTTATTATCGTCGATTTTATCGTCGTTATTATCACTCTCATCGGTATAATCATCGCTATTATCGTCGTTATTATCGGCGTTATTATCGTCAATACTAGCGTATTTATTATCGTCGTTATTATCCTCGTTATTATCATCGTTATAATCATCCTCATCGCTATTATCCTCGTTATTATCGTCGTTATTATCGTCGTTATTATCATCATTATTATCATTTCTATTATCGTCGTTTTTATCGTCGTTATAATCGTCGTTATTATCGTTGTTATAATCATCCTCATCGCTATTATCGTCGTTAATGTCGTCGTTATTATCATCGCTGTATCGTCGTTATTACCGTCGTTATTATCATCATTATTATCATTTCTATTATCGTCGTTAATATCATCGTTATTATCATCCTCATTGCTTTTATTATCGTCGTTATTATCGTCGTTATTATCCTCGTTATTATCATGGTTATTATTATCCTCATCGTTATTATCGGCGTTAATATCGTCGTTATTATTGTCGTTGTTATCGTCGTTATTATCGTCGTTATTATTATCGTTAAAATCATCCTCATCGCTATTATCGTCGTTAATGTCGTCGTTATTATCATCGCTATGTCGTCGTTATTATCGTCGTTAATACCGTCGTTATTATCGACGTTATTTTCGTCGTTATTATCGCCGTTATTAACGTCTTTATTATCATCGTTATTATAATCCTCATATTTATTATCATCGTCTTTATCGTCACTGTTATCGTCGTTATTATCGTCGTTGTTATCGTCGCTATTATCGTCGGTATTATCGTCGTTATTAACGTCTCTATTATCGTCGTTATTATCGTCGTTATTATCGTCGTTATTATCGTCGGTATTATCATCGTTATTATCATCCTCATTGTCATTATCTTCGGTAGTATCGTCGTTATTAACATCATTATTATTGACGTTATTATCGTCGTTATTATCATCGTTAAAATCATCCTCATCGCTATTATCGTCGTTAATGTCGTCGTTATTATCATCGTTATTATCGTCGCTATTATCGTCGTTATTATCGTCGTTATTATCGTCGTTATTGTCGTCGTTTTTATCGTCGTTTTTATCATTCTTATCGGTATAATCATCGCTATATCGTCGTTATTATCGTCGTTATTATCATCATTATTATCATCTCTATTATCGTTGGTAATATCGTCGTTATTATCATCCTCATTGTTTTTATTATCGTCGCTAATATCGTCATTATTATCATAGTTGTTTTTGTTGTTATTATCGTCGTTATTATCGTCGTTATTATCATCAATATTATTATTACTATTATCGTCGTTATTATCGTCGTTTTTATCGTCATTATTATCATTCTCATCGGTATAATCATCGCTATTATCGTCATTATTATCGGCGTTATTATCGTCGTTATTGTCGTCGTTTTTATCGTCGTTATTATCATTCTCATCGGTATAATCATCGCTATATGGTCGTTATTATCGTTGCTATTATCGTCGTTATTATCGTCGTTATTATCGTCGCTATTATCGTCGTTATTATCGTCGTAATTATCATCGTTCTTATCGTCGCTATTATCATCGTTATTATCATTCTCATCGTTATTATCGTCGTTATTATCGTCGTTATAAACGTCATTATTATCAACGTTATTATCGTCGTTATTAACGTCTTTATTATCATCGTTATTATCATCCTCATATTTATTATCATCTTCATCATCGTCACTATTATCGTCGTTATTATCGTCGTTATTGTCGTCTTTATTATCGTCGTTATTAACGTCTTTATTATCATTGTTATTATCATCGTTATTTACATCCTCATCGTCATTATCGTAGTTAATATCGTCGTTATTATCCTCGTTATTATCATCGTTATTATCATCCTCATCGTTATTATCGTCGTTATTAACGTCATTATTATCGACGTTATTATCGTCGTTATTATCATTCTCATTGGTATAATCATCGCTATATCGTCGTTATTATCGTCGGTATTATCATCATTATTATCATCTCTATTATCGTCGTTATTATCGTCGTTATTATCATTCTCATTGTTTTTATTATCGTCCCTAATATCGTCATTATTGTCGTAGTTATTTTTGTTGCTATTATCGTTGTTATTATCGTCCTTAGTATCATCAATATTATTATCACTATTATCGTCGTAATTGTAGTCGTTATTACTGTCCTCATGTTTTGTATTTTCGTCGTTATTATCATCGCTATATCGTCGTTATTATCATCGCTATATCGTCGTTATTATCGTCGTTATTATCGTCGTTATTATCGTCGTTATTATCCTCGTTATTATCATCGTTATAATCATCCTCATCGCTAATATCGTCGTTATTATCGTCGTTATTATCGTCGCTATTATCGTCGTTAATATCGTCGTTATAGTCGTCGTTATTATCGTCGTTATTATCGTCGTTATTATCATCCTTATTGTTTTTATTATCGTCGCTAATATCGTCATTATTATCATAGTTATTTTTGTTGATATTATCGTTGTTATTATCGTCGTTATTATCATCAATATTATTTTCACTATTATCGTCGTTATTATAGTCGTTATTACCATCCTCATTGTTTTTATTATCGTCGTTATTATCGTCGTTATTATCGTCGTTATTATCCTCGTTATTATCATCGTTATTATCCTCGTTATTATCATCGTTATTATCATCCTCATCGTTATTATCGTCGTCAATATCGTCGTTATTATTGTCGTTATTATCGTCGTTATTATCATCGTTATTATCGTCGCTATAATCGTCGTTATTAACGTCGTTATTATCGTCGTTATTGTCGTCGTTTTTATCGTCATTATTATCATCTCTATTATCGTTGTTAATATCGTCGTTATTATCATCCTCATTGTTTTTATTATCGTCGCTAATATCGTCATTATTATCGTAGGTGTTTTTGTTGTTATTATCGTTGTTATTATCGTCGTTATTATCTTCAATATTATTATCACTATTATCGTCGTTATTATAGTCGTTATTACCATCCTCATTGTTTTTATTATCGTTGATATTATCGTCGTTATTATCGTCGTTATTATCGTCGTTATTATCGTCGTTTTTATCGTCATTATTATCATTCTCATCGGTATAACCATCGCTATTATCGTCATTATTATCGGCGATATTATCGTCGATACAATCGTAGTTTTTATTGTCGTTATTATCCTCGTTATTATCATCGTAATTATCATACTCATCGTTATTTTCGTCGTTATTATCGTCGCTATTATCGTCGTTAATATCGTCGTTATAATCGTCGTTATTGTCATCGCTATTATCATCGTTATTATCATCCTTATCGTTATTATCGTCGTTATTATCGTCGTTTTTAACGTCATTATTATCGACGTTATTATCGTCGTTATTATCATCGTTACATTCATCCTCATCGCTATTATCGTCGTTAATGTCATCGTTATTATCATCGCTATATCGTCGTTATTATCCTCGTTATTATCATCATAATTATCATCTCTATTATCGTTGTTATTATCGTCGTTATTATCATCCTCATTGTTTTTATTATCGTCGCTAATATCGTCATTATTATCGTAGTTGTTTTTGTTGTTATTATCGTTGTTATTATCGTCGTTATAATCATCTTTATTATTATCACTATTATCGTTGTTATTATAGTCGTTATTACCATCCTCATTGTTTTTATTATCGTTGACATTATCGTCGTTATTATCGTCGTTATTATCGTCGTTATTATCATTATCATTGTTTTTATTATCGTCGCTAATATCGTCATTATTATCGTAGTTATTTTTGTTGCTATTATCGTTGTTATTATCGTCGTTATTATCATCATTATTATCATCTCTATTATCGTTGTTAATATCGTCGTTATTATTATCCTCATTGATTTTATTATCGTCGCTAATATCGTCATTATTATCGTACTTGTTTTTATTGTTATTATCGTCGGTATTATCATCAATATTATTATCACTATTATCGTTGTTATTATAGTCGTTATTACCATCCTCATTGTTTTTATTATCATTGATATTATCGTTGTTATTATCGTCGTTATTATCGTCGTTATTATCGTCGTTTTTATCGTCATTATTATCATTCTCATCGGTATAATCATCGCTATTATCGTCATTATTATCGTCGATACAATCGTAGTTTTTATTGTCGTTATTATCCTCGTTATTATCATCGTAATTATCATCCTCATCGTTATTTTCGTCGTTATTATCGTCGCTATTATCGTCGCTATTATCGTCGATTTTATCGTCGTTATTATCATCGCTATATCGTCGTTATTATCATCGTTAATATCGTCGCTATTATCGTCGTTATTATCGTCATTATTTTCGATGTTATTATCGTCGTTTTTGTCGTCGTTATTATCATTCTCATCGGTATAATCATCGCTATTATCATCGTTATTATCGTCGTTATTATCGTTGTTATTATCATCATTATTATCGTCGCTATTATCGTCGTTATTATCGTCGTTATTATCGTCGTTTTTATCGTCGTTATTATCATTATCATCGGTATATTCATCGCTATTATCGTCGTTATTAACGGCGTTATTATCGTCGATACTACCGTAGTTATTATCGTCGTTATTATCCTCGTTATTATCATCGTTATAATCATCCTCATCGCTATTATCGTCGTTATTATTGTCGTTATTATCGTCGCTATTATCGTCGTTAATATCGTCGTTATAATCGTCGTTATTATCATCGTTATTATCGTTGTTATTATCATCCTCATTGTTTTTATTATCGTCGCTAATATCGTCATTATTATCATAGTTATTTTTGTTGATATTATCGTTGTTATTATCGTCGTTATTATCATCAATATTATTTTCACTATTATCGTCGTTATTATAGTCGTTATTACCATCCTCCTTGTTTTTATTATCGTCGTTTATTATCATCGTTAAAATCATCCTCATCGCTATTATCGTCGTTAATGTCGTCGCTATTATCATCTTTATTATCGTCGTTATTATCGTCGCTATTATCGTCGCTATTATCGTCGATTTTATCGTCGTTATTATCATCGCTATATCGTCGTTATTATCATCGTTATTATCGTCGCTATTATCGTCGTTATTATCGTCGTTATTTTCGATGTTATTATCGTCGTTTTTGTCGTCGTTATTATCATTCTCATCGGTATAATCATCGCTATTATCATCGTTATTATCATCCTCATCGTTATTATCGACGTCAAAATCGCCGTTATTATCGTCGTTATTATCGTCGTTATTATCATCGTTAATATCGTCGCTATTATCGTCGTTATTATCGTCGTTATTAACGTATTTATTATGATCGTTATTATCATCCTCATATTTATTATTATCGTTCTTTTCGTCACTATTATCGTCGTTATTATCGTCGTTATTGTCGTCGTTATTATCGGCGTTATTGTCGTCGTTATTATCATCGTTATTATCATCGTTATTATCATCCTCATCGTTATTATCGTCGTTATTAACGTCGTTATTATGGTCGTTTTTATCGTCGTTATTATCATTCTCATCGGTATAATCATCGCTATTATCGTCGTTATTATCGGCGTTATTATCGTCGATACAATCGTAGTTTTTATCGTCGTTATTATCCTCGTTATTATCATCGTAATTATAATCCTCATCGTTATTTTCGTCGTTATTATCGTCGCTATTATCGTCGCTATTATCGTCGTTATTATCGTCGTTATTGTCGTCGCTATTATCATCGTTATTATCATCCTCATCGTTATTACCGTCGTTATTATCGTCGCTATTATCGTCATTATTATCGTCGTTATTATCGTCGTTATTATCGTCTTTATTATCGTCGTTATTATCGTCGTTTTTTAAGTCGTCAATATCGTCGTTATTATCGTCGTCATTATCGTCGTCATTATCGTCGTTTTTATCGTCGTTATAATCATTGTTATTATCATCGTTATGGGCATCCTCATCGTTATTATCGTCGTTAATATCGTCGTTATTATCCTCGTTATTATCACCGTTATTATCATCCTCATCGTTATTTTCGTCGTTATTTTCGTTGCTATTATCGTAGTTTTTATCGTCGTTATTATCACTTTCATCGGTATAATCATCGCTATTATCGTCGTTATTATCGGCGTTATTGTCGTCGATACTATCGTAGTTATTATCGTTGATATTATCCTCGTTATTATCATCGTTATAATCATTTTCACCGCTATTATCGTCGTTATTAACGTCGTTATTATCGTCGCTATTATCGTCGTTATTATCGTCGTTATTAACGTATTTACTATCATCGTTATTATCATCCTCATATTTATTATCATCGTTATTATCGTCATTATTATCGTCGTTATTATCGTCGTTATTATCATCGTTATTATCGTCGCTATTTTCTTCGTTATTATCGTCGTAATTATCGTCGTTATTATCATCGCTATTATCGTCGTTATTATCATCGCTACTATCGTCGATACTATCGTAGTTATTATCGTCTTTATTACCGTCGCTATTATCGACGTTATTATCATTCTCATAGGTATAATCATCGCTATATCGTCGTTATTATCGTCGTTATTATCATCTTTATTATCGTCGTTATTATCGTCGTTATTATCATTTTCATTGTTTTTATTATCGTTGTTATTTTTGTTGCTATAATCGTTGTTATTATCGTCGTTATTATCATCAATATTATTATCACTATTATCGTCGTTATCATAGTCGTTATTACCATCCTCATTGTTTTTATTTTCGTCGTTATTATCGTCGCTATTATCGTCGTTAATATCGTCGTTATTAACGTCGTCAATATCGTCGTTATTATCGTCGTTATTATCCTTCTTATTATCATCCTTATTATCATCCTCGTCGTTATTATCCTCGTTATTATCGTCGCTATTATCGTCGTTATTATCGTCGTTATTATCGTCGCTATTATCGTCGCTATTATCGTCGTTATTATCGTTGTTATTATCGTCGTTATAATCCTCGTTATTATCATCGTTATAATCATCCTCATCGCTATTATCGTCGTTAATGTCGACGTTATTATCACCGCTATTTCGTCGTTATTATCGTCGTTATTATCGTTTCTATTATCGTCGTTAATATCGTCGTTATTATCGTCGCTATTATCGTCGCTATAATCGTCGTTATTATCGTCGTTATTATCGTCGCTATTATCGTAGTTATTAACGTCTTTATTATCATCTTTATTATCACCCTCATATTTGTTATCATCGTTATTATCGTCAATATTATTGTCGTTATTATCGTCATTATTGTTGTCGTTATTATCGTCGATATTATCGTCGTTATTATCGTCGTTATTATCATTGTTATTATCATCCTCATCGTTATTATCGTCGTTATTATCGTAGTTATTATCGTCGTTATAATCCTCGTTATTATCATCGTTATTATCATCCTCATCGCTATTATCGTCGTTATTATCATCGCTATGTCGTCGTTATTATTGTCGTCATTATAGTCGCTATTATCGTCGTTATTATCCTTGTTATTATCATGTTTATTATTATCCTCATCGCTATTATCGTCGTTATTATCGGCGTTATTATCGTCGATACAATCGTAGTTTTTATCGTCGTTATTATCCTCGTTATTATCATCGTAATTATAATCCTCATCGTTATTTTCGTCGTTATTATCGTCGCTATTATCGTCGCTATTATCGTCGTTATTATCGTCGTTATTGTCGTCGCTATTATCATCGTTATTATCATCCTCATCGTTATTACCGTCGTTATTATCGTCGCTATTATCGTCATTATTATCGTCGTTATTATCGTCGTTATTATCGTCTTTATTATCGTCGTTATTATCGTCGTTTTTTAAGTCGTCAATATCGTCGTTATTATCGTCGTCATTATCGTCGTCATTATCGTCGTTTTTATCGTCGTTATAATCATTGTTATTATCATCGTTATGGGCATCCTCATCGTTATTATCGTCGTTAATATCGTCGTTATTATCCTCGTTATTATCACCGTTATTATCATCCTCATCGTTATTTTCGTCGTTATTTTCGTTGCTATTATCGTAGTTTTTATCGTCGTTATTATCACTCTCATCGGTATAATCATCGCTATTATCGTCGTTATTATCGGCGTTATTGTCGTCGATACTATCGTAGTTATTATCGTTGATATTATCCTCGTTATTATCATCGTTATAATCATTTTCACCGCTATTATTGTCGTTATTAACGTCGTTATTATCGTCGCTATTATCGTCGTTATTATCGTCGTTATTAACGTATTTACTATCATCGTTATTATCATCCTCATATTTATTATCATCGTTATTATCGTCATTATTATCGTCGTTATTATCGTCTTTATTGTCGTCATATTATCGTCGTTATTATCGGCGTTATTTTCATCGTTATCATCATCGTTATTATCATCCTCATCGTTATTATCGTCGTTATTATCGTCGTTATAATCCTCGTTATTATCATCGTTATAATCATCCTCATCGCTATTATCGTCGTTATTATCGTCGTTATTATCGTCGTTATTATCATCGCTATTGTCGTCGTTATTATCGGCGTTTTTATCGTAGATACTATCATAGTTATTATCGTCTTTATTATCCTCGTTATTATCATCGTTATTACCATCCTCTTCGTTATTTTCGTCGTTATTTTCATCGCTATTATCGTCGTTTTTATCGTCGTTATTATCATTCTCATTGGTATAATCATCGCTATTATCGTCGTTATAATCGGCGTTATTATCGTCGATACTATCGTAGTTATTATCGTCGTTATTATCCTCGTTATTATCATCGTTATTATCATCCTCATCGCTATTATCGTCGTTATTATCGTCGTTATTATCGTCGTTATTATCATCGTTATAATCATCCTCATCGCTATTATCGTCGTTATTATCGTCGTTATTATCATCGCTATTATCGTCTTTATTATCGTCATTATTATCGTCGTTATTATCGTCGCAATTATCGTCGCTATTATCGTCGTTATAATCGTCGTTATTATCGTCGTTATTAACGTCGTTATTATCATCAATATTTTTATTACTATTATCGTCGTTATTATAGTCGTTATTATTCTCGTTTTCATCATTGTTATGGACATATCGTTATTATCGTCGTTAATATAGTCGTTATTATCCTCGTTATTATCATCGTTATTATCATCCTCATCGTTATTATCGTCGTTAATATCGTCGTTATAATCCTCGTTATTATCATCGTTATAATCATCCTCATCGCTATTATCGTCGTTATTATCGTCGTTATTATCGTCGTTATTATCATCGCTATTGTCGTCGTTATTATCGGCGTTTTTATCGTAGATACTATCATAGTTATTATCGTCTTTATTATCCTCGTTATTATCATCGTTATTATCATCCTCTTCGTTATTTTCGTCGTTATTTTCATCGCTATTATCGTCGTTTTTATCGTCGTTATTATCATTCTCATTGGTATAATCATCGCTATTATCGTCGTTATAATCGGCGTTATTATCGTCGATACTATCGTAGTTTTTATCGTTGATATTATCCTCGTTATTATCATCGTTATTATAATCCTCATCGCTATTATCACCGTTAATATCGTCGTTATTATCGTAACTATTATCGTCGTTATTATCGTCGTTATTAACGTCTTTACTCTCATCTTTATTATCATCTTCAAATTTATTATCATCGTTATTATCGTCAATATTTATCGTCGTTATTATCGTCTTTATTATCGTCGTTATTATCGTCGCTATTATCATCGCTATTATCGTCGATATAATCGTCGTTATTATAATCGCTATTATCGTCGTTATTATCGTCGTTGTTATCATCGTTATTATCATCGCTATTATCGTCGTTATTAACGTCATTATTATCATCGTTATTATCGTCGTTTTTATCGTCCTTATTATCATTCTCGTCGGTATAATCATCGTTATTATCGTCGATATTCTCGGCGTTATTATCATCGATGCTATCGTAGTTATTATCGTCGTTATTATCCTCGTTATTATCATCATTATAATCATCCTCATCGTTATTATCGTCGATATTATCGTCGATATTATCGTCGTTATTATCGTCGTTTTTATCGTCGTTATTATCATTCTCATTGGTATAATCATCGCTATTATCGTCGATATTATCGGCGTTATTATCGTTGATACTATCGTAGTTATTTTCGTCGTTATTGTCATCTTTATAATCATCCTCATCGCTATTATCGTCGTAATGTCGTCGTTTTTATCATCGCTATTATCGTTGTTATTATCGTCGTTATTATCGTCGTTATTATCGTCGCTATTATCGTCGTTATTATCGTCGTTATAATCGTCGTTATTATCGTTGTTCTAATCATCCTCATCGCTATTATCGTCGTTAATGTCGTCGTTATTTTCATCGCTATATCGTCGTTATTATCGTCGTTATTATCGTCGGTATTATCGTCGTTATTATCGTCGTTATAACCTTCGTTATTATCGTCGTTATTATCGTTGATTTTGTCGTCGTTATTATCACTCTCATCGGTATTATCATCGCTATTATCGTCGTTATTATCGGCGTTATTATCGTCGATAATATCGTAGTTATTATCGTCGTTATTATCCTCGTTATTATCATCGTTATAATCATCCTCATCGTTATTATCCTCGTTATTATCGTCATTATTATCGACGTTATTATCATCCTCATATTTTATCATCGTTATTATCATCGTTATTATCGTCGTTATTATCGTCGTTAATATCGTCGCTATTATCGTCGTTATTATCGTTGTTATTATCGTCGTTATAATCCTCGTTATTATCATCGTTATTATCATCCTCATCGCTATTATCGTCGTTATTATCATTGCAATATCGTCGTTATTATCGTCATTATTATAGTCGCTATTATCGTCTTCATTATCGTCGTTATTATCGTCGCTATTATCTTCGTTATTATCGTCGTTATTATCGTCGTTATTATCGTCGCTATTATCATCGTTATTATCATCCTCATCGCTATTTTCGTCGTTAATGTCGTCGTTATTTTCATCGCTATATCGTCGCTATTTTCGTCGTTATTATCGTCGCTATTTTCGTCGTTATTATCGTCGTTATTTTCATCGTTATTATCATCGCTATTATCATTTTCATCGTCATTATCGTCGTTATTGACGTCGTTATTATCGTCGTTATTATCGTCGTTATTATCATCGTGATTATCATCGTTATTATCATCCTTATTATCATCCTCATCGTTATTATCGTCGTTATTATCGTAGTTATTATCGTCGTTATAATCCTCGTTATTATCATCGTTATAATCATCCTCATCGTTATTATCGTCGTTATTTTCGTCGCTATTATCGTCGTTTTTATCGTCGTTATTATCATTCTCATCGGTATAATCATCGCTATTATCGTCGTTATTATCGTCGTTATTATCGTCGTTATTGTCGTCGTTATTATCGTCGTTATTATCGTCGTTATTTTCATCGTTATTATCATCGTTATTATCATCCTCATAGTTATTATCGTCGTTATTATTGTCGTTATAATTCTCGTTATTATCATCGTTATAATCATCCTCATCGCTATTATCGTCGTTATTATCGTCGTTATTATCGTCGCTATTATCGTCAATATTATCGTCGTTATTATCGTCGCTATTATCGTCCCTATTATCGTCGTTATCATCGTCGTTATTATCGTCGCTACTATGATCGTTATTATCATACTCATCGTTATTACCGTCGTTATTATCGTCGCTATTATCGTCATTATTATCGTCGTTATTATCGTCGTTATTATCGTCGCTATTATCGTCGTCATTATCGTCGTTATTAGAGTCGTCAATATCGTCGTTATTATCATCGTCATTATCGTCGTTATTATCGTCTTTATTATCGTCGTTATTATCATTCTTATCGGTATAATCATCGCTATTATTGTCGTTATTATCGGCGTTATTATCGTCGATACTATCGTAGTTATTATCGTTGATATTATCCTCGTTATTATCATCGTTATAATAATCCTCATCGCTATTATCTCCGTTATTATCGTCGTTGTTATCGTCGTTATTGTCGTCGTTATTATCGTCGTTATTATCGTCGTTATTTTCATCGTTATTATCATCGTTATTATCATCCTCATCGTTATTATCGTCGTTATTATTGTCGTTATAATTCTCGTTATTATCATCGTTATAATCATCCTCATCGCTATTATCGTCGTT